>CM042323.1:31913239-32283239 GCA_023566125.1 Zingel zingel | reverse complement strand
CTAAACTCAGTAAGCTTCTTTACTGCACTGACAACAAGGTGGAATTTTGATGGTGCACAGACATCTTCCAGAGTCCTCACTGTTTTGTCCATAGCTTTAGCAGCCAACATGAATCGGCCAAGCTCCCTCATCTCACAGCCATCAACTTCTGGACCTAAAACCAAAAACAAGATTGAAAAAAACTTTACAAACAAGCCATGAGAGCACAGCTACAACTACTACTGGATTCAGAATAAAAACAGACTGTTAAGCATTAACTGCAGTGTAGTTTCTAAAGTCTAGCTCTCTGCTGTAGTGTCTTATAACTACATTTGAACTTAAGCATTTATTTACAATTGAGACTAAACTTTGCTGCCACAATAGCTGCATTACACTCTTTCCCCACAAATATCAGTGATAGCCCCAAAACCTCATTAAGATATTAAATAGCATGTTATAGCTTTGCCCTCATTTTACTCTGCAAACAACATGAAGAGATGATGGACAGTGATAGAGGCTCTGGACTATATTCTGGAGACACATGTTGTAGATGTTAATGTTCTAATAAGGTTCCTTTTTACAATAAATGTTAAGTAAATAAATAAAAGTCGTGGGCAGTGACAACATATGTGTCGGATTTGTCGAGTGCATTCCGCTGCTCGCCTATGACAGCTAAAACACGGGGACTTGGACGATGAACAGACACATGAAGCAGGCCGCAGAAAAGATGACAGTCAGCCTTCAATGCCTACTTTTGTTACTTCTCCAAGCATGAGGGCCCTCAGAGAAATGCGTGTTTTCATTCGGATCCATTCAAACGAACAACGCAGTTTACAGGCTTCGTCCTTGTTGCATTATTCATTAAGATAATTCTAACATATTTCTGTAGTTCAAACAACTCTGAACACTGAATTATAGTTGACAACGTCAGTTATAACGGTCCACGTATTAAAAATTGTAGGCTTTAAATCGGCTCGGGCTCATAACTACAGTTAATGTGTCGAGCCAGGCCGGGCGCGGATACAACGTGCACGTTGGGTCGGGCTTTTTTTTGGGGGGCCCAATCTAAACTCTATAATGGTTAAATGTGTCACTGCAATGTTGTTAAAAAAACTCTAAACTAATATATGTTCACATAGTTATACAAAAAGTCACTGCCTGACGATTAAGTTAGTAGTTACAATTTACGACAACTGGCAAATCCATTCTGCGATAAAAAGTCTAAATGTGCCGAAATAATTTTGCACACAGCACATTAACTGACATGTGGAAGCTAAAAATAAGAATTGATAAAATCTTACCTGCACAGAAACCGTTTAAATGTCTTTCACTTAGTTGAGTCGCTCCCGTCTTTCAAATGCTAGCACCTGCTGTACCTTCTCCTTCAACTCTGAGTTTCAGCTCCACTCTGCAGGTGTGGGGGGGGGGGGGGGGGAGGGGGGGGTGCAGCGTTCTGTGAGTTCAGGTTACCTGCAGGTCACCTGCAGTGTGTATGGCAGAGTGCGGGGGGTGGCCCCTCCTCCTGATGGGCCATTAATTAAGTGGTAGCTGCAGCAGAGAAGAGACCTCACAATATTCTGCTGTTCACCTCTGACTCTCAGGCCTGTTTTACAGGTTGCAGGGTTGGAAATCACACAAGATTACAGTTCTACTGTAGTACTACTGCAAAATAAACCGCAACAATGTGTATTTATTTAGTTTCACTTTTCACCTTATTGGAACTTGAATATTTTGTCTCCTTTTAATTTCTCATATTGAACACATGCTGATCCTCAGTGTTATATGTTTGAGTTGTTAATTACTTGTGTTAACCCTTGCGTCAACCTTGAAAAAAATACTCTTTTTTTTCAACGATTTTGATGCCTTTTTTCACACTTTGTTTTTGCTTTTTCCTAGCCCCCCTGGTCCCACTTTGTCAAAAAAAATAATTATAACTATCTCGTGGCCTCGAGATAGTAACTCGTGGCCTGCAGCGGATGAGGGAGAGGGAGAGAGAGGGAGGAAGGAGCCGAGGATGAGGGAGAGAGGAGAGAGAGAGAGGGGGAGGAAGGAGCCGAGGATGAGGGAGAGAAGAGAGGGGGAGGAAGGAGCCGAGGATGAGGGAGAGAGGAGAGGGAGAGAGGGGGAGGAAGGAGCAGAGGGAGAGGGAGAGAGGGGGAGGAATGAGCTGAGGATGAGGGAGAGAGGAGAGGGAGAGAGGGGGAGGAAGGAGCCGAGGATGAGGGAGAGAAGAGAGGGGGAGGAAGGAGCCGAGGATGAGGGAGAGAGGAGAGGGAGAGAGGGGGAGGAAGGAGCCGAGGATGAGGGAGCGGGCGGACGGTGGACGGAGCCTTGGCTCGGAGCTCCCCGTCCTGGGAGGCTCAGACATGCTGGTGTCTGCTCATAGATGGTCTATACAGTATATACTCAGTCAGTATATATGTATATACAGTATATATATATATATATATATATATATATATATATATATATATATGTATATACAGTATATATATATATA
Source organism: Zingel zingel (assembly GCA_023566125.1). Taxonomy (NCBI): domain Eukaryota; kingdom Metazoa; phylum Chordata; class Actinopteri; order Perciformes; family Percidae; genus Zingel; species Zingel zingel. The sequence continues at coordinate 32,280,760 of CM042323.1, read as the reverse complement.
TATATATATATATATATATATATATATATATATATATATATATATATACTCAGTCAGTATATATGTATATCTATGGTTTCTGCTGGTGTGTTTTTATAGTGTTCTTTATTGCCTCAGCTTTGAATTGAACTGAAATTAATCAGGGTTCATTTGTCCATGGCAAGGATCCTAAGGTCCATTACATGTGCTCACTGATTTACTAGTTTGTAAGCTAATTAAAAGTCAGCTAAAAGCAAAGTAATGTGGATGTAAATTTACATTGGTGAATTATTGTGTAAGCAGACACTCCCAAGAACAAGCTGCAGGTACCATCAGGGTATAATGCAATGCAATGAGGCCAGAGCCTCTACACTAGCTTATGTTAACACTTTACCAGGTGTGTGTGTCTCCCTTAAAGTGTCCAACATTAATGTACCAGGCAGAAAGTGGCCAAGTTTTCTGTGTGTGCAGGTGTGTATGGCAGAGTGCGGGGGGTGGCCCCTCCTCCTGATGGGCCATTAATTAAGTGGTAGCTGCAGCAGAGAAGAGACCTCACAATATTCTGCTGTTCACCTCTGACTCTCAGGCCTGTTTTTACAGGTTGCAGGGTTGGAAATCACACAAGATTACAGTTCTACTGTAGTACTACTGCAAAATAAACAGCAACACTGAATGATAAAGCTGTGGAGGAGGCTCACTGTCTGCACAGGATGTGAGAGGGAGGCTAGTCTGTCCCACTCAGTTACCTCACCAGGAACACCATACAGGACACTATAATAATTAATAACTAACTATAATTCTAACTAATAATAATTATCTGTGGAGGCAAACATACCAGCCACTGGCTGTCCAAAATGATGCCACAATTAACTGTCCAAATACAGGAGCTGCCACTTGCTTCAGTAGCCCCTGACCATCAGACCTATTGAGACGTTGTACTTTACTGTACTGTATCTCTGCCCTGTAGGTGCTGGGAGAAATTAAGCTGCATATTCTTTCAACATGCATTTAAATAGTGTTGACTAACAAATTAATAAAACTTATTTTTTTAAACACAGTAGCAATACAATATTGTGCTCACTTTGCTACGTGAGCTCTGTTGTGCTACAGTGCTGTCTCCATGCATTCATATAATGTGAGCAGGGACAGCCAGAGATGTTCACAAGTCATTTTTTGGAAGTCCATGTCAAGTCTCAAGTCTTTGAGGGGCAAGTTCAAGTCAAGTCTCAAGTCTTTTGCCATCTGATCTGTCCAGACACTGTATTGTTAAATCTTATGAATTCAAAGCATGTCCTGTAGCTACCATCCAGACAGCACAGTATCAAAATCAGTTGTGGGATAACTTTATGGGGTCTACTTAACACATCCTCTAGCTCTCAGACCTGGTGAAATATGAACCTAAGTCTGTCACATCATATGCAGACAACTATAAATATACAATGTGCCTGTTCCCAGCATTAGCATAGCACTTTGCGATGGTTAGCTTGTTACCTGTGGTGATATATGCTAAATGTAACGTCTCTTTCACTCAAAAAAAAATGTCTATTGTCGAAGTGGAAATTAAGAGAATAGTGGCAGTGCCACACCAGTTACAGAACAACATGCATCTCAGTGCATCCCAAATTACGCACAATACGCAGTTTGAACTCAATGATGTAATGCCATTTATTTTCTAAGTGTTAGTACGCTCAGTGAAACTGAGTCCAGCGCGAGGGAGATCCGACTCAGAGGAGAGGTTAGTGAGGCCAGTGTCTCCACAGTATTAGCACAACACTTTGCGATGGTTAGCTTGTGACAATATATGCTAAATGTAACGTCTCTTTCACATTAGCGTGTGAGTGACTGACTTATCTAGGTGAGTTTTGAGATGCCTGATGAAGTTCAACGTTGTTGATCCGGTGCCACACACCTTGTATGTAGCTGTTCTTTTACTGCCACTGTTTACCAAGTTATTGAAAGCAAAACTAATGACAAAAGGCCCAACTCCGGGGGGACTTGGTGTCGCCATGTCAATGTATTTTGTTTTATGTGAGTGAGCACATTAGGCATAACGCATGCGTTATGTTGCACATTATGGCAAAGGGCAGGGGACATGAGGCTCGTCATACTTTTCCCCAACGTATATGCGGCAATAAAAGAAAATGGAAATACGTGAATGAATTTAGATTTAAAACGCAATAATTGCATGAAAACATATTGTTGACGAGTCTCGAAGCTCAAGTCTGATGTCTTTTGGGTCGAGTCCGAGTCAAGTCTGAAGTCAGCTGTTTGTTCGACTTAAGTGCGACTCGAGTCCGAGTCTCAGACTCGAGTCCCCATCTCTGGGAACAGCAAACAGTTTGGGGGCAACTGACGCGAAGGTAGTCATTTTCTGTAAGGATAAATAATATGTCTATTCTTATACTTTTGTCACTGTATCCTACAGGAGGGTGCATCATTCATATCTCAAAAAATATTAACTTAAGTTGTGCAAGTGTAGAAGAACAACAGCAAATTGAACTATGGAAGAAAATGAGATGTACTTCAACTCTTTACTCTGCAGATATAATAAGGCCTTATACTTTTGTTTAAAGCATTTAGTACGAGATAAACCAGACTAAGAGTCTACAGCAGCTCTATGAGGCTGTACTATGACAGGTAGAGCAAGGTAACATCTGTACCTGTACAGATGTTACCTTGCTCTACCTTGCTCTAGTAGTCCCTGGACTAAAGATGGAAAAACAGGCTCTTGGCTAACTCTTCTCCATTTATACCAGTGTTTATTAATCACCACTGTTCTTGTTAAATAAACCAATAAATACACATAAATACTAACAACAGCATGCTAACATGCTCACAATGACAAGGCTAACATGCTGATGTTTAGCAGGTTTAATTTTTACAGTTTTAGCTTTCATAGTTTAGCATGTTAGCATGATAGCATGCTAATTAGCACTAACACAGCAGCAAATACAACTGAGGCTGATGGGAATGTAATTTTGCAAATACTTTGTCATAAACCAACAAAAGTATTGGACAAATCGAAATCATGAAACGTATGTCATTAGATGAAAAGTCAGATAATTACAACAGTTACTACAATTCATCCTCTATAATCTCTAAACTAGCCCACATTAAGTGGTGTTGGGTTTTGTGATGAAATATAATTTAGCATTTCTTGTTTTTTATTCCCAGTTTGATTCCCAGTACGTCAAAGGCCTAACGAAATGTTTAGACATTGATTTGAAACTAAGTCTCTAGGATTTAATATATTCATGTCAATAGATATTACTATTATTTAAATATGATGGAAATAGTTTAACACAGTTTACATTAGTTATGCCTCCAGAACATGTATATACCACAGAATAGTTAAATCAGAAATAAAAAAAGTGTCTGTATTAATATTTAGAAAATCAAACAATTCCACTTGAAGTAAATATACTCTTATTAGATATTACACATGTATATGGTTGATATAGTTTAACAATATGAATAAAATGTTTTTATTGATAACCTTGGCAAATAGCCAATACATTCAAATTCACTTTAGCCAATCAAATGCTTCTATGTGTGAAGTTTGTTTTTGTTTGTTACTTACTAAATGAATTTGTGGATATATCTACATTGTAACTTGTAATTTAAGTCCCACTTGCTTATTACCTGGTTTACTTGGTTACATGCAGTAAAATCAACAGCAGTGTCATGTGTTTTCGTTTCACTATGGTCATCCTCATGGATCCCTGTGGTCCTAAATTCTTCTAATCCTGGTCCAATCCTAACAGTTACCTTTTATTATAAATTTCTTACACTGTATTTAATATAATAAACACTTCTGTTGGACATTGGCCAAATGTAGTGGTAAAACAAGGCCTGAAACCAGAGTAGTTTAGGTGCAATAAATGGGTCTTTGGCAGAGTAGCTCTGGTGCAGTAACTGTGTGAAGCTGGTGGGGGCGCCAGTGCCAGAGTAGCTCGGGTGCAGTAACTCTGTGAAGCTGAAGGGGGCGCCTGACTGAAAAAATGCTTAGATGTAGTACATGTGTGTGTAAGATAGGGGGGGTGACAGAGCAAAAGTGTGTGTATGCAGAAAACATACACACACCAATTTCTTCTTGCAATTTCTCATGTTACTATTTTTCTGAGGACCTCTCTGAAACTTTGAGAAAAGCATAAAAACAGCCTCTGGAGGCCATTACAGTGAAAACAAGGTGAGGACCGGCCTAAATGTCCTCACTTTGTAAAAAGGTCCTCACTCCAAAGGTTTAAAACTCATGCTTGGCCTCACAAAGATAGCAATGCAAACACACACACACACACACACACACACACACACACACACACACACACACACACACACACACACACACACACACACACTTAACTGTTAATAATGTAGGCTTATTAAAAACTGACCGGAGCCCATTGCCGGACGCACCGGAGGACCGAGACACAAAGTAAACACGCCTCTCTTACCGGTACCGGGGGGGTTAGCGGTTAAAACTGAGCAGAGGATGTGCGGAATGTGTCGGTGTGTGTCAGAGCCTGGCTGGCCACTCGGTGCCTTCAGACAAAGCTCAAGCTAACAGGCTAACGGCTTATTAGCTAGCCAAACACCGAGCGGTAACATCTGCGAAGATTGGATCTGTGAGCGCATTAATCTGCTCGGTGTGCGTCTTATAACAAAGAGAGCGAGCAGCCGCCGGAACCTAACATCTGTTGATCCGTGCAGGACTTCACTGTGAGCCGACTGTTTAGAGACGATGTGACCGGCAGGTAACGTTAAAGGTTATCTGCTACTGTAGCAGAGCTGCAAGTAAACGCTGAACTGAGATGTGTGTTTTCAGTGTTAAACACTGCTGCACGTATTCATGCACGACTGATGACTAATTATAGTTCACCTCAAACTTTTTATTTGTGTATTTATTTAAATTTGTATTATTTCTTCCCCAAGGTCATAAAATAAATTTGGGTCGCACATAAATTGACAGGGTCGGTCAGAAACCGGAACCAAACTATTCTTTTTTTTTTTTTTCCTTTTTCTTTTTTTATATGCCTAAAAGATAATGCTCATTAAGGCTCGGGGAAAACAAGTAGAGGCGCTACATCACACAGCAAAGGCCACATATCTAATCAGCGAGGTGATTTTTAACTGTCTAGTAACTGAATTAATAATTAATAAAGAGATCAGACTCAGGACAGTAGGTGGTTGACAGCTCAATCACAGTGTCCGTCTGCTTCGCTACTTGCAGTTTATCAGAGCAGCACGTTACAATGTGGGGAATGTTTTTAGGAAAGGTATTGACAAAGCTCAATCCGTTGCTGATGTGTGAGAGAGAAAAAATAAATAAAAATCGCACCGCTGCACTGTAGGTCAGACACCAGGCTATCAGCAGCTGGACACGTGTGTACCCAATAAAGATCAGAGTACTGGGACCAGTGGGCCAGGGACAGGGGCCTTGACTATAAGTGAAGTGTCCTTATTTAGGCCAAGTGCATAAGCAGCACGGCATTGAACATACAGGGTTTTTCCTGACTCAGAATGGGGCTTGGGCCTTTGCGGGGGTGACTACGCCCGGCAGGAAGCATGATCGGTTTTGTGTACAGTAAAAGAGTCCACGTTACCTTATTTGACAGAAATCTATATGCATTTGCCTGTCATTTCTGGCAATTTGATGAACAAAAATGCCTATTATGCTTTAGTAAATGAACCCCAAATCAACAAAACTGCTTAGAAAAAATGATATTAATAATAAAACACCACCGTTAAAATCACCGGGAGAGTCCGGCACAGCCTGATTGAGCCTGGACAGTAAAACTGAGATAAGCGCTACAATTTAAAGCGTAACTCTCGCCAAAATGCAACCTAGGGTCTTTTTGTGAATGTACCAGAGTCAAACTTTCGTTTAAAAGCATATTTAAGACTTTTAAGATTTACCGTATTTTCGTTTTTCGGTCAAATGGCCTTTTGAATGGGAGTGCTAGGGGCACTTTTATGCTAGCCTCAAAATAGCTATTTTTAAAACACTAAGAAGGCTCGACACAACATGAGACTTTGTTCGAAGTATCACCAGGGGCTCTACACCTTAACGAAAGCATTGAGAACATGGTTTGTGTACCCAGAGTTTACTAACAAAGGTTTTGAACAACTCATCGTAGCTCTTGGTGTTTCCGGCCGCAGCCACTTTATCAGTCAAAAACAATCGATCTCCGAATGCAACATGACAGGAAGGAGAGTAAAGATGGAAAGCTCCTAAATCTTAGTTCCATATAAATGCATGGATTATTTCTTGTTTTGTCGTTATTGAAAAACAATATTGACCTCGTAGTTGAAAAAGGAGCCTCATATGGAGTCCATTCATTCGCATATCGACTCGTTTTGACTGCCGAGGTGGTAGCAGCTGGAAACAACAAGACCTACGGTGAGTTGTTCAAAACCTCTTATTTTAGTAAACTCTGGGTACACAAACAATGTTCTCAATGCTTTCGTTAAGGTGTAGAGCCCCTGGTGATACTTGGAGCAAAGTCTCATGTTGTGTCGAGCCTTCTTAGTGTTTTAAAAATAGCTATTTTGAGGCTAGCATAAAAGTGCCCCTAGCTCTCCCATTCAAAAGGCCATTTGACCGAAAAACGAAAATACGATAAATCTTAAAAAGTGGCGCTTCCTTCCTAAATATGGTTTTAAACGAAAGTTTGACTCAGGTACATTCACAAAAAGACCCTAGGTTGCATTTTGGCAAGAGTTACGCTTTAAGTTTATGTTCTGCTTTTTCAACTGTTGTTGGGTAAATTGCCATTAAAACACATTCGGAGAGGATTTTAAGTGCCATTTTTCCTCTCAATTCTTATCATTTTGGTACTGGTGATTTTCCTTTGGGGCTGGCTAAAACCTCTTTGGGGGGGGGGGGGGGGCAGAAATTTCTCTATGCAGGAAAAACCCTGACATGAGCCGCTTTCTGACCGGAGGGATTTTTGCAGATCCTAGAACATAACGTTCCTGAACCTTTTTTTTCTCGTGTTCCTCTGGCCACAGTTCCTGTAACTCTTTCAGCTCTTACTTCAGGGCAGTGTCTTTTCCCCTTTTCCCGCATAGTGGTGGTTAGATGGCTGTGATTATAATGACAAAAAGGTCAGTTCCTATGGCCACTTGGCCAGTGCGAATGCAAATGAAAATGGAAACCGGTTTTTGGGGAAGAGTATTTAGTAGAACTGTTTAGAAGTAACAGCCCCTGACACAACAAATGAAGATTTTGTTTGTGATAATGACAGCGGTGGCATTAACCAAGATAGTATTACAGCGCTGCCTCCAACTGTGGCTTGCTGGATGCATTTTTACAGCCTCACGAAACACACACACTTAAATTAACCGTCTGCCACAAGTGAGATTTTTACAGGGTTTTCTCTTTCTGTGACAGTGTCCCAGGGTTCAGTGCTCTTCCCCTCCTGCCACGCTCAAAATAATCTGTAGCCTAGAAAAGCATGATTAGGACTAAAAGAATAAGTATTTGTCGTGTGGAGAAAAAACAAAGGATTGGCTTGTACCAAATAAAGGGTAATCTAGATATAGTTTCAAAGGCCATAACTTTGTATCTTAATGCTGAATATTATCATGAAATGTCATAGATTAATCCATTCTAGCAGCAAGTTAGAGCTAGGCATTTAAACTATGACTGCATCGTAACAGATACAATGGTAATCCAAAATATTTTTTCAGGAATTTTCCATCGTGTTAATTCAGCGTAAAAATGAATGCACACCATGTAAAGGCTGTGATTTTATTGTGAAAATTAAAAAATTGTGATAGACATTTTTCCCCCCTACACGCTCGCCTCTGGGTAAAGTGACATAGTTTCAATGTTGAAGGCTTAAGTTTTCTAATTACCGACCATGTGTCACATGTGTCAGAAATGTCTCTTCTGTAATGAACTCAGTGCTGACAGTGTGCAGAGTCCACCACCTGCCACTTATCCAGACAATGCCTTGGTGATGCACTGTATTTTAAACCTGTATATTTACCCAGGGAGGTTTTGCCGCTGAGCATGTATTTTCTTTCAACAGCGCCCTGCTTAATATTCTTAGTACAACTAAAAGTAAAATAAACTACAACTTGCAACTGAACAGCTCCGGCTGGCGCGACTGGGGGTTTTGTACTTTGCTTAAAGTCACATGAACCGTAGCCAGTAGAGGGTTACAGTCGTCTTTCCTGCCAGTATTATAGTAAAGAGCCTGAATCATTAACGGTTAGCCTTTCAAGCCACAGGCTTCACATGCAGTATTTTACCGTTTTTCAAATGAAGGCCTCATTTCCCTCAAGACCTTTACTTCCTGTTGTAAAGAGGATGCTGCCCTTCACTTCCCTTGCACCACTGATTTTATTGCAGCAAGGAAGGGTCTGATGAATAAAGTAAAGTAGGTAGCTACAACTAATGATTACTCTCACTATCAACGAATGTCCTGATTATTTACTTGATTAATCATGTTTTTCTTTAAAATTGCCAGAAAACTGAAAAATGCTGATTATAATTTTCAAAGTGGCTTCTTCAAATGACTTGTCTTGCCAGCTATATGATTACGAAAAGCGGCAAATGTGAATTTCGATTTATTGACTATAAAAATAATTGACAATTAATTGGCTGTTAATCAACTAACTAACTCACTGCCTGATCGTTTCATCTCTAAAGTAAATTGATTGAAATCAATCCATTCAACTTCTCTTCAAGCCGGACTCAGTGGATCCAAATTACAGCCGATAAAGACTAACGGCTGACTAATTACATAGTAGAACGTACAAAATAAGTGGAATAACTCGGTGTATTACAACAGGACATGATGGCTTTTACTCATCAACTCATGCTTGCACACTTCTGCAATGAAACAAACTCACTTCCTGTGCACCAGAGAAAAATATAGCAGGTGTTCAAACAAGTAATTGTAAAAGCTTTAATTAACTGAAAGATGCAATTGGCTAACGTTTATGAACATACAGATCAATACTTGTCCTAATACTGTAATATTGATGTTTAATTACATATTGCTATGTATCATGGAAAGTCTGATCTTTATCACCCATGTCTAAAAACTGAAAACTGTCCCCTCTAGCTTACAAGTTAAGTCTGTCCCCTGCAAGACCCTTCAAGTTCCGCTACCCTGCTTCAAGTTACACACCTCTCTTGCAGACCAGACAGACCCTTCTCCTAGCTTACACCTGTCATTGATGCAAAACAAACACACGGTTAAGAGAAAAGTCGTCAGGTCAAAGTAGTCCTCTTCTGAAGCTCTTGGCCTATTGACCTCCATGATCATGACACCAGAGACCCTGAGGGCCAGGGAGAGTTTGGGGGAGGGAGGGTGATCCGGGACACCACCACCCTATACAGTGAGATCAGCTCTGCCCAGGAGGGGCCATTGGAAGTCACATTACTTTAAATGAGGGAGGGTGAGTAGGGCATAGGGAAACCCGTTTGATTTCACCATTGATTAATCTGCTAATCGTATTTCTGGTGAACCAATAAAATAGCTTCTTTTGTCCCAACTAAAACACATCTAAAAAGGGATACTTTGCCGATTTCAATCCAGGTCTGTGTCATCTTTGTGTGGGCAGTGTGTTTAGATGAACGATGTGTGGCGACAGTGCACGGCGATTGGAGCTCAGTGGACCTCCGTGACACAGTTCGCATCCTCCGATGGCTCTCGGCAGAACTCGGCTCGGCGGAGGGAAGCCGCACACTGTTCATCCAAACACACATCGCCCACCAGTGTTGCCAACTCTTTTCCAATGAAAGTAGCTGGCACTAGCTCCAAAAAGTCGCTAAAAGTAGCGAGATAAAGCCATGCGCTCATTTGCATATTTGTGACGTCACTACGCGTAAAAATATGCATAAAGCTTAGTGGTTGTGTCAGCAAGGTAGATAGAAAGAAATAGAAATTTGTAGCAAAATAATCACAAACTCACTACAGGAGTAGTAGTACAGTATATTGAATAGTAGCCCATATTTAAAGTAAAACATTTTTTTTACAAAAGGGAGGGAGAAAGATCGAAAAACAATTCTCAAAGAAGGCGGAGAAAAGGAGAAAATGTTTGTTATTCTTTCCTTGATAAATGACTTGAATGATGATTTCATTGACAGCTCTTTCTCAGATTGATCAAGTAATCTATTAGTCAACTTTCAACACCCACCCCTTCCTCTGAATAACTGCTTTAAGATCATGAATCCTTATCCCACTAGAGGATGTAGATTGTATTTAAACGTTAACAGATACAGCCTTTTCAACAGCTAGCCGTCAACCCATCTGTTATATATATATATATATATATATATATATATATAGACTGAACAAATGCCATTTCCATTTCTCAGAGTAAACATAATCAAATGCACCGTTCAATCTGCGCCGGAGAAGAGACTTGCTGCAACACGGAGGATGCAATGAGCCATTAAGTGGGTTTGTTGGTTAACAGGCTCGCAGCCATGTAGTGCCGTTTTGCTTTTCCAGTTTTGACCACAAACAGGGGGCTCCAGGCCGCAGGCAAAGACAGGGTGAGTCGCTCACGGACCCAGAGATGACAGTTATTACCCATTTACTGTACAAGCTGGTCTGAAGTACAAGGCAAGCAAGTAATTAATTCCTCATTTGGCCCACCGGCGTTCATTTACAAAGGCTTTCTGGGCTCGTTAAACCGTCAGGGATGCTAAATAGCGCTGTCACTTGTGTGTCGCTCTGTAACAGACTTTCCAGGGAAGTAAGTGCAAACACAGACCTTCGCTGACCCTTGACCAGGGTTTTTCAAACAGCTGACAGACCACTAAATGAAAGCTGACCTGTTTTATTGTCCGTTTGGTCCTTTTCAAGAGGGCCTCAGTCCAGAATACTGCCAGATGAAATTGTGCGATTGTTGCCATACACAATGGTGTTAGTGTGCTGATGAACTAACAACCTCCTAACAAATCTTCAATCTCAAATTCAGTTTAATAAATCATATACCTCTTACTCAAGTCTTATTTCATGCCAGTAAGAAGAAGCCCTCTCTTGTCCACAACACCAATCATTTGTTGAGTTTCCTGTGAATTACTCAACTGAAAACTGAGTGGGCAGCGGGACTCTAGTAATTACTGTTAACAAAACAAAAAAGCACTCAGCAATCAGATTAAAGTTTTTTTTATTTTTTTAACTTGTGTAATATTAAGTAATTGTTTTTATTCCTGCAGGCATAAATATAAGTAGAAGCATTCATGAACAGTGGTCACAATATTATCTACAGCAAAGGAAGTGATAGAATTTAAGCTCTGGTAATTTCATGCTTTACATGCTCAGCCGGCACTGAGAGCTGGTGCCGAACAAGCTATGGGAGAAACAGTGGATATTATTTATTTATATATATATATAAAAAAAACCTAATGTTGTAAAGGTGATTAATGCATTCAGCAACGTCCTACTTCATTTTGGCTTTGGCTCTACCAACTCAGGGATTCCCCCAGAAAAGTTGATTTTGGTGGCAAGTGTCTTTTTCCCCACAAAGTCATAGACTGATGGCAGCATGATGTAATGCCCAATAGTTTCTTTAATAACAGAATCAAGGACGATGAGAAATTCTGAAAAGCTATAAGACAGATTCCATAGGGCCCTACATTAAGAGATTAAGGAGATTTGAAATTATGACATTTTCAACCGAGATGTCTTACTGTACTTGTAGTTTTTATAACAATTCTTAAAAATACATTTAAAAAAATAATTTCCTGTGGCATAGGCCTGGTGGGGGGCAACTTAGGCCTGGTGGGCCACCAGGCTTGCAAAACACTGGGAGTAACACTGCAACTACTCTACAACGTGTGAGGGCTATCCTGAACAAACAGCTGGGTGTTTGGTGCTTTTAGCTTCCAAACTAGCCAATTTTTCAAGTCAAACTCAATCATGATCAGGTACCAGTCAAGACTAGGGCTGCACGATATGAGGAAAATATCTAATTGCGATTATTTTTGACTGATATTGCGTTGGCGATATGATTCACGATATTGGAGGGAATGATCGTTTTTGTATCATTATTCTCATTTGCATTTAAAATGATTAACACTGAAAGAAACTAAAATGATTCTAGTGGGATTTTTGTGAAAAGATCAGTACCAAACAAAGATTTTTTTCTTTAGTCTGTATGATACAATGTGTAGGCCGGGACATCCCTGCAGCAGCAGTACTTCATTTAGAATGGTTTGACGCATATTTTGCCATTAACAAATATTGCGTCCCCCTGTGATTTGGATATTGCACTAGTCCATATGCGATTTCGATATAATTGCGATTAATTGTGCAGCCCTAGTCAAGACCAGTACAGAAAACTCAATATGTGTAACCTGTATTGTTGAGCTTGACGAGTCACAATTTTGAATACCACATATACAATATAGCAGCCAGGGGGAAGGTTATATCACCTAAAAAGCCCAAAGAGAAACCCTTCCACAGCAGCTTTCATCATGCATACGCTCAATGCTGTGTTCATTAAACTGCCTGAGTTTACAAGTGAGTCTGAAAGCCGCCCAGCTCCTGTTTCTTATCACGTCACCGCCGCACTACATAACAAACAAGTTTAGAAATGTACCACAAAGCACTGAGAGTGACTTTTACATTTAACCCTTGTGTTGACTTTGGGTCACATTGGCCCGTTTTAAATTTTTGTTTTATATCAGAAAATATTGGACGTAGAAATAAGCGCTGAAAATGTGTAGAAGAAAAATGTAAACATTTAAAACGTTGGAAAAAGCAAAAACAAATTGTGAAAAAAGGCGTCAAACCTTTTTTCAAGGTTAAAACGAAGACAACACAAGGGTTAAGAACAACCTGGTTCTCCCTCGGATAAGTCTCAGGAGTAAAACAGACAGAACATCAAACTTTAAAACATAAAAACAAAAAGTAGCCTTCTGTTTTCTCCACCTTAATCGTTCTAAAGAGTCTGTCAGCTGGTGTTTTAATGTCAGCATAAAAGCAAGTCAAACCATTTGAATTCACACAACCTACTCAAGATGTTGACATAAAACAGATACGATCGGTGAAAGCACAAGCAAGGCCGTGAATCTTATCTGGAGAGTCTAAACAGCCAGCGTGGCTCCATCTCACCCAAGGATATTAATCTGCACCGATTCGATGTGTATTATTCTGTCCTCTTGTGTGTCTTAATGCGCCTTCCTAAAATTATATTTGCTCTGGTTACACAGAACAATTTTTCATCAAACAAAGTCTAATTTTTATATTTTTACTACCATTTTCGTCACTGTGGGATTTCTATGTCCTCTAGTCTGAACAGTAACTCAGGAAAATGCATCATCACTATTGGATTCAGAGGGTTTTCGTAACCTATGGTCTTAATACTGCTACATATAGTATCCCTTGGCTGATAAAATGTTCTCTTGTTACTGCTTGCTCCAGTTAAGAGGGACATTGTTCCCTGATCTAAATACAGGAGACAAGAATGAAAAGATGTCCCATTCTCTAAATTCTGCTTTTTGGCCTGGTAATAACACGTTGACACGATCACAACTGAACAGCTCTAAGTATAGTTGTGAGCACACCCAAGACGCATTGAGGACGCAATGAGATCCAATTGCTCAGACCACATCCGAAAAGGTGGTTTGGGCAGCATATGGCCACAATTTGTTTTTTTTAAGCAATGTATGCCCAAATGTGTCCTGGGCCACATTAAGAACTGCCTACTTAACTGACGTCAAGCTACAGGTAGCTCTGCCTATTTAGGCCGTTTTTGTATTTTTAAACGTTAGTATTTTTAAAAGAATTTCTCGTGTCACAGAAACCACTCAGAGTGAATCTTGTGTTTTTGTTTATCAACGCACTGTCGGCGATGAGATTGGTGTTTTTGTTACGGTGCTCTGCACAGCTTAGAAACTTGGTGATGTTGTGGCTTCTTGCATGGCTGGTTAGAAAACTACTGTATCTTGCGAGCTAACCGCTAACACGCTAGCCAGTCAGTCACAACAGCACTCCAAGCAGATTTTTTCCCCTTCCGTTTACTATGCCCTTTATTCCCACTGGCATTTCGTCCTTGGATTGTACATCCTTTCAATAAAGGGTTATTTGGGGCGGCCTTTAGCTCACCCAGTAAGAGTGTTTGCCCCATGTGGGCTGAGTCCTGCAGCGGCACAGGGTTCAAATCCGACCTGCTGCCCTTTGCTGCGTGTCACCCCCCATCTCTCTCCCCCTTTCATGTCTATCCACTTACAAATAAAAGGGAAAAGCCCCCCAAAAAATAATCTTTAAAAATAAAGGGTTATTAGTGGAGGAAAGCGCTCTGAAATAGCATGCTTGGCAGCTGGTTAGTCATGTTTGCCGCTCCGGGTATCCATTCCCTCAAAATGCAAAGGTCAGCACTATGAACTAGATGCTTGCTACTTGTCAAATGCTCAAATTTGAATGTCAAAGTCTAACTTGATTCATATAAATTTGAGAAGTCAATTTCAATCTCTCAATTCTGAATTAGTTGATTTTGCTGATTTAAGTGGTGGTGTGACCGGGCCTTTAGGCCATCTTCAGACCGACTACTGGCTGCATGACTAAAAGCCAGCACCCTCATTCATTTCAATAAGACCTCTGTGTTGACACAGCATCAGTCAATAAGCAGAGGGCTTCGGGTATAAAAAAAAAAAGACAAAAGGAGGGTTGTCTGATAAGAAGTTAAACTTGGCTCAACTTTTGCTGTAATGCAGTGACATCTACTAACACACCACAGCAACGCAATTCTACTGTCAATACAATTGTCAAGGGATCAAATGATTGTTGCTGTGATAACTTTAACTTTACAGAGTTGTAAAGTAGTATCATAAACCACTGTGCAGTTTTTCCAATATCTGATAAGCCTTTTAAACCCTTGGAGGTTTCATTGAAACTGGACTTTTCCAGCATGTTTCATCACCTCGTGGGTACCTGAAGTAACTGATTTCCGGTTACATGATTGGCCACCGCAGTGTGACGTCGGGTTGTGTTTTTCCAAAAAGGTCTACATTTTTCGCTGCAGGGCACTGCGTTTTTTTCCAGCTCCCCACCCTGCAGCACCCCCACCCCCCCTATAGCCTAAACGCATTACCTCCAATTAAAATCAATGGGAAAACCTGCATTTCCGCCGCACCGTCGAACGGCCAACGCAGGCAGTGTGAACGCAGGCTTAAAGCCGTTACATGCTTCTTGCGTTCAGCGCGCACGCTCGCCGCAAACCGTCTGGTTTTTCATACCGATTGCGGTCAGAGCAGCTCAAACAACGGACTTCTTCTCTCCTGTAGCCAATCATTCAACGCGTCATTACAAAATACTGGAAGAGCATGGCTCGGCAATCAGACCCTCCGCGCACAGTCGCACAGGCCGCGTTTGCGTCATGTCGCCGACCACACAGATATTTCTGTTTGGTCGTATCGAGTGTAGATAATCAACTTTCCTCATCAATTAATCCAACAGAATATAAATGACACTGGACGGTCTGGTCCAAATGCCACTTTGACTTCACAATGTTGCTGAATACTGCAACTGTAATCCAACTGACTTTTTTCAAAGAATTAATTTCTCAGTTCTTATCAAATGTTGTAAGGAGAAAGTGAGACTGAGGATTTAAAACAGCGTCTCCAAACTGCTGCTTCATTTGCAAGTGAGAGATTCTCCACAGTTGCTCAGTAGCTCGTTTAGGAAGCTGCCTGAGATAATTTCCTGTCACAAGAAAAAGACAAATACACCTTCGGGAGTTTGGGCTAAAATCACTCCTTTTTCATTATCAAGCAGTCCTCATCCTAAAGAGGCCATATCCTGCTCGCCTGTCCTGTAGCGCCGAGTCTCTGAGTATCTGACTGCGCAGTGGGACCATAACATTGTTTAAACAGAGCGTGGATGCATTTGTTGGGGTAATGGGTCAAAATACATGTCCTTTTGCTTAATTCGTAGTCATTGTGCATTAGAAATCCTGTCATAGCATTTAAAAAAAACAACTCATTAGATGCTATTCAATTTAAGGTCAGAGGTCAGCTGTCCAGAGAAGCTGCGGGTCATTTGGGGTTTCCCTGCAAAGTAAGCAGAAACCTGACATGCTTGGCCGGTATGCGCTGTCTTATGTAACAGCCATATCATAGGGTATCTCTTGTGCACGAGCCAAGTAACATTCAGCTGGCCAGAACCCATCATTCAGGTCAGTGAGGTCCTTCAGCGGGCTTTGAAAGGAGCCCAGCAAGATAAGCTTTACAAAAGGTGACGTGGTGTGGTGTTGTGTAAAAAACGCAACTGTTTAACTTTACATTAGAAAGGGTGGCTGTGGCAGAGAAGAGTGTCCTTTCACTTCTGATTGATGCTACATAGATTACGATTCTGGAATCAAGCTGGTATACTTTTCCCAAAAGGAAGGAAATCAAATCAAAAGATTGAGTGAAAAAAAAAAAACCCGTCCAGGAGAGGCTGGACTTGCGGTAGCTCCCTTTCCTCTCCGACGGTATAAAGCATCAGAGAGCGGCTCGGCTATTAAAAACACAAGGACGCCGGGTGCAGTTTAGATGCAGCATGTTACAGAATTTCGAGGCTACTGATGCCAGCAAATGCAGAGAAAACACTTCACAAATGTAATAATGACCCGGTAAAAATGTGAGTCAAGCACTTTAAACAACCACCCTGTTAGTCAGGTTCTGGAAGTTGGTATTTTTACCGTATACCTTCCACTCCCATTTGAAACTGCCAACATGCACAATGGCAGCTTTAATGTCAATATACAGACACTGTCCTAGCTTGGAGTCAACATTGAGATATTTAATACTTAGGTTTTCCTGCACCAACGCTCTGCTCAGCATGAAAGTCTGTGGTTTACAGTGCACGCAAGCATCAATTTGATGATCTACAGATCAAAAGGTATCTAGGCGTCTATGCTAAGATTTTAGACATCAGGGTTACATGTCAGAGTTGTTTCAACAGCATTTTAGTGACTATATTTAAAAGGTGAAGAAAGTCTTAACTGCACATTGAAATGAACACCGCAAATCTCTTATCAAATCATTTCTGTCCTACAAACCTTGCTTTCTTTAACTAAGTGAAAAAAAGGTGCTGAAATGCTATTTCAACCTATATTTAAGAAATTAGTTTCTGTATTTTATAAAGAAAGAAAATGTCATGTTTAAAGAAAATTCAGATCCCCAACATTCCTATCAAAAAGGTCCAAGTGTGTTATTAAAAAGAAAAATATTCTGCTTTGAAAATTAATTTGTGTCTTGACATGGTTTTCCCACAAGACAGCTGAATTAACTCGTTTAAATTTCTTAAAATTACACTTAATCCTTTCTCCTCACTGAAAAATCCAGAATCTATGAATATGCAAATCATTTTCATTTCAAAAGTTGAACTACTGGACACAAGATGTCTCCTACCTAATTAAAAAGCCCATTTTCATGTGTGTGTGCACTGGAGGCCATATACATCACACTGCAATGTTTGGAAGTCACGAAATCCTGCTCCTACGTTCAAAGTCAATCTAATGTGAGCAGAGATAAAGTTTCCTTCTCCAGCAGATTAATGTGAAAACAGCCATCTGGTGTCAAAGTGAAGGGGGACATTAATGACTCAATAACAGACAAATGACTTGATATGTCACGGATGTTTACAGTGGCTGAGACTGTGCTTATATACAGACAACCACATTTAGCACAGTTTAAACCTAGACACCTACATCGTCTGACCTGCTAATCACCCCCAACCATGCTTCCTGTGTTGCAGAGGGGGAAAGAAAAAGTTGAGGAAATCCCAGAATCTAAAGCCTGCTCCTGTGTCACTCTCTGAGTGAAGGTAAGATATTTTAGCTGCATCTCGCCCCAAAAAACTGCACAGACTTGTTGGCTGCTCTCTTGCATGCCTTTCCCCCCCACAATGTCACACAGGGCTCCTCGCTGCAGCAGCAGTCTGGCGAGGGGCGACATCCACCCTGAAGAAGAAAAAATGCACCAACTTTCTGTCTTGATTTAATCTAAACCTCATGTAGATCCTCCACTCACACAAACACACACACGCACATACTGAACTTTGGACGGCAGGAGGAAGAGGTTAGCCTAATGGTGGACCATGATATTTTTTTCAAGAACATTCCGGGTGAATGGGAAAGAAGAATTGGTGTTTGGCTGATAGGAACAACAGCATTTAAACATGACGAGACAGGCAGTGAGGCGGCTGCCAGAGCTTCTTCTCCGGGCCGGCTAACAGTGTGCATCCAGGCTAGCGTTAAAGCCGCCTTTACAATGCACGTTTCCCCTTAAAAACCCCATCCCCGGTGTGCAACTGCAGGGCCCGGCGCCGCCATACACCACCACATAGACACATACAACAACACGTATAGCATGCCCCGTAGCACTAAGCGGAAAGAGACATGCGAAAAATGAGGAGGAGGGGGCACAAACCGGGACCGTAATCCGGCGATAGACCCACGGGGGACGGAACATGAAGAGAACAAGTCTAGTTAGACGAACTAACCTGTTTGGGAGCAGCACGGTCCGCTGGATATTGGGTTGAATCCGAGTTAAATCCACTATCAGTACAACAAAGAGGCGAAAATGACCGAGCGGCCGCGGAACAGGCCGAAACAGCACTCCTGGAGCAATGAGGCGCATGCGCAGAGCACAGCCGGAGGTGGAGGGGGAAGAGGGGGGTGCATGAGTGCAACTAATTCTTAAAATTGATCCGCTGAGTGTGTCATTCATTATTAATTTTAAGGAAATAGTCTGACTCGATGGTTGTTTTCATTGTGTGTGGGACATAAAGTCAACACAAATAAAATATAGGCTGCAATAAACCTGTTAGTCACTCTGTCTACACAAATAGGCCTCCAACAGTAATACAAATTGTATAAGGAAAGTACAGATTTTTATTGGAATTCCACAGAAAAAAATATATATATATTAAGAGATAATATTGTGACTTTATTATAATACAACACAGATGAGATTCTGCAGTGAACAATCAAAAAAAAGGTATTAAAACATAAGAGAATGAGATCTTTTTGTTTAAAATCCATTTCCACAGTCAAGAATGAACCTTTATTCTCATTTTTTAAAGCCAACACAGAGTCTTTAAAGTGCTCAGAAAAATGGAAATATGAACACTTGTTTCATGAGCAAACCTCATCTGCTGGAAGATTTGAGACGATCAAAAGCTCCAGAGTTAAATGCCAAAGGACCTTTTGGTAGGACTTTTGTCAACTAAGTAAGATAAGATTTTAAAGAAGTCAGAACTTAATTCAGCCATGTGTCAAAGATAACACAATAAAAAGGAATAGGAACCTAACAGTGAAATACAATGTAAAAAGTGTATATGTAGGAAAGTGTAAATAAATCCATGTGCAACACATGAATCAGAATCAGAAAAACTTTATTGCAAAGTATGTTTTTTTACACATACAAGGAATTTGTTTTAGTGTTGTAGGTGCATGTCACACATTCTCTAAAATAAGAGGTTAAACAGAACAAAACTATATATATATATATATATATATATATATATACACTACCGGTCAAAAGTTTGGGGTCACTTAGAAATTTCCATTCCACTCCATTACAGACAGAATACCAGCTGAGATCAGTTGCATTGTTTGCAGCAGTTTTCAGATTACATTATGTGCTTACATAATTGCAAAAGGGTTCTCCAATGTTTTCTCAGTTAGCCTTATAAACTGATATCCGATTAGTAAACAGAAAAAAAAAGATTCTGTATGCTGGCGTCCCACCGCACGCTATTGCCCCCCCCCCCCCCCCCCTTTTTTTATTTGTTTCACACCTGCCAGAGACCACCAATGGGTACCAGTTATATAAATTGTAAGCAATTTAAAAAAAACAACAAAAAAAAAACACAGGTGCATCTATGTGGCACTGGAAGACACATCAGGGGATCATCATTAGGATTCATCATCTGGTAATCATATCAAAAAATGCCCCTCTGATAAACCTATAAAAAAAAAAAGGTTACAATGCAGTTAATACAGGGAAAAGGGATCGGACCCAAATGCAGATCAAGGCGACAAATCATTGAACTGCCCCTGCTATTTCAAATGTGGAGTCATATAAAGGCTCGCAGGCAGGCAGACAGGTTCAGATACAGGTGAAGGTGCAGATGATGGAAGTGGGAATAGGTGTGGGGGGAAATGGTAATGATGGGGGCCTTAATGGAATAGGGGACGTGATAGACAAAATTAACTTTAGAAAATCAACATTAAAAGTGGAAGAAGACTGTATTAGATGTCATTGAATTGTCAGATATTGCTGGTACAATGTCCCTCAACTGTAGATAATGTTCTTTAAACTCATTACTAACAGATAATTCTTCACAGCAGTGGTTTTTATTCTGTATTAGTTTCAGCCTACTGTGCTGATACGTTATCCTTTTTAATTTGCCTTTGTCACTTGTTACACAGAGACAACAAGACATGGAAATTTAAGGATAAGATAAGATAGAACTTTATTTATCCTGAGGGAAATTGTTGTGCAGCAGTTGCAGTACAATGTAGGAAAGCAAAAAGCATGAGCAGTGGAATTGCAGCTTAACATTGCTATAATCCAACTCAATATCAAGTAGGAAACATTACCTTGTGGAAAGTTGATTTTAAAATCATAAAACTTTAAACTTCCCCTAAAAACTAACCTTTCATGCTTTCAAAAGCTTTCTACACTCAATGGAGGAAGATGTCAATACAGTTAATGCAAAAATAATGGCTCCCACCAAGTTTATTACCAGAAATGCTATAATTGTCTAATAAAGTAAACTGGTTTGAATATAAGCCTTGTGATGGTTTAGTTTTGGTATTAAATAGAAAATTGCTATAGTGGGGTTGAGATTGGGGATGGTTGGGGTTAGGTAAAGATTTGGTGTGGTTATAGTTAGGGTAAGAGTGTGGGTGGGACTGTGAATTATTGTCATGAAATATGGCATGCTGCACGCTCCTAACTGAAAATTATTGTGTTGAAACAAAAAGTAGCTGCAGTTGCCAGAATTTCTGTTTTCAGCACAACCACAAGCCAACATCTGCTGACCATCACGCAGCCTCACGCTGCAGCCATGTTTTTCTTCTTCACTAGATATAGCTCTTCACCATAATACAGCATCTTTTATTCTTTGTGCAGGATGTACAGTAACTCAATTTAAACCTTCCGCGGCTGTGGATGGATTAATTTAATCAAGTCTGAGTCAATTCCAAGAGCTGGTGAATCAGCCAATAAAAGGCCTCCAAAGGGGGGCGTGTCATAGCTGCAACCATGGCTGCAACACATTAGAGATCACAACTTAATGTAAGACTTCCTCTCAGTCAGTGTATCAAGTATTATGCTTCAAGATATTTCCCTCTGGTAACAATATCAGATAACCTGTTTGGAAATTTTTTTATAAAAATATTAAAGGAGGATATATTAACCCTTTTGAGTGATAACGAGTCCATTACCCTATAACTTGAGTGTGAAATATGAAATATAAAATATATGATTAACAGCATGTGTTAACCGCTTTTTCCAAACAGAACTCAGGTGTCAAATTTGAAAAAGCTTGCTGTCTAGTGCATGCAGAAAGTATTCAGACTAGGCCTGCACGATAAATCGTTATAAAATCTCAATCTCGATTCACCCCTGTTTGCGATTTAATTTTCAAATAACTTTGATTTTCTTTTTTCTTTTTTTTTCTCCTTCAATTGATTTATTGAAAGCATTTGACATTGACATGTTTTAATTATGTTAAGACATGTTCAAGCCAGGAGTTAAGATAGAGCCTGTATCAGGGCCATATTTAGTTCAATATGTTATACGTCACTATTTTTGGTAGCCTACTGTACTTAAATGGCCAGTATGTACTTTATTTTCTTTATTCATTGAAGCCTCTATGCTTACAGGCTTGTGGTGATGCGCAATGTGCTATAGGTGGCAAAAAAATCTGTTTGGTACTGCCAATTTGTTTTGTTTTGTCATGGTTCACGTGTGCAATAAACATTACACTTCGTGAGAAAAAAATGGTGGCAGAGAATCATGACATCAATTCTAAGCTAAAAAATCGTGATTCATATTTTTCCCCGAATCATGCAGGCCTAATTCCGACCCCTTTGCTTTTCTCCACATTTTGTTAGGTTGCTGCCTTATGCTAAAATTACATTTTCCAGATACTGCTAGACAGACTGGAAAAATGGGTCGACTCACTGGTACAGCCCTTAACTGGTTTAAATCCTGTCTGCAGGATACAGACTGTTTTGTGCCAGTAGGTTCATGCAAATCTAAACAAACAGCAATGAGAGGAGTTCCACAGGGCTCCATTCTTGGTCCAGCCAAATAATTTCTAATAAGGGAAGAAGTTCCACTCTCTTGATACTTCCGGCTTCTGAACTGGTTGCAGTTCCACTCAAGTTCCAAATAGGGGCCGCTCACAGGCCAGTGCAGAATGAATGGGACTCTATGGAGCTATTACTCCTCAAAATCCACTTTTCTCAGGATACAATTTTTTGTCTAGTAATTTGAATGTTGCATTTGAAAGGGGAGGCAAAGAAAATACACAGTGCTGGGTGTTAGATTTTTTTAAAGTAACTTTTTTTTCTTCTAAAAAGCCTTTTAAAATGTCAATGACGTCATACACATCGTATGGCTGGAGATACTGCTTTACGGCAAGCTCTGAGTCGCTTCCTTTGTTCTCTCGAAGCATCGACACCACAGCTGACAGGTTAGGCTCTCCCTGTTAATACACGTGCTAGAAAGAGGTTTACTAATGTTTTAAAGACCACGCCGAAATATTCACTCTGACATTCTGGTTCCGCTTCGGATGCCGTCAAGCGGGAGCTCTGGTCGTAATCAGTCCTTCACTGACCAATCAGCATTGGCTGAAGAAGGCTGGAGCCTGTAATCACTGCCAAAGGTGCTTCAACTACTCAGTTAAAGGCTCGTAATAGCCTACTTATGACAATGTGATATTTCAGTTGTTTCTCTCTAATAAAATTGAAGAATTCTAAAATCCTGTTTACACTTTCTCGTGATGGGGTATTGATGAAGGGTTGTGTGTATCAACATGCATTTATGTTGTTGGAAAGTGTGCAGCCTTTGCTTCTGTTGCAACCCAGTATCACGCTAAGCGTGAAATACACCCGCTGGTCCATTGGGTTTGGCGTGTCAGTGTCACGTTTGATCAGTCCTTACTGTTTGGGAGACCTGTGGAGAGCTCTAAAATTATCTGAGAGTTGATACCAATGCTTTTTTTTATTCTTCATATATGTTTACATATGTCTACTTTTTTGTCATTTGGATTGTCTATACAGTGATTTTATTATGTTAATTATTCCGTAGACAGAAAATCTATTGCATATCTGTCCCATAGACTGTATAAAACTATTTTTACAGTCTATGGTCTGTCCGTTTAAGGAGAGGGAACAGTTGATCTTCCTGATTTCTTCCATTTTTGTACCCCTTAAAGACTTTTTTGTTTGTCGGAGTTTTTCCTTATCCAAATCGAGGATCTAAAGACAGAGGGTTGCAATTGCAAGGGAACTTTCCTAAGAAGCAAAACAAAACACAAAAGAGTGTCAGAAACTCAGAAAGGGTACCCTATGGGAGTTTCTGTCACTCTTTTGTGTGTTGTGGGAGGAGTGTGTTGTCATGCTCTGCTCTGAGCAGTCAAAGAAGTTGAAGTGAAGATCTCTCACTCTGTTCCTGTTTTCAGTTACAAGAAAGAAAATTCCCCAGTAGGAGGACAACAAACAAGGACTCCTACTCCTAATGAAGTGCAAAAACAAATATTTTTAAGGCTCATCAGATATAAGCATTAGAAGTTTGTTTATATAGCCTAAAATAGTTTTAGACATTACTAACCACTCAGATTATCAAAACTACATAGCAGAATGAATACATATCCAGATTTAAGATAATAAATGGGAGAGCATATACACAAATGTATAGGCTATAAAACATTAGAGTTCAGTATAGCAGGTGTCATTTGTCAAAATAAGAGTGCATGATTGTAACTGGCAGTGATTTATGATCCCTGAGCCCACACTACTCACTTTTGGGATAATTATTTAATACTTGTTTTTACTTTATATTATTTCATTACATCTCTTAGTTTGATATTAAAACACATAAAGCAACAACAGGGAATCACATTTGACCTCTCTAGGCCTATAGGTCAGTGTTGATGGCCTAAAGTACATATTGATACTTATACTTTACTTTAGTCTTTCCATTTTCTGCTACTTTGTACTTCTACACCACATTTGCAGAAATGTTGTACTTTTTGCCTCACTATACATTTATTTAATAAGTTTTAGTTACTAGTTACTTTGCAGATTAAATTAATAATACAAAATGATCAGCAAATAAAGTATGACTCTAGATGTAGATGAAACTTTATTGATCACTGGGTAGCCATAGGCCTATATAAAATAATTAAAATTAGCTCACCTTTCCGACCAACACTAAAGTGATAAACACATGAATGCATCAATAACTAAAAAATATGATAAATATGATTCTAAAAATGGACACTTCTGCACAATGACTATAGCCTACTTTTGCTTTTGATACATTAAGTATATTTTAATGCAAATATGTTTGTCCTTTGTCAACCTCAACCACAAGTTTGGCGGTTTGCTCCCAGGCCCTTCCGGCCACATGACAGTAGATCGATCTATCTATCTATCTATCTATCTATCTATCTATCTATCTATCTATCTATCTATCTATCTGTCTGTCTGTCTGTCTACTCTCTCAAACCAATGACCTACATGTCTTTATTGTGTCTTCCTTGATATTTTGTAGTTGTATGTGAGATATAATGTCCCTGAAATCAAAAATAGGGTGCTCGACTGTTACAGTTGTAGACAACTATAAACGTGTATGTCCCGGGCCATTGTTTTAACGACAGAGTGGTTCATTATCTTGTTCATAAAAAATCTGTGGTACAGTACAACAAGTACCGGTACACGGCAGCGTTAATGAAACATGAAGCGGTGTTTTGTCTATTTCTTCCTATGTGGTCACTCGTGACTTTACCGACCCAGTGACCGCCAACATAAACTTTACAATGCCTCGGAAATGTGTAACTTACTTGCAGTATTAGCTAAAGCTAGTACTAACTAACGTTACCCAGTTTAACAGGTTAACTTGTCAAAACCGTCAATACATAATGGAGCATGGTGCCGAATCCTCTTCCGAGGTTCAGACGGTTTCCTCTGATGTTCCGAACACACCAAACCAAGAACTGAAGAAACTTTTGTCTTTTAAAGTTTACAAGAGGAGGTGGTTTGTTCTGCTGGTGCTGTGTCTGTTAAACTGCTCCAACGCTACGGTGAGTTAGCTAAACATTAACGTTAACGTTACCTCTCGGTTAATAATCAAATGCAGCTTGTGTTTCCAATAAAAAGTAGGAGTAATTTTATTTTAATGGCCGATACCAAGTTGATATCTTGGATCAATATGCAGTAACTTTTGTTTGCCTCCTAAAAGTATCAGTTTTAATAAAAGGAATTAATACACAATCTCCGAATTAAAAAAGTGTTTTCTTTATGGTCGAAAAGACCACGAATCAAAAGATACTTTTGAAAAACTCATACTTTTTTTGAACACTAAAAGTATGGAAGACATTTTCTGCCAACAACAACAACAACATTATATCTTTATCTCTTTCGTGCACAAAGCTGTGTTACCATATTTTACCCCTAACCCTTGTGTTGTCTTCCCCTCGACCATGGACTTGTTGTCCATCCAGGTCCAAAGTGAATTTGAATTTGTGGTGCTTTTTCCAGTTTTTGGCTCTTTTTTATGCTTTTGACACTTTTCAAAACGTTTTTGTCACTTTTTTCAACGTTTTATTTTTAAATTCATGGTCAGTAAACTAGAGATGTTCGGTATCGGCTCCGATGCTGCCTAAAACGCTGGTATCGGTATCGGGAAGTACTGGAGTTTATGCACTGATCCGATACCATGTAATAAAGTCCTAAAGAAAATCTACGTTAAAGTAGATTATTTATGTTCTTTTTCCGTTACAACTGACTGTCAAACTGGATAAAAAAAATAAAGTTCTGTGGCATTCATTGTTAGGGTTTGTTCATGTTTCACAAAGAGTTTAACCTGAGCCAGACCGACAACAAAGATAGAAATAATATCACATCCATACAGGGATAGTAGTATACAGTTGTTAAAACATAATAAAATATATGACACACTGGTATCGGATCAGTACTCGGTATCGGCCGATACACAAGTTCAGGTATCGGAATCGGTATCGGGAAGCAAAAAATGGTATCTGACCATCTCTACAGTAAACCTAATTTATATGACATTATACCTAGTTTTTGAGTTAAAAAAGCAGACAATATGAATTATTTTGACAAATAGTTAAGCTTCAAAGGATGTTGAGTGAATCACAGACTGGTTTATGTCAAAGTTTGGTCACGATACTGTTTTAAAACCATTTATTAAACATGTTTATAAAATTGAATGAAACACCCAAAATTCAATAAAAGTAAAAGATACATCCATGCATCCATGTTATTTTTTGGCATTTTGGTTCAAAGAAACCCATATTTCTGATATAAAAACTTTGAAAATGGGTCAAATTTGACCAGAGGACAACACAAGGGTTAAACATAAGGAAATAGACAGCTTATTGTCCTTTTCTCAGATATCTGGGATTCTTTTCTCGAGTTAAATGGCAGGTGTGGTTGGGAACAGTGTGGGTAGATGACATGTGATGCCTCCCTATGTTTGGTAGAACTTGATATTATTCCGCAGGGATGTTGTCGTTGAAAAGCAGAGTGTGCCTGGAGGCAAGTGTGCCAATCGCAGTCATGCTAACTGAGCCCTCACTCCTCTATTTCCAGCTCCCAAGGGTCTCGTCCTCTCTATGGGAGCTATTGTTTCCTCGGGGCTGGTGTTCCCACTCACAAAAGATGCTCAGCTGGCAGAGCCATTCAGGATGTAAAATGGGATGCAAATAACAGCTGATGAGCCAGATAGACAGGGTAGGATTCACAAAAAACGATGGTGGGTCGTTTATTTTTGTCTTGTTCATTTTTTTTTACAGTATCATACTAACATTGTATGTTAGTGTCTTACCACATGAACCATCATGTAAAAAAAGGCCTTTTTATTTGAATGAAATTTAAATCAAACTCTTGTGGTGGCGAAACAGCAAAAGGTATTGAACATCAGTACGTTTTGTATAGAAAGAAAGTGTATTTGTTTGTACCACATTAAAAGTCAAGGACTTTTCAATTCAATTTTATTTATAGTGTCAAATCATAACAGGAATTATCTCAGGACACTTTACAGATAGAGTAGGTCTAGACCACACTCTATAATTTACAAGGACCCAACAATTCTAGTAATTCCCCCAGGAGCATGCATGAATGTGTAAGTGCGACAGTGGCGAGGAAAAACTCCCTTTTAGGAAGAAACCTTGGACAGACCCAGGCTCTTGGTAGGCGGTGTCTGACGGTGCCGGTTGGGAGTGTGATGAGCAATGGCAATAATAGTCACAATGAAAATAATGACTAGAAGTAGTTGTTATAATAGTGTATGGTGTCGTAGAGCACAGCGGTGCGTAACAGCGTGTGGCAGGGCGTTGGCCGGACATAGCAAGTCGAAGCCGGGCATTGCAGAGCGTAGCAGGGTGTAATAGGGCACAGCAGGGCGTAGGGCAGGACCATGGCGACAGCTGCCACCATGATGTAGGTGCCATCATGATTTTCTTTTATAATTTATTTATCTATCATCATTTATTATCATGACTTAATATATGCCACTGTAATGAAAATAATAATCCGAACATTTTCAAACAATAATAACCACAAATCAAACCAACATAATCCTCATTATCTTGCACTTTCACTGTGTTGGAATGTGAATCTTGTCCTTTTCCAATGGATTATGTTGATATATACTGTATATAATATAGCCCGACGGCTGATACTGGATTTTTTTAGGTGTCTGCATCTGCATGAAGCGTTGTGGTTTCAATACAATATGAAACTCGACTAATGGAAACCAGAGACATGATGATGTCATAATGAAACAATATTGTTAAGTTTTACAAGCCAAGATGCATCCAAGCAGACCACCAGAGGTGTGTGAAGCATCATGTAGTCTATATCCACCACGATCCACTACCGGGATTGCTCGGTGCGGCAGGAAATTCCGTTTGATGTCACTCTTTTTGGCCGGATGTCCGTTACCTTTCTTTGTGTTGGAATTTTAAACTCTGGTCTTATGAGGACTGTCCCTTACAGGGTGAAATGCTTGGAATTTTACATTTTCACACATTCCTCCTTTTCTTATTCTAGAGATATGTTCTGTTTAAAGAGAAAAGAGTTTACTGTCAAAAAGATCAGGTTGTCGGACTGTCCAGTGATGCTTTTAGTCTCGCTTTGCCAGACCTTCCTCCACAGCGCTGCAAAGGAGGGTCTGGGTAGTCTACACAGCATTCCGGGATGGGAGACAAACGTGCTCTGGTTTATTGGCATTTCTTTAAACCAATCACAATCACCTTGGGCAATGCTAAGCAACGGACAGAGCCATGTGCCTCTGCAAAATAGCCTCGGGAAGGAACTTGTTTTGGTGGAACGTGTACATTCAAAGGTTGTTTTAGTCGTGCAACAGAAAACTCTGATTGGACAGATAGTCTAGCTAGCTGTCTGGATTTACCCTGCAGTAGGGCTGCTCAATTATGGAAAAAAATATAATCTTGATTATTTCGGTCAATATTGAAATGACGATAATGTAACACGATTACTCGTTGACTTCTGGAAACATGTTGCAATTACTGAACTTAAACAACAGTGGAAACAATTAAATAAATCAACAGTAAAAAAACACATACAACTGTAAAATTTGCCTTAATACTTTTCCTATTTAAACTTTATTTTTTCATTCAGAACACAAGAGAATATAAGAGTTTACTTTGCAAAACGTAATGAGCTAAATAATTGTTTTTCTCGACTATTCTGTTTTTGTGATCATTAGGATCACGATTACATTTCAATTAATTGCACAGCCCTACCTTGCAGAGATCTGAGGAGCAGTTAACCACACTGGCATTGTGTGTTCAAATCAGATAACTAGCTTATGTTAACTCTGCATAGTTCTGGTCCTTTTTGTCATGCATATGCACCGCAGCACACCAGTTAAAGGAAGTTAGACACCCAGTTTAGAGCTGGGCAATATATCGATATTGTATCGATATCGTGATATGGGACTAGATATTGTCTTAGATTTTGGATATCGTAATATCGTAATATGGCATAAGTGGTGTATTTTCCTGGTATTAAAGGCTGCATTACAGTAAGTGATGATTTTCTGAACTTACCAGACTGTTGTAACTGTTCTATTATTTGCCTTTACCCCACTTAGTCATTATATCCACATTATTGATGATTATTTATCAAAAATCTCATTGTGTAAATATTTTGTGAAAGCACCAATAGTCCACACTACAATATCATTGCAGTATCGATATCAACGTATTTGGTCAGAAATATCGTGATATTTGATTTTTCTCCATGTCGCCCAGCCCTAACCCAGTTATGCCAATACATTACCAAGAAGTCAAGTTTCTCCTGCAGAAATGTAGCTGTATTACTGGTTTCTCTTCCCCCAGTAACAGAAACCAGACATGACATTTAGGAGATAAGGTTACAACGGCAAGCAGACAGTAAGGACATGAAAATATCCAATATCCAAAAATGTTTTGAAAGTCTTAAAGTAAAATGTGTAACTTTTCTGCAGACAAATGCAAACTCTGTACCTATTTCTAATAACAAGGATGTCATTATTGTGTTGTGTTTTTTCAGATGTGAAGACCGTTTTTACATTAAACCAATTAACACTCAAATCCTCTCTACGTTCATTTAAATTCTGAACAAAATCCCAGTGGTGGAAGAGGTATTAAGATCGATCTTTTAAAATGCCACGGTGAAAAAAATACTTATCCCTGCATTCAAAATCTACAGTTTACACAGCTAAATATACCTAACGTATCAAAAGTAGAAGTCCCAAAGGCAAAATGTCCCAATTCAGAGTGCTATTTATCATTGAAACATTAATACTTTTTTATTAACGTATAAGCAGCATTATGATGTTGTCAAGCTTAACAACTTAAACTGCTGGGTAGTTTAATCTACGACAATGCATATTTTATAAACTGATATGTTTTACATAGCTTGATCTGAAAAGTAGCCATACAATAGTTGTGAAATAATTGTAGTTTATAATAGAATCTTTATTGTCATTAATTAACAACAAAACACAGTTTAGCAGCTCTTAGTCTGACAGTATAAATAACAGACAGAAATATAAAATAGCCAAATTTAAATAGTCAAATATAAGAATAACAAACAAAAATATAAAATGGCACAATTTGAGTACTGAAATATAAAAATCAAGATAAATAAACATGCTAAGGTGGCACTATTAACATATACAAGGTTATTGCACTTGTAAAAAAATGAGGTTATTGCACTACAGACTCCGAGGGGGAGGGTTTGTGCCATTTAACTGCCTGAGGGGAAAAGCTGTTTTTTAGTCTGTTCTGGATCTGGTATTTCTAGTGAAAAGTACAACAATTCCCTCTAAAATGTAGTGAAATCGTAGTATAAAGTATGGACATCTTTTTTTTTTTTTTTACCTCTTCAGCTTTTCATGGCAGGATTGTCCCTTTCACCCAGTTCTTCCAGTAGCATGAACATGTCCTGTGTTGTATCTCCATCAGCAGAACGGCATGGACGTTAACTGGTGTCATATCAGAGCAGAACGAGCCGGGATGAATCATAGAAACCATTTCTTTCTCACATGAGCTGAGCAAGTCTTGCCATTTCCTCTTTGTGTCCATGACTACTTCTGATCACTAAAATGCAACTGGTGATTGACCACTAAGAAAATAAAACTAAAGAAAGTTGTGACAGTTGTAACTTAAAGAGTTGATCCAGAGATCAAACCATATGACCTTTTACATTGCATAACCAGTGTGTGTGATCAGTTCTTATATCACATAGGCCTATAATTAACATAAATGACTTACTCTTAAAATTATTGAACATGAAAAAAAGTATGAAAGAATAAAAGACTGTAGACATCCTTTCCTTTCTTCTTTTCATCTATTATCTACTTTTAAAACAATGTAATTAGCAATATGGAAGTGTCTGTTGTACACTAATTTCATGGATTTGCTGCTGAAATAAATAAATAAATGTGTGTGGCCCAAATCAACTGAAACCACTAAAAAGCAGAAACAGAAAGTTCAGTTTTGGCATCCTGTTAAAATAAGCATCCAGTTATACCTTTTTTTTTTTGGTACTGAGTTGACATTTATTTTGAAATGCTGACTGGGGTCAACTCAAACCTTTACCCACAGCAGATTTACAAAAGGGTATTCAGGCTTATATCCTGCCTGCTTTGTTTCAGTGAAACGCCACCCTTAGCAAGGATTTATTAACCCTTGTGTTTTCCTCGAGTCAAATTTGACCCGTTTTCAAAGTTTTTAATATAGACTTGGGTTTCTAACATGGATACCATACAATGTTCTTCAGGTAAAATGAATGATTACTTTCATGGAATGTTGGTTGTTTTCTATTTTTTTTAAATGGTTTCACGACAGTATCCTGACTAAACTTTGACATGTCTGTAATTATCCATCCACATCCTCAGATCTTAACTATTAGTCAAAATAATTCATAATTCGGAAAAAGCGACAAAAACGTTGAAAAACACATGAAGAATGTCGGAAAAATGCGACAAAAAGCCGCTGAAAAAAGTGACAAAAACCCCGGAAGAAACGATAACAAAAGCGGGAAATTAATTTTTTTAGGCTAATTGGCCATTAATAATAATAAAAAAAAAAGTCAGAAAAAGCGCCAAAAAGTTGATGGTTGATGGGAAGACAACACAAGGGTTAAAGAGAGACCATGTATTCCAAATTTCAAGATTTTACTGACCATTTATATTTAAAGCACAGACAGATGTGAGATATTTTTTATTTGTCTATAAAGCATATTGTAATGTTTTGGTGCTATATTGAAACATTATTTCTGTTATTGTTGTGTCTGTAAAAGATTAAGCCCCAAAAGGAAAACATATTCTGAATTCATATAATTTGGGCCTCCTACATTAAGCTTTCTGTAGAATACTGAGGATGTAAAAGGAATTTGAAAGTACAGTACTTCATATCCAAAGGTGTCCACCCAAATCATGTAATTGAAAGAAAATGTGTATCTTATATTCATATCTCAGTCTTTAAGAACTGATCCAATTTGGGCTGGACAATATATCGATATTGACATGAGACTAGATATCGTCTTAGATTTGGGATATCGTAATATGGCATAAGTGTTGTCTTTTCCTGGTTTTAAAGGCTGCATTACAGTAAAGTGATGTACTTTTCGCAGACTGTTCTGGCTACCCACTTAGTCATCATAGCAACATTACTGATGATTATTTATCACAAATCTCTGTGTGTTAATATTTTGTGAAAGCACCAATAGTCAACCCAGCAATAGCGTCACAATATCAACGTCGATGTATTTAGTAAAGAATATCGTGATATCCAATTTTCCCCATATCGCCCAGCCGTAGATCCAATCCTCAAATCACATACCTCATTTTTGAATAAATCTCGTGTGTCTTCCCAGATATGGCTGACCTTTGCTCCAGTAGCAGACGAGTCTGCCAAATTTCTGAACGTCACTCTGGAGGAAATCAACTGGTTGTCACTGGTTTACATGGTGGTGGCCATACCGCTCAGCTTTGGGACAACATGGATGCTGGACACCCTCGGGCTACGGATCACGGTATGAGCCTAACTCTGAAAAGTGAGGCGTCACCAGGGGCTCTTGTGTAATTTGTACTGTAGACTACAGCAATTTTGCTTGATACACTGTAATGGACCTGCGTATTACAGGAAATGAGTTGATACTCTTCTGTTTCTTTTTGTTTTGTGTTTTTACTCGTAGATCTCTGTTTCAGTAGAAGCCAATTCAAACTTTGGGATCTGTGGTTAGTTTTTTTTTATTTATTTTTTTATGACAGCAACACACAGCTGTAACCAAGTGGAAAATGAAATTTTAGAAGTGTGGAGGAAAGAAACCCTCCAGGGCCTTGAGGAGAAGATATTTATGGAAATGGTGTAAATAGAGTTGGACTACATGGTGGTGGCCATACAGTTTATTGTTTGAGCATTGTAAATGCACACAAAACATTAAAATATGAACTTGAAATGATTTTAACGAGATAAATACAGATACAAAATAATATTAACTGCAAAAAATGTGATAAATGAGGGATACATTTTTCTAAGATCTGGGTACAGAATCGGTTTGGTGTAATACTATTAAACAGTGACAATTTAATAGAAGTTATTGTTTCTCTGCCCAGACTGATCTCAATAAGTGGCGTATTAGGGCTGGGCGATATGGGTCAAACACAGGACTTTCACCCAGGAGACCGGGGAACGTGTCCCGTTTCCTAAACCCAACCGTCCCGTTCTTCTTTTCCTAAACCCAACCCGTTCGCCGTGATGCTAATTCTTTGAGCCGTCTTTCCTGCTCCGTCTCTGTGTCGCTCTTACACTGTTGCCCGTGGCAACCGATAGCGTAGGAACCCAAAATGGTGGGCGGGCTCAGACACCTCCCAAATGCAACAAGCTACCGTGATGTACTGTATGTCCTCATTGTCAATATGGCGTAGACATACACGCGCATAGCTCAAAATGCGTACAGATAACACGGCACTTGGCTTTAGAAAGTGGCCTTTATGTTTACGTGAAGTCATGATGTCACGTTGCTCTGCCTGTTCTCCTTTGCAGATTGATATAACACAAGTTTCCATCTTTTGTGAACACATTAAGTCTTGGGGCTCTTTCCTGGGAAAGGGTGAAGCAGTTGCATATTTTGTTTGGAGTAAACAGATGAATAACTGTAGAAAACATGAGGAGCGATATCAACAGTGACCAAACTAAAACAGACACGAGCACCAGCTACAGAAACGTCAACCTCCTCAACAGAAAAAACAAACACTGAGAAGTGCAGAAACATAAGCTGTTAGTACCAACGGTGGAGGGATGGAGTGTAGATTACTTCTTAAATCCGTGACAGCATGTATTGACCTTCTGACCATGTTGACTTTGCAGCTGATTCTGGGAGCCTGGCTGAACATGTTCGGAGGCCTGGTGCGCTTCTTTGGGAAATTTGAGGAACAGCTGTATAAAATCCCGTACTCTGCAGTGATGGTGGGTCAGACCCTTGGTTCCATCGCTCAGCCCCTCATCGTTTTTGCCCCCACCAAGCTGGCTGCTCTCTGGTTCCCCGACCACCAGCGTGCCACAGCTAACACCATCGCCTCCATGTGTGAGTGATTTACTGTTCATCATTACTGGTATTATATTTTCCATTAGTGTTAGGGCCTCATAACATGTTGGCCCAGATTTAGTACTGTGTTACAAAAAAAAGTAGGAACTGAATTAGTTTCAGCACGTGCTGTAAAGTGCGGGGAAGCACTTACATTTCTGCATGTCAGCAAACTGAAAGATTTGTCCAAAGATAAATAACCAGTGTAATACAATATATTGTAATTGTAATTGTTATACTTTAAAGATATGAGTAATATGAGGTATTTCTTGAAGATACAGTTTTCATATATTCCATATCGTCCCGGGAAGTTAAAAGGTCTGGGACGACTGAAACAGGGAACAATGTTGATTCTTAACAACCAGAATAACCTTTTTAATTACACTTCTCTTTTCTCTCCTCAGCCAATCCACTGGGCCTCCTGCTTGCTAACATCATCTCTCCAATGATGGTTAAAACATCTACACAGATCCCAACCCTGGTGAGCTGAACTAAGAAAAAGTCTTCAGATCCACTGATGAGGTGGTCAGGTTTCAGTTGTAGTGTTATGATGCTGTTTAGAAGCTGGCTGAACATTTGAACCATAGGATTGTGACCTCAAAAGGTTGGCTCATGAATTGTGGAATTGGTGTGCACCTGTGGAAAATGGACAAAAGCATTTCCTGCCCTGTGTGGGACTCTACGAATTTACAGTCGCCAATTATACCTCGCACCACTTTTCACCTTTTAGGAAAATGTGGGAGAAGAGGTGAATGAGCAACGGTTGTCTACTCTCAGTCAGCTAGATGCACATTAAACAAGCAGACCAACAACCAGAGTGAAGTATCAGTATCAGTATTTATTTTTGAATTTTTGGGCATTTCTGCCTTTATTGGATAGGAAAGCTAAGAGAGAGGGGGGGGAGACATGCAGGAAAACCGTCACAAGTCGGATTCCAACCCTGGACCTTCTGCATCGGGGAACAAACCTCTGCATATGTGCGCCCGCTCCACCAACCGAGCTAACCGGCCACAGTATCAGTATTTTTTTAAGGTTAGCAGGTAGCTGGTGAAGAAAGTGTATCATTTAGCAGATTAGAGTCAGATTTCTTTCCTGGGCAGTTGTTGGACACCTAGTCTATATCCTTGATGTTCCACTTCCGGGTGCTGCACGAAATTCCGCCGGATGCATGTATTGTCCAATCTGTTTTCTCTCGCACAACTAAAACAACTTTTGAACGTACACATGTTCCACCAAAACAAGTTCCTTCCCGAGGCTATTTTGCAGCGGCTCTTTGCGGAGCTTAGCGCCGCCCAAGACGATTCTGATTGGTTTAAAGAAATGCCAATAAACCACAGCACGTTTTTCTCCCATCCCAGAATGCTATGTGGAGTAGTCAGACCCTTCTTTGCAGCGCTGTGGAGGAAGGTCTGGCAAAGTGAGACTACTTCTAAGGAGAAGTAGTCTCGCTTCTAAGGAGAAGGGATTTTGGAGTTATATTCATTAGATGGAGACAAACACCACTCCAAATAAATGCAACTGTTTGCTAACAAGTCACCCAAAACAACTGTTATGTTAAAAAAATGTTAGGGCCATGTTTCTATGGGCAGAAAAACATCAGTTGTTGCAGCTTTAATGAGAAATCCATTGACCAACCTGAACAACTGCTCAAGCATTTATTAACAATTTGTGTGAATACGCAAGTCGTTAGGAATGCATAACAAAATGTTGAGCAAATACAGCACAGTCTTTAGATATGAGTGCCTATTGAAATGAGGTGTCCCATGTTTCCTGTTACTGTCTGCTGTCAACTGCCCAGTAAAGGCCAAACTGTCAAAAAGAAAAGAAAAAAAAGACACCAGTTGGCCTAGAATCGGAGGATTCCCAGAGGGCATTGTGGGATTGCAGCTGGTAATACAGAAAGCTGCCGGGCTCTGTGGCTCCTCACCTGCTAATGATTGTCTTTGATTTCAGGTGCTAACATCCATTTATCATCACATTATGTGTGTTTCATCCCTCCTTCTAGCTGATTGCCTACGCCGCCCCGGCATGCGTCATCTGTTTCCTAGCAACGGTGGGGATACGGAGCAGCTCCCCCCCCATGCCGCCGTCAGCCAGTGCCGAGTCCTCCGGCTCGGAGCCGTTCGTACAGGGGATCAAACTGGTGAGGACACAGGAGGGTAGAAAAGACAAACGTGCAGGTCAAGCCACCAACTCAGAATCAAACTTGAGTCCGCACCAGGCAGATCTTAATAACATTGAACAAGTTAATTGCTGAGATCTGGCAACAATGCGACGTCGCCCAAAATATGTTCTACGGGGCAAGAATCATGCATTGTCAGATAGTCAGGTTTTAAACAAACAAAGCGAAGGTGAACGGTAAAATGATTACCCAGACCATCTGGAAACATCCATCACTTTTTACAGACCAAATGGATTTACCTAGATTAACACTTTATTTGATTTATTTTCAGCTTTCTTGCTAATGTTACGTTCTCTGTGCATGCTGATATTTGGTTTCCCTGGTTGAATGCTGTTGCTGCGGTGACCTTATTTTCCCGTAAGATTTCTGTTACAAATCCTTGTGTCCGTTTCCTCTAGTTACTGAGGAACAAAGCCTACCTCATCCTGCTGCTCTGCTTCGGTTCGGGCATCGCTGTTTTCACCTGCTTCTCCACACTGCTGCAACAGATCTTGTGTGTGCAAGGATACACCAATGTAAGACACCATATTGGTTTCCATGAGGAACAATTTGGTATTAATTGGGCCAATTGGTATCAAATGAGCAATACAAGCAACACCAGACATCATATTTGATAATAAATGTTAGTGGATTTACAGTCTAAACCCATTACACAGTAATGGATTGTGTGTCAGTGTAAGTGGGAAAATTGGGAAGACTATTGAGCAATAAATAAATGGGTTATTTGCTTTATAAATGCACAAGTATAGGTATTGAGAGTGCAAAATGGATCTTAAAGGGTAACTACTGTTTGTTTGTTTTTCAACCAAGACCCTATTTTCCTATGTTTTGTGTCTATGACTGATGAGAACAATGATCTTTGACATTGGTCCAGTATTGAGCGAGATCGCTGCAGTCGGCAGCGGCGAAACAAGCTACAATGTAAGTTAAAAGGGCAATTGTCCAGCTTGTATTTACCTTCACAAAAGTGCTCGTTTTGCCGCTGACAGACTCAGATTAATATTCTAAGTGTCTGACAGCATTATGGAAAGTATTTCTAAGGAGGTCGACCTTTCTGTTAAAGAGTAAGATCCTTTTTTAAACATTCAAACATCTGCAAAATCGCGTTCGCTAAACCCACCAGACTCCATGTAAATAAACAGTAATATTAGCATCGTAAAATACACCTCATTCAAAGTCAACAGAAACAAACTAAAACTATGAAAAGCCGTTTTGGATCGTCTTGACACTTTTCCAACCATCACAACTTGGTAACACTTTACTTGAAGGTATCTACATAAAAGTGGCATGACAGTGTCATGAACACATGACACTGTCATGACACATGACACTGTCATGACACATGAACCCTAACCCTAACCCTAACTTGTTATGACAAGAACTGAATGACACTTACTGACAGAAGCGTTATGTCATAGACGTTTATGACTTGTTTATAATGTTTATGACATGTTCATGACAGCGTCATGTCACTCTTATGTAGATACCTTCAAGCAAAGTGTAACCTTCTAGTTTTGGTTGAAATAAACACATAGTTTACCAATTTACATGTGAAAATATGTTGGCTCTATACACGCTAAAAGTATTGCTTTTTTAAATGGAGTCTGGTGGGTTTAGTGCTAGAGACCTCAGAGCTGTTTCAGGTTGAACAAAAAAGGTCTCAAAGAGGTTTTAAATAGGTTTATCTCTGAAGGGATCCTTTCCATAGTGTTGTCAGACACTTAGAATATTAATTTAAACCTGTCAGCGGCAAAATGAGCACTTTTGTGAAGGTAAATACAAGCTGGACAATTGCCCTATTATCTTACATTGCTTGTTTCGCCGCTGCTGACTGCAGCGATCTCGCTTAATACTGGACCAATGTCAAAGACTGTTGTTCCCATTAGTCACTTAGACACAAACACATAGGAAAATAGGGTTGAAAAAAAAAAGTAGTTACCCTTTAAGTAACTGATGGAACAAAAGGAAAGAAAACAAACCCTTAAAAACCTTTTACATACTGGATGCAGACTTTAACGATAAACCTGTGACCTCTCATTGCTGCAGGACTTTGCTGGCGTTTGTGGCGCTCTCTTCATCGTGTTCGGCATCGTGGGTGCCGGTGCTCTCGGTCTCTACGTCGACAAGACCAAGAAGTTCACGGAAGCCACAAAGATCAACCTGAGCTTCACCGCTCTTTCATCCATCGCCTTCTCAGTGGTGAGAACAACAGCCAGGAATAGTTTGAAGCTCCACAGCTTGTATTTCTAGTTTATTTAAAGGAGAGTGGGCAGGAGAAAAGGCACTGGCAAGATGTGAGAGAGTTTGAGATGGATATTAGTTCATTTACTCTGTACAGTTATTTAAAAAGTAGGTCATTTTATTAGGTTGTCTTAGTTTAAAGTAACTTACAACTGTCATATTGCTTTCAGAACCTGCCCTTAAAATCGTACCTTTTGGTAACTCTACATGTACAGAAATAAACATTAATAATACACAAACCTCTACATTCCAGCAAACTTTCAGTTAGATTTCACAGGTAGATTTTTTTTTTTTTTGTACAGTATTTTTATTTTGAAGATGATATAAGTGCGCGTCTACAATGTGTGACAGACTTTGATGGGTGAACAAACAAAGGGAATGCGAACAATGTCAGTGTTTGATGTTCATCAATGACGTTACTATACTTTATTGTGATGCAAATGCAGCAGTTCTGTTAAGTCAGTATAAATAAATTCACCATGCGAGGTTACCCAGAGGACACCAACGACATAAAGTTAGTTTTTTTCCCTCCCAGAAACCCTGGATGTATATACAGTAGAGAGGAAGCAACTTTGTCAAGTTAAAGGAAAATAATCTACACGGATATAGAAATAGCCCAACGCATCGTCAAGGTTCAGTGTTGAAGGTAGATCTTTGTTGTCATTCTCTCCATGTACAGTAATCAGGGAAACGACGCTGTATACCTTAAAGTGATCTAGTGAGTACAATAAGGGAAAAAAAGCATATTATATTATTCTAGAATAATAAGCATATTAAAAAAGAACGACCAAAGAAGACCTTTTTTTTTCGGGGGCTTTTTTCCCTTTTATTTCAATGTGACAGTGGACAGACAGGAAAGGTGGGAGAGAGATGGGGGATGACACGCAGCAAAGGGCAGCAGGTCGGATTCGAACCCGTGCCGCTGCAAAGGCCTCAGCCTACATGGGGGCGCACGCTCTTACTGGGTGAGCTAGAGGTCGCCCCTACGAATCCACTTTAGCTTTTTTAACGGTGGAAAAAAGGTGCGTGAAGTGAAGGCGCGCGAGCAGATCATATCCTAATACTATTTCACAATGTATTGTTTTTATTTTTAATCTTTTGCATGTTTGTGTGTGTAACAAGCATAGTGTGCGCACTGTGCACGAGCCTAGCGGCATTTTACTAATGCGCTGTTAAAATAACAATGAAATGCTGCGCTATTGACTTTACACCAGTTGTTTGTTGGTCAATGGCACGAACACTTTCTGCTGCCTCGAGATAGCAATACGCCAAGAATGCACCTGAACACACCTCCCTGTAAGACCAGCACGCCCATGGGCACACAGATGGCCGCAGGTGCCTTTGCTATTTAAACGGGCGCTGGACGGGAAATTGACAACTGCGTCGGTCTTAAACTAGCAAAGATGCGTTATTATGGATCCCACGTAACTAGGCAAGTCCCGCCCTACGAAGCAGCTTGATTGGTTGGGGTTAGGCATTGACCTCGAGTGGTTAAGGTTAGATTCAAACTTTTTTTGGGGGCTTTTCCACCTTTATTTGACAAGACAGCTAGGTGAGAAAGGGGAGAGAGGGGGAAGACACGCAGGAAATCGTCACAGGTACCGCTAAGTATATGTGCACCTGCTCTACCCACTGAGTCGACCCGGCCACCAGTGGTTAAGGTTAGGATAGCCAATTGGTCAGGGGATAGGACCTGAACAAATCAGGTTACGTTACCTTTGCGTAAGCATGGACGCCTGGCCAGTAGTAGTGCGTGAATGCTATTGATTGACAAATTGATTGTTTGTGGTTAATCTTAAGTTTAACCATGTTTTTTTTTTTTTTTGTGGAAGCTCACAATTCGTTTCAGTTCGAGGAAGCAGAACCAGTAATCCTGGACGTGTAAATAGACAAACACTACTAATTATAACATATCTTAAATGATTGTGGGAATCCACAAGAACCATGTTTTCTGTGGTTATTGCTGCTGCTCTTTGCTGCGGTGTTTCTGAGCCTCCAGAGATCATTCAGTCAAACATGTTTTTTCATTTAGATTTTTCTGTCGATGGTGTGGTGACTTCTAATAGTAATGCTGTGATGCTGTATGAAGAGGAATCCGCCGACACTGATTCTTGATTATAAAAGGTTTTATTCTAATTCAAGATTTTCAGCATCCTTTTTAACAAACTCCTGCAGAGAGTTTGGAGAACAACCAACCCAATTCTTCCAATAAGTCGTTCTGCCTTTTCTTTGTGTGCATATGGTATATATTCTGTGCATTGCATTAACATGATTGGGGCAGAACTGACCAATGATACCTTCTTTTCTGGCTCATCTCCAAATAAGGACTCTTCTGTCCAAGAGGGCTCTTCTGCTCATGTTAACAGTTTCCAGATGTTTCAGTAAAAGTAGGGTAAAGGTCAAAGGAATCCCTTACAAAAATCTTAAGTACAAATGTATATAAAGTTATGAACTGTTCAGATACAACAATGGCGGCACTAGTATCTTTTTCGTGGTGGCTGTTGCTGCTCATGCAAACTAACCAGCTCTTCTGTTTCAAACATACTGTGAAAACAAAGAGCTACCAGACTGTTTAAAGTAGCAAACGGAAGTACTTTAATGAACACGGGTAAAGCTGGATTAGTAATAATGAGCAGCCAAATGGCAACACTTGTTTACTACATGAAAATTACATTCATCTATTATGTATATCTTAACGTTGAGGTGGGCGTTATTAGGTAGCAAAGGTTCACAGAAGCTTTGTAGGAAAGATGAATGCAACATTTGAGTTCATCATTTATATTTTGGCCTGCTGATACTGTGATATTCAGAGCTGCTCTCCTCCTCTCAGGTGTGTCTGATTCCGCATCAGAAAGCCGCCGTGGCCGCCGTCTGCTCTCTTTTGGGCTTTTTCGGTTTCTCCATTTACCCGGTGGCCATGGAGCTGTCTGTGGAGTGTTCATATCCCGTTGGAGAAGCCACATCAGCCGGACTCATCTTCGTATCGGGGTACTACTGTCTAAGCAAAACATACACACAGTATGGCAGATTGGTATTATAATAGAAAATAATGTGGCGTTTAAAGACATTTCTACCCGGATGTTATCCCTACACGTCTGTGTTTCTGCTCAAGAAAAATCATGACAGCAGCTTGAAGTAAAAGAAATGTCCACCTGTCTTTTTGATATCTATTTTGAAGAAGAAAAAAAAACAGTGATTAGTTCCTGGACTTGATTTACATACTACTTCATATTAATCCTGACTTATTTCCTTGTGATCCTAACAGACAGGTTCAGTCTGTTCTCTACATTCTCCTCCTTCAGGCTTTAACCAAACGGCTCGCAGACTCTCCTCTGTCGACCTGCGGGGGTGCAGTCCTGAGCTGGAAGGGTAGGTCACAAAATGTTACACCGCCATGAGCATCGGAAAGAAAAAAAAGGCGGCAACCTCAGTGGGAATCCAACCCGACGCGCCGAGTCTTTTTGTTTTGATTTAGAGCGTCCCACTGACCTCAACTCGAAGATTTCTGGGTATTAAAGTACAAAATATGTAGGTGGAACTTGCATGTTAGTGCCTCTAAAGCCTGTTTTACAGTAACCGCAGCCCAGCTGGCGCGTGCAAATGTGACGTCATGGAATCGCCGTAACTATTTATACCCGCGCTGGCGGTCGCGACACTAGTTGCAGTCTTCTCCTGAACAGAGGTGGCGCTAATGAGGAAAGGCTACCGACGTTGCTCTTTCTACGGATTAGAAGGAGAATAAAAAGGTAAACAACGGCAGAACTGGCAGCAGCATTTCGTCAATGCTTCGATTTGATTCAATGACCTACTTGGTCGAATCAAGCCTTTCATTCACCCTAAAAGAACTCATCTTAACCCAGTGAGTTTACAAGAGAGACGTGCAGTCACTCTTAGAGTCCTGGCATCTGGTTGCCCAGGAGCTCGTCCATGCTTCCTGCTTCCGCTTTGTCGCGCGCCGCAGAAAAAAAGAGTGGTGCGCGACCTCTGCTCACACGCTATAAATCCGGGCGCGCCGGCAAGATCTACGTCACCAGACGGATGTCGGCTTGTACAACATTGGGGCCAAACTTTTACAGATTCTACATTAATTCTTTTGCTACCGACAGTTAAATTAAAACCTCAGAATATTATATCCACATCAATAAACTCAGCCAATTGCATTATGTTTTATACTTTTTATTATTTTTTTTTACACGAAAACATAGTTTGTAGGGAGGAAGTCTGTGTAAATAGTTTTCTGGCCACTTTGTTCTAAAAATCCCAGTGAGCTGGGAAAAAAAGTTCTCTGAATGGAAGCAAAACCATTGCTGTACTGATCATGTGTGTGAGATGATATTTGGTTTCTCACTTTGCCTTGAGACTAAGTCAGCGCCAGCTCGGCTGACGCGACTGTAAAACATGCATAAAGCAGGGGGTCGTCAACGTTTTTTAAGCCATGGACCCCTTAACTGAAAGAAAGACGGAGCAGGGACCCCCTACTACATATTGTATAAAATGAAGTTGCATATTAAACTGGGTCTACAATAACATGTGAGGGGGCCTAAAACTTACACATACCTTTTTTTGCATAGAATACTAAGCTATTCAAATAGCCTAGTAATTGTTGGCATGATTTTATAAATCATGTTTTAATGTTAAACATACATGTGGCCCAGTGAATCCTTAGGATGAACTGTGTATGTAGATGGCCTTAGTGACTACCTTACCTATACGCCAGTTAGCAGTGGGGATTTATGTTTGCTAATAATATGTTGGATTCATGTTAAGATTTCTTAATTTTTGAAAAAATTAAAAATTAATAATAATTTGGAGGCCCCCCTGCACTGACTCTGAGGACCCCCTAGAGGCCCCGGACCCCCTGTTGAAGATCCCTGCTCTAAAGGCAGAGAGCAGATACTCCTTCCACTTGTGTGAATTTGCAGCCTTATCCATTCAATGCAAAGATAAAAAATCAAGAACTTTAGACTTTTTTGTGATGTAGCAAAGTTCCCATATTTATGACTTTATCTCAGGCCATATACCATATGCATTCTTTCATTATTCTGTCATTTATTTAGATTCCCCCCCCCCCCCCCCCCCCCCCCCCGTAGTCAGTCTCTCAAGTGTTTTTCATGCACTTTGGTCAATCATTGTTAGCCACAATAAGAACATGTTTATTGCGAGTGGTTTTGACAGAAGAAGTTGAACAAACATACCAGTGGTTTTAAAAAGAAAGCTTTTTCTTCACATTTTACAGCTTACATTACTTACTACATATCTCACTAATGGGGTTACTCTGTTTATACGATGCTTTATGCAGGCCGCCACACATCCTCCAGGACATTAACTTTACTATC
This sequence comes from Zingel zingel, assembly GCA_023566125.1. Classification (NCBI taxonomy): domain Eukaryota; kingdom Metazoa; phylum Chordata; class Actinopteri; order Perciformes; family Percidae; genus Zingel; species Zingel zingel. The sequence continues at coordinate 32,236,696 of CM042323.1, read as the reverse complement.
AAACTACTACTATCAAACCTGGGCTATTAGGCATGTTGAGTTCCTGGAACTAAAGTTGTACCTTAATCTGGACATTTCTCGCCCTCAGTGCCGATGCTCGTGATGGCAGGACTGATAAGTTTCTTCACATGCTGCTTCGTGATCTTCTTCCGCACACCATACAGACGACTGCTGGCCGAAGAACAGGCCACATACGGGACCAAAGAAAGCAACATCTCGACAGTCTCTGAAAGCGTTCCGAGTGTGGAGAAGTGAGAGGCTCGGGATGAGAGAGGGACACGGAATTATACAGAGTTTTTCTTTGGTATGAAACAAAGTAGAAAGGTTTATGGTGTTGGTAACCTCAGATTCATAGTTATTTTTTTCTTCTTTTTATCAAGACGTTCAACTAGGGCTGGGCGATATGGAGAAAATCAAATATCACAATATTTTTGACCAAATACCTCGATATCGATACCGCAACGATATTGTAGTGTTGACTATTGGTGCGTTCACAAAAGATTAAAACAATGAGATTTTAGATAAATAATCATCAGTAATGTGGATATAATGATAAAGTGGGTAAAGGCAAATAATAGAACAGTTACAACAATCTGGTAAGTTCAGAAAATGACATCACTTTACTGTAATGCAGCCTTTAAAACCAGGAAAAGACAACACTTAAGCCATATTACGATATGACGATATCCAAAATCTAAGACGATATCTAGTCTCATATCACGATCTCGATATAATATCAATATATTGCCCAGCTCTACATTCAACCATTGATTCTTTTGTACAACATTGGGGCCAAACTTTTACAAATTCTACATTAATTCTTTTGCTACCGACAGTTAAATTAAAACCTCAGAATATTATATCCACATCAATAAACTCAGCCAATTGCATTGTTTTATACTATTTTTTTTTTTTTTTTTTTTTTTTTACACGAAAATGTAGTTCGTAGGGAGGAAGTCTGTGTAAATAGTTTTCTGGCCACTTTGTTCTAAAAATCCCAGTGAGCTGGGAAAAAAAAGCAAAACCATTCCTGTACTGATCATGTGTATGAGATGATATTTGGTTTCTCACTTTGCCTTGAGACAATGTCATTTTTTAACAAAACCTAGCTTTAATTGTTGTAATAGGGGAGAAAATGTATTTAAACCAAAACAAGTTGCAGCTCATTACATTTCCAAGGAAAAATGCACATGTAGATCTTCTAATACGGTTTAACTTTAACTACGTTTCCTGAACGCTTCAGTGTTTTGTTGCAATTCCCAGGATTTCTTCCAGCAGTCACTGAACACATGAACTACTCAAAAACACTTGAAGCTGCATTGCATTCGTGTCTATTTTCTGCCACGTGCAGAGAAGAACTGGTTTCTCTTTGACTCTCAGAGACCGACAACCGAACCTGTTGTTTACTGTTGATGTTTTGGATCACTGGAACAGTTTCTGCTGTCAGACTCCACATGGAACTGTGTGTAGTCACATCAGCAGCAGCACGTTTGCATCTTAACCCACTGTACTAATACCATTAGAAAAGGTACTGTTAACTGACATACTCTTAATAAAATGTATGAACTTAACATGTTAGTCAGGTTTTCCTGCAGGTTCTCTGAAAGCTAAATGTATGGCTCTCAGACTGACTACCCGATACTCCGGTTATCAACTGTATTAATGAACAGATGAACCAAACTTAATACAATTGTACCTTGAATCATGTGTGACTCATTGTGTTGTGGCTATAACTAATAACAGCATTTAACTACTTGTTAATGGATTTTATTTGTAAAATTGCTTATACGGTTGTGAGTTTTGTGCAATAAAGGGAATTAATTCAGTGCTGATTCTGTATATGTTGATGGGATTGACACATTTGGATGCCATATTTAACATTGATGATTGGCAGTTAGCGGCTGAGCTGAAGAAAATGACATGACACAAACAAGCAGGCGGATAAAGACTGCAGAGTTTTAATCCTTTCCAAGTTCCACATAACACAAATATAAAAAGTAGAGCGCCCTCCTGATCGATCAGAATCAAATTGGAGCCGACCTGAAGCCCAGTCTTCTGCGATCACTTCTCCAGCTCCGTCTGGTCTCAGACAGTTCGGACAGTTTTAAAAAGACCCGTTCATAAGAATACGAGCAGGATGTAAAAATGAAACGGAATTAAAAATCAAGCAAAAATAAAAGAAAACAAATAAAAGGAACATTACAGCAAATTAGTGACAGAGGATTTGTCAAAATCTTGTTTGAAATCTTACTTTTGAAAGACATCCTCCATTGAAGTCGCACAAAACTAACATGTCGCATGGCACCAAACGCAAAATATATGTAAAAAAAAAATAAAAAGAACTGTAATGAGATTCTTGATGCAAGAGCTAGTAGTTTCTAATGTGTAGGTTTAGCACAGGTACTGTGTGAACACATGTACACATTCCATCCAATTACGTGTGTGTGTGTGTGTGTGTGTGTGTGTGTGTGTGTGTGTGTGTGTGTGTGTGTGTGTGTGTGTGTGTGTCTCAGAGCTGGAGGGCACAGAACTGCTGGTACACGGCCAGGATGTGGGGGTCGAGCTCGGCGGTGAACAGGAGGTTCTCCAGGGTTCCCATGTACTGCTGGATGGTGACATGGTGCTGTGGAACAAGAAAGGACATTACGTCATGCAGAGAATGAACACACACACAATGTGTTAGTGCAGTCTGTGTGTGTTTTAGGGGCGTTGTAGTCTCGCTTTGCCAGACCTTCCTCCACCTCGCTGCGGAGGAGGGTCTGGCTAGTTCACACAGCATTCTGGATGGGCGTTTGGAAGGAACTTGTTTTGGTAGAACGTGTACGTTCAAAGGTTGTTTTAGTCGTGCAACAGAAAACTCAGATTGGACAGACAGTCTTAGCTAGCTCCATAGTCCTCAGAAATCCACCAGAGTTTAAAATTCCAACACAAAGAAAGGGGAAGGTGACGGACATCCGGCCGACGAGTGAAATCCGGCGGAATTTCCGACGGCAATGGACAAATGCCGGAAGTGGAATGTCGAGGATATAGACTAGGGGTGGACCATTCTGCATCGATGCAGTGACAGACCATAATCGATTATAGCCTACAGATGTTACTTGTTGATTTTCCTTCTATCTATCTATCTATCTATCAATCAATCAAGGGGAGTTCAGATATATCTGACTGCTTGAATTTGTTGATGAAAAGCATGTGTAGCAATATATAATAATATTGAGGATGTGACGCGTCGTGATATCGAATCGATTCAAATCGTTCGACAGGATAATCGTAATCGAATTGAATCGCGAGACCAGTGAAGAGTCACACCCCTGGTGTGTGCGTGTGTAATGTTTTACCATGAGAAACACCTGCTGCAGCCGCCCGACACAGTTCTTATACCAGGGCGTGGTGATGTCGACGCTGCCCGTCTCACAGCGAACCAGGTGCTCCGTCAACAGCATGATGAAGCGCTGTGGGAGGGAAAAAACAACATTCAAACGAGCGCACGCAAACGTATGGTAAAGCTGCACCAAACAGGGGCCTCTACACGGAATAACGGATCCATCTCGTCAGCCTGAGTTATAAAGTTGGACTCGGATAACGTCCCTCTCGTCTATACTCACGTTTCCATCCAAAGAAATGTATAGAATTATTACAAAAACAGCACTAGAAAATGCAGATTGTTGTGAGTTTCTATCCACTTTCTTTGATCCTGTTCTGTATATGCATGTGCGAGTTCTGCTCAGAAGTAGGGCTGGGCAATATGGAGAAAATCAAATATCACGCTATTTTTGACCAAATACCTCAATATCGATATTGCAAAGATATTGTAGGGTTGACAATTATTGCTTTCCCAAAATATTTACACAATGAGGTTTGTGATAAATAATTATCAGGAATGTGGATATAATGACTAAGTGGGTAAAGGTAAAAAATAGAACAGTTACAACAGTCTGGTAAGTTCAGAAAATGACTGGGTTTGATTCCACTGCGATACATCAAGACTTAACAAGGCCTAACCCCTAGTGACACTTAACCCCTAGTTGCTCCAGAGGCGTGCGGCCTCTAATATATACTGTATAGCTGTCAACCTCTAATATATACTGTATAGCTGTCAACCTCTAATATATACTGTATAGCTGTCAACCTCTAACATATACTGTATAGCAACTGTAAGTCGCTTCGGACAGACGGGGCCCTACCCTGCACCCAGCGCAGAGCGGTGCAAAGCCCGACACAAGTGTCTTTGCTAGTTTAAGACCGTCCAGCGCCCACGTCGTTTAAATAGCAAATGCACCTGCGCCCATCTTTGCGCCCATGGGCGTGTTGGTCTTACAGGGAGGGGTGTTCTGGTGCATTCTTGGCGTATTGCTATCTTGAGGCAGCGGGAAGTGATCGCGCCATTGACCAACAAAAACCTGGTCTAAAGTCAATAGCGCAGCATTTCATTGTTATTTAAACAGCGCATTAGTAAAACGGGCCTAAGCTCGTGCACAGCGCGGGCACACTATGCCTGCCACACACAAGGAAGCGCAGCTACACACAAACATGCAAAAGATTACAAATATTACAGTGCAAATCTGCCATCATAATAGCAATGCGCCAAGGTCCAAACGCGCCTGGCTTTTAAAGGGAATGGGAGATGACACTCTGATTGGTTTATTGCATGTTACGCCCAAAACACACCTTTGAATTAATTAAGACACCAAGCACAACCCTTTTGAACCATGCGCCCGGTGCACGGACCCTTTTTTCCGCCGTCAAACTAGCAAAAGTGGATTTGGACACGCTCTAAACGCACCTGCGCCATACGCTTCACGCCGTGCGCTCAGATCGTTAAAATAGGGCCTGTAATGTCTAAAGATCTCAGAGTTCCCCTGCAGCCCTTCAGCACCTGGAAGATGACGAGGAAAAGGTTCTTCTGTTCGCTCTGAGCCGACTCCACCTTCTCCTGTAGCCTCTCGATCTGCTCCTCCAACTGGCCCTCCTCGTCCTCGCTGTTCTTGTCCATGTCCTCGTCGTCCCCGCTGTCCTTCTGCTGTGGAACAAACGCACACACACAAACTTTAAACCCTTCCTACTTTAAACCTTAAACTTGTGTACGCATGTGTATATGTGCGCCTAAGTATGTACATATTAGGTGTTGAAATTAATCAAATAATCGATGCATCGAATCGTGGACGATGCTGCATCGATAATTGACTTTCGTTTACAATTTAATGTAGGCCTAACGACATTCTTGTTTACATATTCTGTTATGTTTTGCACATTCAGGAGGTGCCATGTGCTCAGTGCTGTAGTTTTATGTATCCAATTTATTTAGTATTCGAGCACTGCAGAATGTTTTATTTTTTAAGCTTGAAAAGCTACAAATTAAATATCCTATATGGCTTTAATAGAGAACTGTTTTTGATGCATCGAGATATCAAATTGAATCGCTGACATGATAATCGTAATGAAGATTCAAACCTCTAGTATATATATGCATGCATGTATACATATAGAAATAAGTGAAGAATTAAATTGTTTGCATACAAGTTCAAAAGTAGAAAAAGGCGGTAGGACCAGAAAAGTTTTTTTTTTTTTTTTTTTTTTTTTAACTTCTTCATACTCAATTTTGAACACAGGAATCCTTATTTGAATCATTTACATTAATCTTGAAATATATGTTTGCTGTGTATTCTGTTTTTGTTGGTTTTGGTATTCATATTGTTATTTATCTTTTATCTTCTAATTTTTAACATTGTTCAAAATAAACTAACTCCATTCATTTAACGCTCATTCTCACTCGTTAATGTAAAAGTGATGCGACCAGGACGGACATAATGGGATGGATGAAGTTACCCTCTTATGCTGCTGTTTCTCCAGTTTGTCCTTGGCCTCCTCCAACTCCTGCTGGATCTTCTGGACGTGTTTGTCCATCTTCCGGATGGTCGAGTGAAGAATCTCCCAGATGAAAAGTCTAGATGAGGATAACATTTTTGTATTTTACAAAGGCAGGCAGAGAGAGGCACACAAAAAACATTGTTGGCAAAACTCCATTTCCCTCCCCACCTGGTGAACTCATGAGCCATATCCTGAGAGAAGAGCCAGTTGGCCACAGCAGCGCAGTCCACGATCTGCGTCCGAATCATTTTGTCCACCAACACTGCGATCATCTGTGTGACATGAAAATGTGTAACACAATCGGCCGATTAAAAAAGTGATCTAAACATAAGCTGATTAACAACTATAAAACAGAAGTGTGACTACCAGAAGGTACACATAACGTAGGGTATTGTTGGTGTTGTACTGCGTTATATAGTGTATACTTAGTTTCTGTAACTTTCATCTTCGTATGAAAGAATATAATTCATGTAAAAAGGGTAGGTGTAATAAGCTCAGGCTTCAGCCTACACCTTTTCGGTCCTGTTTGTTTCTTGTATGTATGTATGTATGTATGTATGTATGTATGAATGATCGGAGCACCCTTAATAAATACATACATACATGTATTTATTAAGGGTGCTCCGATCAGGATTTTTGGGGCTGATCACTGATCACCGATTGTTGGGAGTAGTATCGACCGATACAGATCACCGGGTCTATTTGAAACCTTCTATTTATCATGTCATATATTTATCATATATTAATTTTAATATTCTTAACAACAATGTATAAGTATTAAAATTAACAGAAGATAATGTGTTGTGAATTGTCAACGGTTTACTTTTATTGACAGGAAACGTTCAACATTCCACTTCCTCTGTTAGAAACACACCTTAAAACAGCTTAGAGCTTAACATAGAGCTAAAGCCTTATTCAGAATAAATTACAAAAAAACTGTCAGTGTGTTCTTCAGTGTGTTCCAGCAGGGTGGGGCTGCTGGTGGGGCTGTTGGTGGGGCTGTTGGTGGGGCTGTTGGTGGGGCTGCTGGTGGGGCTGTTGGTGGGGCTGTTGGTGGGGCTGTTGGTGGGGCTGTTGGTGGGGCTGTTGGTGGGGCTGCTGGTGGGGCTGTTGGTGGGGCTGCTGGTGGGGCTGTTGGTGGGGCTGTTGGTGGGGCTGCTGGTGGGGCTGTTGGTGGGGCTGTTGGTGGGGCTGTTGGTGGGGCTGTTGGTGGGGCTGTTGGTGGGGCTGCTGGTGGGGCTGCTGGTGGGGCTGTTGGTGGGGCTGTTGGTGGGGCTGTTGGTGGGGCTGCTGGTGGGGCTGCTGGTGGGGCTGCTGGTGGGGCTGTTGGTGGGGCTGCTGGTGGGGCTGCTGGTGGGGCTGCTGGTGGGGCTGTTGGTGGGGCTGTTGGTGGGGCTGTTGGTGGGGCTGTTGGTGGGGATACTTACATTTTTTACCAGCCACTTTTTCCAGAATTCAAACTTATAAAAGAAAGTGCACCATCATATTTTAAATTGCTTTATTAAATTATTTTTTTTTATTATTAATACAATTTATTTATTATGTGTCAGTAGCTTGTTGATCTTTACATTGCTAGTTAATTTCCTATTCTGGCCTGGGACACACATTCATATGGTTTGATAAAGGACTTATTGGACTTTAGCTTATTGATCTACAATAACGAGTGTAGCTCATGGATGTATTAAGTGTAGCTGTCCTCAATTTAGGTCGTCCTGTACGTCTCCTCTCCAGTTTTTCCTGCATCCACCGTGTGTGTGTGTGTGTGTGTGTGTGTGTGTGTGTGTGTGTGTGTGTGTGTGTCTCGTTAGTCGCGGGGTAGAACTGAGCAGCAGAGAGCCAACAGGATTAAAACAGCATCAGCTTTCAAGCGACTTAAACATCGTTCCAGTCTACATTGACGTTAAAATGTCTACAGGTTGGCAGGACGGTCTGAAATGTTTTGTCTTTCGCTGTACGTTTTGTCAATGCGCCACTTGTTCGAAAAGTACCTTATCTTTTTCTTTACTTCGCCCTCAACAGCTTGTACATCCATAGCTACTGCTGACTCCGCGGCGGGTCTCTTAACACCGGGGATATGTCGCCACATTTTTTAACAGATAATTTTCCTTTCGTCTGTACCTCAGCTCAGCTAGCTAGCTACATGGCGGCCCGGACTAGCGCTGAAAACTAGCTACTCGACTATGTGTGGTCAAAGCCCCGGCTGTGAACGGTTTCATTTCCTGTAAGTTCTTCACAATAAAAGTCCTCCGTTATTTTGGTATTTGAATGTTTTTATTATGAAGCAACAAAATCCGGAAATGTTGGGGATTCATTAGCAGTAACGTAACGCGACTCCTATAAGCATTGTGCATTGTTACTTAGCAACAGCATTCTTTGACAAAAACTGTCCAATCCATTACAAGGATACAAGGCTAATGTCCCACCCTGGTTCCGAGGCACTTTTTTTTGACCAACTCGGGGAGACTGATCAGTCCAACTGCTTTTTCTGCCAACGGTCAGCCGTCTGGTTGGTGTGTAACTCAGCTGCATATAGAACATTTTCTCACGAGTAGTGCGTCATCTGATCGGCCTTTATGGAGACCACCGATCAAACTATTTAAAGCTTTTATCGGCCGATAACAATCGGTGCCCAATCAATCGGAGCACCCTTACTATATATATATATATATATATATATATATATATATATATATATATATATATATATATATATATATATATATATATATATATATATATATATACACACACATACATACATACACACACACACACACAGTGGGGCAAAAAAGTATTTAATCAGCCACCAATTGTGCAAGTTCTCCTTCTTAAAAAGATGAAATAGGCCTGTAATTTTCATCATAGGTACACTTCAACTATGAGAGACGAAATGAGAAAAACAAATCCTGAAAATCACATTGTAGGATTTTTAATGAATTTATTGGTAAATTCCTCGGTAAAATAAGTATTTGGTCACCTACAAACAAGCAAGATTTCTGGCTCTCAGACCAGTAACTTCTTCTTTAAGAGACTCCTCTCTCCTCCACTCGTTACCTGTATTAATGGCACCTGTTTGAACTTGTTATCAGTATAAAAGACACCTGTCCACAACTTAAAACAGTCACACTCAAAACTCCACTATGGCCAAGACCAAAGAGCTGTCAAAGGACACCAGAAAGAAAATTGTGGACCTGCACTAGGCTGGGAAGACTTAATTTGCAATAGGTAAGCACCTTGGTGTGAAGAAATCTACTGTGGGAGCAATTATAAGAAAATGGAAGACATACAAGACCACTGATAATCTCCCTTGATCCGGGGCTCCACGCAAGATCTCACCCCGTGGGGTCAAAATGATCACAAGAACGGTGAGCAAAAGCCCCGTCTTAGCTCTGCAGCTCCCAAGCTCTGCCTACATTTCAAATCGGAGTCGGTCCAAAGAGTCCACACCAGAGCCATGTCTTTCTCTATCACTCTGGTCCACACAAAGCAAACTAGTCCCTTCCATATACAACCAAACACGGATGTACTGTAGCTGTATCCCTTCTTGCCTCAACCACAAAAGGCTTCCAGGCCCATTTGCTTCGCTGTTTGCTCCGCTGTTAGCTCCGCCGTTTGCTGCTAGCTCTGCTGTTAGCGTGTGAAGCTAACGCCACAATTCGCCAACTGCTCTGTGTAACTGAAGCTGCTCTTTTAACACCCCTGCTCTATGCATTCATATATGAGAACAGCGCTTGTCTCCCATATCACACTACTAGCTGATTGTCTTATTTTGTTTACAAGTTCCAGATGGAACGATGTGAGAGACGATGTGGGGTAGCCTAGCCTACTTATTGTTTAGGCTACTGTTTAGCTACATCTTATACGCTTCAGGCTGTTGCAGCTACCTCAGGAGAGAGACTGGATGACACAAGGTGGTACAGCCTGAGACATGCACAATACAAAAAATTGCCTTCTGCATTTTTGCTATGCATTTCCCTCCATTTTAACGAAACGTGATGTCTGAACCGAACCGTGACTTCAGTGTACCGTTCCACCCCTAATAAATAAATACATACACATATATATATATATATATATATATATAGATATATACATATATATAGATATATGTAACTAGTGTTAAATAAGTTGGTGCCCGTGGCGTGTGACAAGGGACAAAAAAGTCAGAAAAGGTGTCAAAATCACCGGGGGGAAAAAAGCATCATAAAAGTGTTAATTTTCTAATTTTGACCTGAGAGGACAACGAGTGCGTGGTCGGCGGGGGAAGACAACACGCACGATTTATACATTTCTATCCATTTCTAAATACAAAACATCCACGTTGTAACTCTCTATCACTGAGTGAATTTTTTTCGGGTGTGAACCTTTTCCGCTCTTAATTTAAGAAGTTATATATAATATATAAGTTGTGTTGTTTGTACCTGCGGGTGATTTCTCCACACGTCATAAACCACCTTGAGGATGTGCAGCTTCCCCTCGTCGCTCTCCGTCAGGGCCTTCAGGATTTCATGGAACCTGGAGAGATCAGATGCACGTGAGGACAGCAGGATAGGACCGTGGTAATACTCGGGGTCAGCATACGACTGCTGGATCCTGTTGGGGCAACTCTTACAACATCAGAGTTTTTTGAAAAACACCCAGTCAATTCATAGGTTTTTTTTCTTTCCAGAGTTCAGTTCATTTAGATATTTATTGTTTTTATTGATTGAAAAATGGAAATATTTCTAGGATTGTACTCAAGTATTTAGTTTCATTTAGTTTTGTTGGATTTCTGGGTGATTCTATGGAGATTACAGGATAGGCAAAAATAAGCCTTGGCTTCAGCCTATTCCTTTTTTGGTGACAAATTGTGGTAAATAATTTTTTTTTTTTACAAAAATTCCTTTTTTGTGTATGTTAAAAGGTACAGTAGGTAAGACTTCTAAAACTAACTTTCTGTCATATTTTCAGAAACTGACCCTATGTTCCAGTAGAATCTGGTTCCTCTGGCACCACCTACAGCCTGTAGTGTGATTTGCAAAAATCCACCGCTCCCTGTTCAGATGCACCCGGAGGGGGGGGGGGGGGGGGGGTCTAACTGCGTGTCAATCACTGCTCATGCACACACATTCATTCTCCCTTGTGGAGGGTGGGGCTTAGGAGACCGTTTAGGGCTTTAGCAGAAAGGGGGGAGGGACTGAGAAGTTGTTGATGTTCAATTTTTTGGGCTAAGTCCTGGATCTTCACAATCCTACCTACGGCACCTTTAACCGAAATAAAATGATTGATCGTCATCATATTTATTTTATGTCCATTAGCTCCACAGTGCGTTTCCTCTGTGGGAGAGACACATTTGAAAACTGGTAAAACAAAAAAAAGGTATGAAGACAGAGTAAAATGCGGTCAGTTTTCACGGTGGGCAAACTTACTTGCCGAGGGCGCTGAAGGAGTGGCTGAAGGATTTGGCTGCCAGATGGAGCAGAGTCTGCAGGAAGACGTCCACCTTCAGAGGGTTGAAGCTCTCGCCCTCATCTGGAAGGAGAGAGTGCACAGAAAAAAAATGTCAAAACTGCCTTGAATGAAAAATTACAATAACGCAAAAATAAAATAAGAAACTAACCATCGTCGTCTTCTTGGTTGGGGTTGGGCACTTCTTTGAGGATGGTTAGGATCTCTTCGTTGGACGCTCGGTTCTTAATGGCGTTTCCAACAGTGACGGATGCTGGGTAACCAGGTAACGAAGCTGTGATGCAAGTGAGACATTGTCAGCTATTCAGGTCTAAACTTATATGCTAGTTACAGACAGATCTTTGGAACCATTCAAGGCTGACAAGAGGAAAACAAAAATACTTCAAATGCGATTTAATGCTGAGAAATTCTCTCCTGGGCAGGGTTTAGCAGATTATACTACTGTCTGCATAGTCTCGCATTGCTAGACCTTCCTCCACAGCGCTGTGGAGGAGGGTCTGGCTAGTCCACACAGCATTCCGGGATGGGAGAAAAACGTCCTCTGGTTTATTGGTATTTCTTTAAACCAATCGCAATCATCATAAAAACCTTGGTGTGATTGCGATTGAATCTCAATCTCTCATCATGGGCGGTGCTAAGTCCCGGACAGAGCCACGGTGCTTCTGCAAAATAGCCTCGGGAAGGAACTTGTTTTGGGGGAACGTGTGTGCGTTCAAAAGTTGTTTTAGTCGTGCAGCACAAAATTCTGACTGGACAGATAGTCTAGCTAGCTGTCTGGATTTACCCGGCAGCAAAACAGCGTGGCTATAGACTACTGTTTGCAGGGCCAGACGGAATCTGCGGAAGCAGATTTATTTATATTTATATATATATATATATATATATATATATATATATATATATATATATATATATATATATATATATATATATATATTTTTTTTTTTTTTTTTTTTTATAAATTGAACTCAATGTTAACATCTTCACCACAAACAGAAGCACAGTCCTGCAGATTTTCATTTTGGATCACCGCTGACCAAATCTACAGATTCTGTTTGGGCCTGCTGTTGAGTAAAAAAAAAAAATTAAAAATAAAATAAATTTATATTTATTTATTTTTAAGTGTTCTTACAAGCGCTCTCGTCTTCGTATTTGTAACTAAAGATGGGTTCGGCTGGGATGAGTGCTGAGAAGGTTGGAGGGACGATGTCCACTATCCGCTGATGGTATGAAAGTCTGCAGGGACAAAGAGCAAACTTTGACTTTAGTTCAAGGTGACACTTTCCAGATTTAAGGATCAACTAAAACATTTTTTTTAAGAATTAATGACGGAAAACAAGTCATTTTCGACTTCTTCAGAGGGGAAATGCATTAAAGCAACAATAGAGAACTTTTCCCGCTTCGGTCCCCCTACAGGTTGGAAGCGGAATTGTCCATTACATTACATTGTCCATTTTATTCGAACTACAGATCCGCTACCCGATCTGGCAAACTTACATAATGTAAAGTAATGAACAATTCCACTCCCAACCTGTAGGGGGACAGAAGCGGGAAAAGTTCTCTAGTGTTGCTTTAAAGCTCCATTAATTACAGAAAATACTTTTTTATTAATTCACTTCAAGTTAAATGTGCAGTAGGTAAGTCTCATAAAACTAACTTTCTGTCATATTTGTTAAAACTGACCCTATGTTCCATTAGAACTACATGAAGCAGGTCATTTAAAAAAATGTGGCTCCTCTGGCCCCACCTACAGCCTGTAGTGCGATTTGCAAAAATCCACAGTTCCCTGTTCAGATGCACCAATCAGGGCCAGGGGGAGTGTCTAACTGCGTGTCAATCACTGCTCATGTACAGCATTCATTCTCTCTCGTGAGGGAGGGGCTTAGGAGACAGTTTGGGGCTTTAGCAGAAAGGGGGGAGGGACTGAGAAGTTGTTGATGTTCAAATTCTTTGGCCAAGTCCTGGATTGTCGCAATCCTACCTACAGCACCTTTAATGAGAAGGAAAATTCACATTTGAAAGCATTTCAGCTTGTAGAAAACATGCAAAACTACCTCATACTCTTCTCCAGAACCTCTTTGACAAACTTGGGCTTGGGCTTCTCTAGATCCATGGTCAAACAGTCAGACCTTTATTATTATAGAAGACACACGATCATACCGTCAACAGTGTAAAACAAGAAACAGGCACTATAAAAGCTCTCTCTGTCCCGTCACAGGATCACTCACCAGTCATCCCAGCTCCATCGAAACTGGAAGTTGCTCAAATGATGAGAAAACCAGTTGATTAGTCTACAAATATGAAGGAAATGGAAAGAGACGACATGACGGTGTTAAATCAAAAGACAGGAACTACTTCAGTTACAGTTTTCACCCATGCAGTGAAAGGAAATGTGCAGTTGAATTACCGGTCTACGCAGCTGGTGTTCATGGTGTCCAGTCTCATGTATAGCATCTCGGTGGCTTGGGCCAACTAACAGGCAGGGGTTAAGGAAAAGTCTCTTTTAAAGTGAAAAAAATATGGTACTCAACACCCTGTTGAGTACTTTGAAAATCCTAAATTTAACAGGTTTGTCATTATATAGTCAGAAACATTTGTCTTAATGATAAATTGTTTAACCACTCACTATGTGTTTTTGAGTACTTTAGAAAAATGTAACATGAAGTAAATATCAAGATAATAATGTGGAAAAAACACTAAAATATGAATTTTGTCCCCTCCATCGCTGACACTGTTCAGAGATCTGTGTAGAGCAGTGTTGGTCAAACTTTTTTTCAATATTGTACCCCCCTTTGAATTGATTTTTTAAAGTAAAGTACCCCTTGACCAGCGCAAAAATTATTTTGGTAGAAAAAAAATAAGTCTATATAAAGAGGTAGTGATAGATTCACTAAACGAAAACCTTTTTTAAACAAAAACATTTAAACGCTACATTTCAAAATGTTAAGAATCCATCACTTAATTCATTCATTATTATAGTATAATTATTTTAGGAATTATGCATGACATGTTTTTAAATTAGCATTTTTGCAAAAATGTCACGTACCCCCTGCAGTACTCCAAAGTACCCCTAGGGGTACACTTACCCCCATTTGAGAAACACTGGTTTAGTGGGTGTGCAATGTCGTTATGTGATCAGGCCCCCCCGCCCCCCACCCCGAGAAGTTGTTAGACCCGGTGGCAAGTTTTTTTTTTTTGGACAAAGGTCCGGCTGGGGCCAGTCTCAGACTGATGCCAGCATTCATGTAGAGCCCAATAGTTTCAGTGATGCCAAACAATGGACGGAATCACGAAATAACGAATTTCATAAAAGCTTAAAGACTCCATAGGGCCCTACATTAGGTCAGTGCTAGTCCCGCATTGCCTGACCAGCCATGCGCTTGCCAAGCGGAGGAGGGTCTGGCTAGTCCACGCAGCATTCCGGGATGGGAGACACACCAGCGTGACAACCATGTAGCCTCACGAGGAGAGTTCAGAAGTTACAGGGGTTGTCGGAAAATGGTTTCAACATAAACCGCAGTGATGCAAAGTCAAGGATACAACTTGTGGCAATGATCCGGGCTGCAGTTTGCACAGTTCAATAAGCAGCGTGGTGTACATGACGTCGATGTGAGGGGGAGACGGCAGCTGGAAAAGTTCTCCAAAGATCACCTGAAAAAAAAAAAATAAAAAAATATTTTGAATCAGCCTTTCATTTTCCTCAGCATGTAGCTTGTAAAAAATAAATAAATAAATAACAGTGTACCTCCACGATGTGATAGTTGAGCGGGATCTTATTTTTCCCTGGATAGCTAAGTAACTGGGCAGCACTAAAAAGTAAAAATAAATAAATATCAGAAGCGTTAAAACACTGGAGTTGGTGTTGCACAGTCAGACCTGACAAAATTGAAACGTGGTGGAGCGTGTTACCCACCATGTTTTCCTCTCTCTCCAGTGAGTCTTGATGATACAGTGCAGGTTTTCTTCTATGACAAATCTCTCCACAGAATGACTGCCGGGCATAACGGGACCCTGAGGATAAAGAGGACAGACAGGTTTTTTTTTTAGGCACAACGGAAAATGAAAAACTCAAATGTGTCCCATTAAGCTCACATATTTTTAAAGGCGTTACAAAAACAAAATTTCAAGAGGCCTAAAATGCATTTAATTATCTTATATTGAGTTTATTGAGATTATACAGAACCAGTCCAAAGTTTGGACATGCTTTCCTATTCATCGTTCATGTACATCATACACCTAATTCAATAGAAATCTGTAACAAATTGGCACGTGGGTTTTTCAAAGCCAAGAGGTGAAATACCTCCGGGGCATCGGTGTAGTCGAACATACGGAAGACGACCCGGGGCATGGGGTACTGGGCGTCGGGCATGTGGCCTGGTGGAGTGAAGGGGGGCAGGTTGTGTTGCAGGGCCTCACAGAGCACGCTGTCAAAGGCGATGTACGGACGAAGGATGTGGCGCTCCTGCCAGCGGTCTTTCTTTAGCTTCTGAATCTGGGCCCAAAGGCAGTCCAGGTACTGAGGGAAGGACACGGTGAGAAAGGGGGGTTCAACTTTTAACAGGCCATTCAGGTGGATTACAAAAGAAACCCGTGGAGAGAATCGTACCGAAGAAGAAGCAATATTTAGAGATAAATGGCTGAAACTGAAGTGATCTTATCACGAGAATGTGCTCCACATCTTTCTTAACAATGAAAAAGGAGAATTGTAGTGCGTCCATAGGTCGCTCACCTCCTCTTGTGGGTGGGGCTTCTCTGCTGTCCACACCTGCAGCATGGGGACATGTGTCTTTACTCGCCGCCTAAAAATAAGACAGGTGTGACATTGAGAAGGAGCGGCCTGATAGAAAAAATAACATGACTTGACAAATAACAAGAGTTTCAGCAAAAAAACTAAAAGACACAGACAAGAGCTGCAGTGTTTCCCACACAGACTAATGTGTGGCGGTGCA
Source organism: Zingel zingel (assembly GCA_023566125.1). Taxonomy (NCBI): domain Eukaryota; kingdom Metazoa; phylum Chordata; class Actinopteri; order Perciformes; family Percidae; genus Zingel; species Zingel zingel. The sequence continues at coordinate 32,220,431 of CM042323.1, read as the reverse complement.
CCTCACTATCAACACCGGCCGCCACACATTGCGTTTCGTTATTAAATAAATATATATATATATATATATATATATATATATATATATATATATATATATATATATATATATATATATATATATATATATATATTTTTTTTTTTTTTTTTAATGCCATTTAAAACACGTTCTTCTGCATTTCCTTTCCCTGCTCTCCTCCGTCTCTCTGTCACTTGTGTCTCACTCACATACACACACACAGCTCCTCCCACCGTGCGGTGTTTGGTGTTTTTAGCTCTCAATGTCGCCTTCAAGGCAGCGCGGCAATGGTTATGTCAAAGAAGTTATGTTAGTGTTAAGGTGAGGGTTAGCTGCCTGTGAGGCGACACTTAAAACACCATCGAGCCCACCGTGCACACAGCGTCTGTCTCCATAAAGGAGAGAAGACGGCTGGCGAAATTCACAAGTTCACTAAAGGTTGGTATCTATCTCGTGGACACCTTTACAAAATCACACATTCACAATCACCGACCCGACTCTTAGCAAACAAGAGATTGCGCCTGCTTTAGAAAGTTAACTAGTCGCAAGTTTGTGGTAAAATACAGTTGGGTTGTCGAGGTCAAAACACTATATAGCAGCTGTGAATCAAATAAACGTATTATAAATAATGTTATGTAATTTTTTTACTCTGACACTTCCTCCCCCCCGCCAAAAATTGCTTTCAAATCTGTGTGAAACACTGAGCTGAGACTAATGAGCAAGAAAGCAAGGAGACATCTTACTTGAGGTAGCCTTCGACCTGGCTGAGAAGTCGGTCCATTTCAACGTCCTTCTTCTCGTAAAGCTCCTTACCGACCCAGGGCAGACAGGACAGCACCACGTACACAAACCAGTCCGACCGAACCTGGGGAAAAACACACACAAGGCCACTTACAAAATCACACATTGCTCATTTTCAGCCTCAACAAAAACCAGGATTGCAGCCAAAACCTGCTGAAAAGCATGGTGATTCCCATAATAATAATAATAATAAATGTGTTGATTTATTATGTGTTGAGCATGGTCACCCACCTCTAAAGTAAGCTGGTGTTTAAGTCTAGGATTGTCTTTGCATTAAACTCTACATCTAAAGAGTTTAGCTATTAATGCATAACTCGGTAGTGAAAATCTACGAGTTTTTAACATTTTTGTGTGATAAAAATAAATAGCTTCAAAAACACCTATTGTCACCCCTATCCTTCAGCGCCATGACTGGATTTACAATTAATAAGTAAAGTGTGTTGATTCCTTTATTACTTAAAGGGCCCATGGCATGAAATGTATTAATTAATATGCGTTCCCCCAGCCTGCCTATGGTCCCCCAGTGGCTAGAAATGGCGATAGGTGTAAACCGAGCCCTGGGTATCCTGCTCTGCCTTTGAGAAAATGAAAGCTCAGATGGGCCGATCTGGAATCTGCTCCTCATGAGGTCATAAGGAGCAAGGTTACCTCCCCTTTCTCTGCTTTGCCCGCCCAGAGAATTTGGCCCACCCATGAGAGAGAGACATCATGGCTTTCAAACGAGCAAAGTGGCAGTTGGTCAAGGCCCCCCCCCTCCTCAATAGCTACAGACACAGAAATGGCACATCCTAAGGAAAGCTCATTGTGGGACTGGCTCTAGTGGCTGTAATTCTGCACCAAGGCTGAATTTTGGAAAAGAGACTTCAGATACAGTATTAGGGGACCACTAAGGTCTATATAAAAGAGACTTCAGATACAGTATTAGGGGACCACTAAGGTCTATATAAAAGAGACTTCAGATACAGTATTAGGAGACCACTAAGGTCTATATAAAAGAGACTTCAGATACAGTATTAGGAGACCACTAAGGTCTATATAAAAGAGACTTCAGATACAGTATTAGGAGACCACTAAGGTCTATATAAAAGCATCCAAAGAGCACCATGTCATGGGACCTTAAAGTGTAGTCAACGTAATGGCATGCTGATTGCACCTCACCCATTTCTACCTACCTGTGGTACATCTTCCTCTTGGGTAACACTGACAAAGTTTTCAAACATGGCCACCATTGAAGGAGCAGCAATCACATGGCAGTTAACCAAGTCAGACAGAAAACGTACCTACAAAAAGAAGACACAATGTTTAAAAGAAAGAAAGAAGACGTAAGCATCAATTTAGGTGCTTATGAAAAGTCACATTACCAAGTAAACAGCTTCATCGTACAAGTTGTTTTTCAGTGTCTCCTTGAGTTGTCTGATCATGGCCTCCACAAACTCGCCCCCAAAGTTGTAGTTCCTGGCGTTCAAGAGGCCAACTAAAGTTGTATACACTGTCAGCTTCTCAGGTAGGAGGCGAGCACTGTCAACAGAAGACAACTCCTTGAAAAAAAGACCACGCAAAACAAGTGATCTTTCCAACAGTAAAAGGGCGAGAGCGGGTATGAACTTACACAGCACATAAAATGCGCAGGATTTTGTTTTTGTAGTTTGGAAGGTCGGCCTCCAACACGCCTGCAAGGCCCTCCAAGTTGCTCTCCAGGGACGATGTACTCTGTGGAGAAAAAAATGAAGCATTTGAGTTGGTTTGCACAGGACTACAGTATATTGAACTTCGGCAAACACTAACAAAAAAGTTCTGGCGATTGCTTTCAGAAGTAAAGCAGTGTTAGCCTGGGAAAACCCTGACGAAGTTCCGGCAAATTTGAGATTTACTCTGCAAGTCAGTCTGGCCAAGAAGCCCATTTCAAATTTTTCCAAATCGAGCCAGATCACAGCCGTTGAGGCGGGCTTTACACGATGACGATAGCGCAGCGACGTCAAGCAGCTTTTTGTTTACATTCAACGTAACGGCCACCGAAGCGCAGCAACCCGTTGTTGCCGCTGTCGCTGCTACGTCACCCGGATCGTTGGTCTGATTGGTTGAAGGACTATCCAATTACGCCCAGAGGCATTTGAGCGGCGTCTGTTGGTGATGCCCCTTTGGAAATGGGCTGTGAGTGAAGCTTGCCCAGACCCACTCTCAGTTACAACTGAGAAGGGGCTGGTGTCAACCAGGCTAAAGCAGTGTAGTATTTGGATCAGAGTGAGACAGAGCAGAACATGGTTGATGTAGGACTCAATAGACTGAGCAAGAACTACATTTCCAAAGTTGTCCTTTTACCTTCTCCCCTACACGACATATCAGTGACTCCAGGCGGTCTTCAATTTCAATGGGCTCAGATGTTCTCCTCCTTTTATGTGCCTGACCTCCTGGAAAAGTAAAAGAACAAAATAAGCACAGATTGAGGGAATAACTCAAGGGTAGCCTTGATGGGAAAATCCACCCTAAAAACGAATTAACACATGAGATGTGGATAATAGTAATACAGCCCAGTTTTACATTTTGATTTTTAACTAAGCTCCCCTTAAGGGGCACTTAACCAAATTTACATAATAAGAACCGAGACAATAGGTCATCGGGGTTATCTGCTGACCCTGTATTATTAACCAGGAAACGCTATTACGCTGCATTACGGGCTATGTTTGATTCAGTATTTTTGAAAAAAATAAATATTGATTGATAATCAATATGTAGCTACACTTTTAATTAGCCCGACGTGCGTGAATTAAAGATAACCTTATAGAAGACAAAACATAGCATCAGTACATTTTATATTAAAACAAAAATACTCTCACTGGGGGTATTTGTATTGGTTGCCGCCCCCATACTAACGTTACACTGGTTAACAGCAGCTAGCACAGTAACCTTAGCTAGCGGTAACGGTTAACGTTACAGTTTGTTCAATCTTGTCGCTTTCAAGCCACGATTGCGAAAACAAATATTAAGTGTTTTGCACTTTTTGGCTAACGTTAACGATGGCAAGACTCAAACCTGGCCTTGTGAATAAATTAGCAATCAGCATCAGCGTGATTGCACCAAGCAAAAGATTAACGTTAACAGAAACACGCTAACGTTAGCTAGCCGCCACTCGTTAGCCTAACCGTCTGAATTAGCTAAACACATGTAACGTCCACTAACCCTCATTTTCGCTGTCGCTGTGTCGTCTCCTAGACATCGTTCACTCCGTTTCGTTAAAATGTAAGGTAATTCAACGAGAAATGATTATGAAACAAAATAATAACTCGGCTAAACAAGCTTCTAGATCATTCAGCCGGGCCGCTGCTAGAGTAGTGCAGAAAAATAATAGCGGTCAGATTCAAGTGAGGCACATCAGGGACAACCGGAAACGAGTATTCCCCCCCCCCCCCCCCCAGGATGGCGAAGGCATGTCCCGCCCAACTCTGCCTGACTTTACCTCTGATTGGTTTACCCTGCCAATCTTAGAGTGCTAGCCAATCAGAGGGAGAGTAGGGCGGGTCATGTTGTCAGTACCCGATCCATGCCGCCTGCACGATCCGTTCTGCGCATGCGCAAGCGGCTCACGCATGCGCTGTTGCACGAGGATTTACGCCACTGCCCGATCTGTTTCACGCTAGCCTCCACCGGGAAGCTAACGTTAGTTTAGCTAGATTCAGTTTAAAATAACGTTAAGTCAAACTTAATGGGAAAAGCAGGCTACAGCCAAATTAAGACTTTGCAGTAATAACAATAAAGACAAGTATTGAGTGATTGTATTTTAAATGAGCACAAGTAAAGTAGAACTGACGTAACAGCTGTTATATATGTTAACGTTTATTTTCAAGTTTTATTTTGAGGGTCTTTTAAAGTTTACATGCTGTCTCAGCTAGCGGTTAGCCGAATTAGTTGTTAGCTAAACTAACGTTAGCTTGCCTGTAGAGGCTAATGGCAGACTGCTACAATCACCTAGCTAGCGGTTAGCCGAATTAGCCGTTAGCTAAACTAACGTTAGCTTGCCTATGGAGGCTAACGGCAGACCGCTATAATCACCTAGCGGTCAGCCGAATTAGCTGTTAGCTAAACTAACGTTAGCTTCCCGGTGGAGGCTAGCGTGGAACAAATCAGGCAGCGGCGTAAATCCTCGTACAACAGCGCATGCGCATAACGGATCGTGCAGGCGGCACGGATCGGGTACTGACACATGCCATCGCCATCCTAGGAATTTTGTTTTTTTTGCCAACCGGAAAGTGTACTTTTCTTTTTCGTCCGATGTTCAGTGACTTTTTTTGCTGCACGTTTGGTGACAGTCAGGTAGCTATGTTAAATGTATTGGCATGTTTAAGACTTTATATTTAATGTTTTCCTAAGATTAGGTCAACATTGAATATCCTGGTGACGTATAACTCATATATGTTCAGACGACAAAGCGTTTCCTAGCTAAAGTTGATAAAAGATCTTTAAAACATGGCAGCGGATGATGCCCCTTGTTTAGAGTTCATGGACTGGGAACTTGACACTTCGACATGTAATGGACTGAAACAGGAGAAACAACTCTCTGCCTCTCAAAGAAGGTGCTACAGCCTCTGCAGGAGGAAGGTGAGTGACAACAGGAACACTGAACATCCGACTGATTATTATTATTATTTACCGCATGTGACGTTACCAGATGAGTGAACACAGCTGAGTAAACGGTTGTGTTTCAGTGTGTGTTCAGGTAGCTACAGTAACATAAGAGAGGTTTGAGGAATAAATCAAACGGTTTGAGCACATTTAATATGCATTAGTCAATAATAGCAATGCAAATCTTCTAAACATGACCATGTTCTAGTCTCTACATTATGCTAAACTTTAAGGACATACAAATAATGTAACTATATAAATGTAATTAATAAATTGTACACAAAATCCCGACCGATAAATCAGCTGGGCCGATATAGACTGATGCTTATTGTAACGTATGTTATGTATGTCGGCTTGCTGAAATAAATTGATTTATTAATATGCCGAAAATATATTTGATGTCATTTAGAAACGCACAACATAGTTGTGTGACTAACGTACTGACAAGCATACTGACAAGGTTGGGCTATTTCTACTGTTAAAACACATCTGATAATACAGTTTTCATTTAAAGGTCCCATGGCGTGGACATTTCACTTTATGAGTTCTTGCAAACAAGCAAAGTGGCAGTTGGTCAAGGCCACACACCCACCCTCCACCTTGCCCCCCCCCCCCCCCCCCCCTCTTCCTCAAAAGCTACAGACACAGAAATGGCACATACTAAGGGAAGCTCATTGTGGGACTGGCTCTGGTGGCTGTAATTCTGCACCAAGGCTGAATTTCGGGAAAGAGACTTAAGATAAAGTATTAGGGGACCACTAAGGTCTATATAAAAGAGACTTCAGATACAGTATTAGGGGACCACTAAGGTCTATATAAAAGAGACTTCAGATACAGTATTAGGGGACCACTAAGGCCTATGTAAAAGAGACTTCAGATACAGTATTAGGGGACCACTAAGGTCTATATAAAAGAGACTTCAGATACAGTATTAGGGGACCACTAAGGTCTATATAAAAGAGACTTCAGATACAGTATTAGGGGACCACTAAGGTCTATATAAAAGCATCCAAAGAGCACCATGTCATGGGACCTTTTTTAAAAAAAAAAAAAAAAAAAAAAGGATTTGACTGTGCTACATTAAAAGCACTTCACACATTTTCTTCTCGACAGTCATTTGCTGCCTTTGTGGCGTCCAAGAGGGAGGGCAGTCAGGAAGGAGAAAGCCCATCTTGGTGCTGCTGTGGCCAGACTTTCAAGGAACACTCTGCCATTCACAAACATGTGGCCTGGACTCATGATACTGAAATACAGCAGCTCACACATGCCGCATATGAGCATTTGTTAAGCCAGTTGGAAGAAGAAGAACCTGAAACACAGCAGACGAATGAGCGTGAGGCCGAGCCGGTGGACATTTCTGCATGGATACCTAAAACTAGTCACATCTCTGAGGAGCAACTTCAAAAGTACTGGTCACATTTGGATTCTCTTGCCTGGTTTCAGTTGCCGGTTTAGAAAAGAAAATCATCTTAGAATTGTATTAACACATGTCATTTATAAAATATTGTTCATAATTTCTGATTTTATTAAATACATACTGATTTCGCCTTATGTAATTCTTCTTTTCAGTGGTCCAGGCAAGGTTCTTCTCTATTATTGTTACTGTCAAGTGGAGGATCCACATGTTATCTGTGCTTGGCAGAAAGCTTTGTGTGAGAAGCTCCACTTAACTGGCAAGGTAAATAAATTCTCTTATCCTGCCTCCAGCTGGGAGACTACACATTGTTTTCATTGGGAACAAGATAAAGAAACATGTTTTTATAATTGTAAGAAGAAAAGAACATTTAAATAAATGTAACTGTCCCCTTAAAATAAAATAAATAAAATACATCATGATCATCTTCTTCAGGTGAGGGTGGCGACTGAAGGCATCAATGGAACAGTTGGCGGCACCAGTATAGCCACTGATGTTTACATCGACGCAATGCGTTCACACCCTCTCTTCAAGATGGACAAGGAGGACTTTAAGGTCAGACTCCAAATCATGTTGGATGATAGAATACACAGAAATGCAGAAATGCTTTTTGTTTCATAAAACAAAAAGCATTTCTGTGTATTCTAACATGAACATTTTCATGCTGAGTGCCGTGTAGAAAACTGTTATACCTTTTCTACTCGGCACTCAGCATGAAAATGTTCATTCTGTTGTGTGTTCCACTGGGTGGCCATAGCATACGGTAAGTTTTAAGCCTATGTTTTCAGAGGGATTATTACAATAAATAATCATATGACATTGAACATAAAACATGTATTGTTACTAGCAGCCATTGTATGTAAGATAGATTGTGTGTGTGTGTGTGTGTGTGTGTGTGTGTGTGTGTGTGTGTGTGTGTGTGTGTGTGTGTGTGTGTGTGTGTGTGTGTGTGTGTGTGTGTGTGTGTGTGTGTGTGTGTGTGTGTGTGTGTGTGTGTGTGTGTAGACAAGTGATGGCGGCGCAGGGTGTTTTAAAGACCTGAAGGTCGGGGTCTATAAGGAAATTGTCCCAATGGGAATGGATCCTGATGTTGTTTCCTACCAACTGGCAGGTATAGTTTGTGTTAACAACAACAATACTATGTTTATAGTAAAAAAACAAAATCCTACCACTGTTAACAGTACCTAATAATATATGAATGCCTATAACTCAGTTTGTTGTATTCTTCATACATTGGTAGAATTGCTCAGGTGTTTTTATGTTGTTACTGCTTGGAATGTGGTTTACTATTAATATAACAAAGGTTTTTTTTTTTTTTATTGCTGTTTTATTATGCTCATATTTTCTGTATGTAGTTCTGTTCTCTAACGGCTGATGTTGTGGTTGTCATGTGAGTCACACACCTGTCTCACCTCTCAGGGGTTCATTTGGAACCGGAGGAGTTTCATAAAGAAGTACAGGCTCTGTTGGCTAAAGGGGACTTGAGCAATGACACCGTCCTCCTGGACTGCCGCAATTTTTACGAGAGTAAAATTGTAAGTAATGTATCAATTTCCCTCTAAAAACATTGACTTGCACAGGTTCTACATGCTATATTGATTGTACATCTGATCCTTTGTTCATTTGTGCCATATCTACACCAGCTGCCTTAAACAAATACTGTATTTAGCTTTTTACACCACTGGTATTGAAGTGTATTTTTCACTAACTTTGCATTAAGTAGAAAATGATAGCATTTTCTGATGGACTGTTTATTTAAATGAATTCCTGAATTCCTATGAGATTCAGTGGTGTTTTTGCTGACATTGACCTTTGTCATTCCAGTAAGAATGGGATTTATAATAATTAAACAGGACAAAAGCCAGGTTGGCATTCTAAACAGTGATTTATTGTATTACTTCAGGGGCAGTTTACTCAGTGTCTGGCCCCGAGCATCCGTAAGTTCAGCTACTTCCCCGACTACATCGACCAAAACCTTGAACTGTTCAGAGACAAGAAGGTCTTGATGTACTGCACAGGAGGGATCCGCTGTGAGCGCGGCTCTGCATACCTCCGCTCCAAAGTAAGTTGACTTGTGTTTGATGTGAACTAAAGAATGCCATTGGGACTCTTTTTAAATGTGAAGCAGCGCTTGTCATGCAGTAACTCCCATTTTGCAGGTGGTTGATTTTCCACAGGGGGGGGATCTGTTTAGTCGTTGTCTACTTGTGTGCTTGGATCAATAGTTAACGGTGCCGTAGGTAGGATTGCAAAAATCCAGGACTTTGAACATCAACTCAGTCCCTCCCCCCTTTCTGCTAAAGCCCCAAACAGTCTCCTAAGCCCCTCCCCCCACAAGGGAGAATGAATGCGTGTGCATGAGCAGTGATTGACACGCAGTTAGCGACCCCCCCCCCCCCAGCCCTGATTGGTGCATCTGAACAGGGAGCGGTGGATTTTTGCAAATCACACTACAGGCTGTAGGTGGTGCCAGAGGAGCTGGATTTTGTTTTAAATGACTTGCTTCATGTAGTTCTACTGGAACATAGGGTACGTTTCAGCAAATATGACAGAAAGTTAGTTTTATAAGTCTTACCTACTGCACCTTTTTAAGGAAAATGTGACATATTTTTTTAATTGTAGTTGTAAGGACCAGAGACAGATTGTTTACAATATTTACAATCTACATTGGAATTGTTTGTCACCTGTAGGATGTGTGTAAAGAGGTTTACCAGCTGAAAGGGGGAATCCACAAGTATCTGGAGCGATTCCCAGAGGGTTTCTATCGAGGGAAACTTTTTGTGTTTGATGAACGCTACGCCATCTCCTCCAACAATGACATCATCTCAGGTTAGTTTGTGCACAAAGGCCATCATCAGCATAACAAATAATAGAAAGAAATTGTCAACAGCACAGCATCAGAAACCATTTAGAAACACTAACATTAAGTTGTTCTCTAATGTTAGTCTTTGTGTTTTAAGTGATGTCAAATGTAAGTAATTCTGTGTCTGTTCAGACTGCAGGTACTGTGGCTGTCCCTGGGACCAGTACAAACTCTGTTCCACCAAGTTGTGCTGTCAGCTGGTTCTGTCCTGTCCCGGCTGCAGACGGGACGGATGCACCGCCTGCTGCCCCACCTGCCAAACCAAAGGACATGCTCAGAGTGAGGCATCCCCCACTGTTCCACATCACAAAGAGGAATGCGAGTGCACTGAAGGACGTCCCAGAATCCCTCGGGATGTGTAGCGACAGAGTGCTAACGATTGGACATTAGTGCTTGCAGCCACATGAAAAATCCTGCCTGTCAGGGGTTGACCACAATGTACAACTAGAATTAGCAGAAGGTGCCCAATTTTTGCCCAATTTTTTTTTTTAAATGAATGTGGGAAATTAAGTCAGATTTACTATTTCTAAGAAGTTTTATTCTAAAGACATCCATGAATTTGATATAATATTTTTATTACATGAACATTTTATTCATGAAACTGGGATAGCTCATCACTCTGTTTTCAGGAGATATTAACGTGTGTGTGTGTGTGTGTGTGTGTGTGTGTGTGTGTGTGTGTGTGTGTGTGTGTGTGTGTGCGTGTGCGTGTGCGTGCGTGCGTTCAACTATATTCATGGGGTCCAAAAACCGGGAATCCAGTATACTTGTGGGGTCCGGACAGCCTTGTGGGGCCCAAAATGCAGGACCCCACAAGGTTAAAGGGCTGTCTGAGGGTTAAGACTTGGTTTTAGGGTTAGAATTAGGTTATGGTGAGGGTAAGGGTTAAGGTTAGGCATTTAGTTGTGATGGTTAGGGTAAGGGGCTAGGGAATGCATTATGTCAATGACGGGTCCCCACAAAGATAGTGAGATGCACTTGTGTGTGTAATTGCATGGTTTCACATTCAGTTTTAAATTTAAGTAATTTAAAGTTATGCTGCAAAAAAAGCATAGATACAAAAATACCAAAAACACAGAATTTATAGCAGTTATCTTGTGCTCTCTAAACCATGTAATCTCTGATCAAAGCAGGTTACTGAGACTGCAGCTTAAAAACATGTGTGCCTTACTCGGGATGACCCATTTTTGAAAGAATTTACCTCAATGTATACCAGTATAAACACATGTCAATATGAAACCATGCAAAAGCAGGCCACGAGTAATGATAAGTGTATTGGTAAGTCTTAATTTCAGCAGGTGAAAATCCCCATTTCATTTTTATATAAAGTTTTACATAATTTTTCAGGTATTAATATAGAAGATTTGGTGTAGTACAATGTTTAATCTGAAACTAGACATATTGATTTCTAGAGGGGAAATTAACATATAACAGAATAAGCATAGGAAACCGGTAGTGAAGGTAAGAAAGATATATATATATATATATATATATATATATATATATATATATATATATATATATATATATATATATATATATATATATATATAAATATAACAGTTTACAGTGAAATAAAACAAGAAAGGAAATTCAAAAGCTGCATACAATGTATAGCCTACTTTACAATACCTTAGGCCTTCTACAGTGTGCAATTATCTTTGCAAATACATATGTGCAGAAATAAAGAGTCTAGGTAATATTGCTACTTGTCGAGTCATACTATAATCAGAATGGGATGTATTGTCAAAATAAGTTTTCACTTGCATGGAATTTGTCTTTGCGTGTTTGGTGCATAGCCTACAATAAACTTGTATGACAATAAACAATAAAGCGAAGTACTGCAACAGTTAAGAACATTAATATAGAATAGAAATATTACAATAAAATATGTAAAAGACAGTGTACATTATAACTTTAAGGTTGTACGGTTTTGTGTCTGGGTGTGCAAAAGTTCACAATATGCGCGATAGTCAGGGATAATCCTATAAATAACTCCAATCCTATACATTATAATGTACTATACATTGGATTAAAAAGATATATTGTAACGTTACAATCAAATTATTTTCAATAAAGTAATACATACAATAAACTGTACATATAGAACAGCCACAAGAGGGAGTGGAAGGACCGCAGCCAGGAGTCAGTTAAGCCCCTCAACATCCCGACTCTGGAAGCTTCAGCTCTCAGCCGAGCCGAGAAGACCTGGCCAGGCTGCTCGGGTCTTCACTGACCAGCAGCAACCTCTTTGCCGCATCTCTGGGGTGAAGCCAGGCTTTGGGACAGTGCTGCTCATGTGTATTTACCCAGCCGTGTATCTGTGGGCATAAGGACGGGAGGACCGAGCAATGTCTGCGCCGGGGTTCACAAACCAGAACGTCAGCTATGGCCAGAACTCAACGCCAAACGGTGCAGCTGCGCCCCCCTACCAGAATGGTAATGCGGCCGGGTGATGCGATTAGCCAGCTCGCCAGCGTTAGCATGCTAACCCTATGGGATGTTATGTTTGTCAGGCGCTTTTTATTTTTTGCACAATTGTTATCTTGTATTATTCAGGACAGTACTATTAACTATACATTAAGGTGAGGTGTTAACTGCAAAAACTGATGGTTTTAGGTAAAGCTAGTCAGCTGCTAACATTAGCTAACTTAAGAGCTAACGATAACCTTAAACCCCAAAGAGATAGCTAGCGGCTAACATTAGCTTTTAAGCTAAGATACAACGATATTATAAATGTTAGCAATGAAATAACTGTGTGACCGACCATTGCTTTCTAATTTCGCCTTTATATTGAAGCTCTGATAAACAACCAGTCGATTACATTTACACTGAAATAATTTAGTCTGCATTGATGGCTGTGCTGTCAGGGATGCATATTCAGAAAGCAAACCGGGTATTATATACCGTCTAAGCTATTACCCTCGCCGTTGAACAAACAGCTGCGGATGAAGCTTGTTGTTTGCAGCTAATGATAACATCTGTTCGGTACTTTATTTGTGAGCTTTGGTGGAAGTAGAACATTTTTTTACACTAAGCTAATTGTACGTGCACTTGACCACCCCCTCCCTCTTCTCAGGTCCAACACAGACATACCAATCCATGCATCCACCTACAGGCTGCTATGGAGCACCACCTCAACAACAGAACTGCTCCACCATCCCTGCCAACTCTACTCCTGTTCCTAACAAAGCACCCATAACGAACAGTGCCCACAGTGCTAACTACTACCAGAGCATCCATCATCAGCAACAACAGCAGAAGCCGCAGCAGCACCACCTCTCTCAGCATCATGTAGCACCCTCCCCATACAGTGCTCCCCCAAGCTCTGCTCCTCCTTCTCAGCCATATGCCACTCTCACCTCTTCAGCACCACCACCATCAAATGCCCACTACAACCAACAGCCATTCCAGCAGCAGCAGCAGCAGCATCACCCACCATATGCCACTCCAGGATCCTACTATGGACAGCAGTCATACCCCACTCCCCCAGCACAGCACTCTCAACAACAGCAGCAGCAGCAGCCCAGTTTGGTGCCTGCACCATCTGGTGGCCCTGGCCCAATCTACCCAATTGTTTCGTACCCGTCTACCCCAGGAAGTAGCCAGTATGGCACCCTGAGTTCCTCCCAGAGCACCTCGAAGCATGGAGTCATGCCCACCCAGATGGGTGCACCCCTACACCAGTACAGCCCCTCTTGGCCTACCTCCACAACAGCAGTGCAGCCTGGGTACAGTGTGGCTCCTCCTAGTCAGCTGGCACCGGCAGTTAATGGTCAAGGAAGCACAGGTATGTGTGAATGGTTAATTTAGGCTGGGGCTGATCAGCTGCATGCGGGAAAGAGACATTCCTTAAAACTATATAGTTTTTAGTCCAGAGTACTATATGCATTTGGTGTTGTGCATACTAGCTGTATTGGTCATTATCAGGTTTAAAAAGCAGTATTGGTATCAGTAGAATACTGCCAACACTAGCAATTTTCGCATTTGTTTTGTCTAGGTGACAGGTGTGTGTCACTTAATATAGCTTTAAAATTAGCTACAGAACAAAAGGTGTCATCGTTTTTTACTTTTTTCTCACTTACCTTGAGTAGGCATGGCTAAAAGGCGTAACGTGTTTGTAAGACTCCACATTTGTATCAGACAATATAAGTGTGAAAAATGATTTACTGAACCCTAATCCTAAAGGACAACATAACCATTCAGCATTCCTAGAAAGTTAGTTGTAGATTTGAGGAGACTGCCAGCAGCCAGAAGTTAATGTTTAATGAATATTTGACTAATGGCGGTGACTGCTTTTTATGTTCAAGTTCTAGTATTTCCTGAGTGTCAGTCTTCATTCACACATTAGATCTTTGGTTACGCAGACCTCCATTCTCCTGTTTGTTTCCTAACCTTTTCGTCTTTGCGTTTGTTTTTCTTTGCTGCCGCCCAAATCACAGTCCACCAACACTATGACCAGAGCCATCGGGCGTCTCTGAGCTATGACTCCTACGGCGGGGTCATTCACAGCAGTGGTGGCGCAGACCGACCGCCTTCAGGAACCCCCTCCACTTCCGTCCATTCCTCGCCGGGCCATCACCAAGGTAACAACATGATTTAAATTTTAGGTTATGTTTTGAGACTCTGGCACAACACATGCACAAAAATGATACTGCACTTTAATGCTGCTGATACTGATGAATGGCAGCTTGTAAAATTAGGGTTTTGAATGATTAAACTAAGAAACGTTAGCAATGTGCCTCCATAGATGTATGTACAAAGTTGGAAGTTGACAAACTGTCATTGTGTCAAATTTCTAGACAAAATATGAGTTGCAGATGTTTACTTTAAATAGCTTAAAGTTATCTTTTGTGAATTTGGTCAAATTGTTTGTTTTGAGGCCAAAATCCCTTTTTATAGTTGATGTCAACATGAAACAGTTTCCTGTTTTTTGTTTCACTGCTTGCAGAAGAAACACCACCCCAGTGCATTGGTTTCAGAAGGTGTACTTTAATTTGTATTTTGGTTGGAATTTGTGTGAAAAGTGAAAAATCCCCCCCCCCCCCCCCCCCCCCCCCAAAAAAAAAAAAAAAAAAAAACCCAGCTCTTGGTTTTGCTGTGCTCCGGTGCCTGGTTTTTGTCTTTTCTGGTGCAAAGTCTTCCACGAGCATACGTTCAGATTCATAGTTGGAATGTTTAAAATCCTGCTGTATGTATGAATGTTTTACATGTTCACAGCTGCACTTTGTGTGTGCGGTAGATTACATGGTACATTTCCAGTAGGGCTGTATGATATGAGGAAAATATGCATTATGTGATGACGTTGTTGAAATATGCGATAACGATAGAACTTGCAATAAACGGATGTTAAAATGTAGAATGTTCTGCCTTCCTGCTGCTTTTTATACAGCTAAAATACAACACTTAGCCTGTTTAGATACAAAAAAAACACATTAAACAAATTAAACATTGAACTTAACACAAAAGACACCATTACAAGTTTCAAACATTTTATTTTGCAAGTTGATATCCTGATGACGATTTAAAAATAACTATCAACTGGGTGTTGATGGCGCAGTGGATATACATGCCTTTGGTGTGGGAGATCTGAGTTCAATTCCCACTGCGATACATCAACCAATGTGTCCCTGAGCAAGACACTTAACTCCTAGATGCTCCAGAGGCGTGCGGCCTCTGACATATATAGCAATTGGAAGTCGCTTTGGATAAAAATGTCAGCTGAATGACATGTAATGTAATATCTTATTGTGCAGCCCTAATTTCCAGACACACACACACACACACACACACACACACACACACACACACACACACACACACACACACACACACACACACACACACACACACACACACACACACACACACACATTTTCAGACGGGCAGTTGTGAGTATTATACAAATATGAGGGTTTCAGGTTGGAACTTACCAGCCAGCTGCTGTGTGACCTGTGATTCTTTCCACTGTCAGCTTAGCAGGTTAAGACCAAAGGATTCTTGCACCAGCTGCACCTGCATTTAATCGTAATGGGGGTTGCAAATAGAAACTGACTTTGGAGCTTTGCATAGTCTCACTACAAAGAAAGAAATTACATCTTAATAGGTTTAAAAAGTGCAATAACCATAACCTTTCATCATATTTTTCACTCTGTGGACAGTAAAAGGTGTGCTATGGGAAAAAATGTTCGGTGGAGCTTGTTGGGCGATCCACAGACTGGGAGTAACATTTGCCTGTGAAAACAACTTTGGGGGAAATGAAGTCCCACGTGCATTAACACATCTGCAAGTGCTCCAGTCAGTTTGACACACTGAAAGAGATTAGATTCCTACTTTACGCTTAATTGTGTCTACATGTAAGGTTTAAGTTGATTCTGAAATTTTACTAGTTTCATGTAGACTTGGATATAGAGATAATGTTGAGCGACACGCTAAGCAACCCTGTTTTTACAAAACAAGTTCCTCCTTCTCTCATCGTGGGGGGGGGGGGGGGGGGGGGGGGGGGTCTATAATTCTTATGCATGAAAGCAAATATCATCAGTATTGGTCTCACCGGTAGTTTGTCTGACAAAATGGGGAAAACACCAGCTACTTTGAACAGTGATTGGTAGAAGTTAGTCAATTGCCTTAGCAACACCATATGGAATGAAGTTTACTGCCTGATCTCCGCCGCCCTGCCTCAGTCTTGAAAGTTTTCTCATTTACATTTTCCACTCCCCCCTTCCAACAGGCATGCAGTATGGATATGTTGCTAATAGTGGAGCTAGCTCTGCCTCTGCCACCACCTCAGGCCCAGCCGCGGCCCCCTCATCATGCAGCTCTGAGGAGGAGGATGATGATGATGATGATGATGAGGAGGAGGATGAGGAAGCAGGTCTGCTTTAGCTTTTATCTCGCCTCAACCCATTCATTACCACTTTCTCCATCCCCGTGAACTCATCCGGCTCTGTCCTAAACATCCCCATGTCCATAAACCTTTTGTACCTCCTTATTGTAGCCATCATTTTTACCATTGGTGCTTTTCCATCCCCTACCCGTGCAACGTCACCTTTTGACCGCTACTGCTCTCCTCTTCTGTGTCGCTTACTGCTCTACGTACCAACACGTTTAATCAGTTTACAGCTCATCATCCATACTTTCCCCTTGCTAATAGGCTAATCAGATATTTCCCTCCCCTCTTATTCCTGCTGCCTCCTCATCAGCCTTCCAAAGTTCACCCAGTACTTACCATCTTTCCCCCTGACAATCATCAGTACTGACACCGAGTCATCTTTTAAATCTGTGTGTACCCTACTCTGTTGCTTCATCACCGAAAACTGACATGAAATGTTGTCTCTCAGAAAGGTGAGAGGTAAGGGGGTTAGCATTTCGGTTTATCTTTAAACTTTATTATCTTTAGTTTCTGCTTGTCTTAAAGGTCATGCAGTAGAAGGAGTTGTCCAACTGTAAGTTGTGTGCTTACGTCTGCTCATCGTACAGCTCTAGAACTCGGGTAGTTGTGAACCTCATGGAATTGAGTTGGAATTAGATCTGAATTAGAAGTGTTTTGAAACGTAATTGTTCTGAGGTGTTCTTAGTATGTTTACAGTCAATAAGGATGAACTTAATTATTTTATGGGATTTAGAGAGAGAATTAAGTATTCTGTGTGGAAAAATGTATGTATTTGACTTAAGTATCTGGACCACATAATAATTGTACTGTACACTCTCGTACTATGTGTGTTATCTAGCACTCGGGTGTTCTGCTGATGACTATCCCTCAGGAGCTGTGTCGTCAGCCAGAGGTTAACAAGTTTTCAAATATAGCCACTACCCTGCCAGCAGGTGCAGGATCTCTGTGTACATGTTAGCTAATTTGCTGTTTCCCATGAGAGAGAGAGCACGGACACAGCTAGCACTCTTTTACACCTCTTAATGAAAAGAGAAGCTTGTTTTTGCTTTCAGCTTCTCCCCTCGTTATCTCTCCAATTATCCCAGGTCTCTTACAGGTTGTCTGCTGCAACAAAATACCAGTTGTTCATATCTGGATGCCATGATAATATCTGAATTAGAATTGTGATATTGATAAGAACATATTTTCTATACTGATTACTTTTATGGCAAATGTATTCAAACAGATTATTGAAAAATGCCTGTTAAAGTTTGTCAACATCTTTAAGTTGCTTGTTTTGTGTGACAAACTGACCAACTGAACTCTGAGAGATTCAGTTTACGATTTTATATATAACGTAGAAAAGCTGGAGTCAGCAAATGGATGCCAGTTTTGCTTGTAAAATGAATAATAGTTTTAGATAGAACGGTCTCATTGAAGTCACATGCAGTGGTTTGCTTTCTTTGTCTTGTGTCCTCTTATTCAAACCTGCTGAGTCACCCTGCCAGTCGTGCAAAAAGAATGAGTTGTTTTAAGTGAATGACATAAGATGCACCTGTTGTCATGGCAGTGATTGTTCAAGCACGTGTTGTAACACATATGGCCCTGTTTACACTTGATTCTAAAATGCCTTTCGGTGATCCAAACACATGTAGACAGCCAAGACATATCGCAGTTCACACCTGTGTCTATCAGGCGTCTCCAGCTGACCAATTGTGTTCAGATTTCGTTGATGCCTACGTCACTTTAGCTAGAAGGTCAAAAGGCCCTGTGCTATTAGTTATTACTGCGTCCACAATCTCGCCAGTCATGTAGCGGATGTGTCTGTTCAGCAGAATTCAACACATCTTCCATCGGGCAAAACAATGGACTGTCACACAACAATTAAATGGCAAGTTAAAGAGCGTTGGCGCGCTGTCACCATGTCCTGCATTGATGACATATTTACCGGTTACGTCCTTGTCGGGAGAGGCGTTAGCATTTGGTGGTCGTTTACACTTGTATTTAGCGTTGTCCACTTGTGATCCGTTCGCCCATGACGCTTTTTAAAACCAAGTTTAAACAGGGTCTTAGAGACTATGCAGCTTTTTCCCTCCTGTTCACACTGATTCTTGATAATCAGATCACTTGTTTGTGAGAAACAGATTAGAAAGGAGACTCTGTCGGCCACAGTATGAAAGGAGCTTTAATTATCAGTAACCAGAGGTGGCAGCAGCCTGAGTGCAAGCAAAGTTATAAAATCAAGCAAAATATTAAGACAACAGTTGAGAGTTAGAAGGAAAAGGGAAATGGAAAACACTGTCTGCTGCAAAGCAACACCTACAATGAACAGATTTCTCTTAACTCTTATAACCCTTGGCTACATAACCCTTTAACCTATGAGCTGACAGAAGAAAGGAGAAGAAGAGGAGAAGAATCTCAGAGGGGAAGGAAGAAGGCTAAGCTGTGTGGGTGTCCTCCTCCAGAGAAGATAATCCAGTTGTCTGCTGGTCCAATTTAGTTGGCGATAATTGGATCCTGTCCCAACCACTGAGCTCTCTGCCAGAAGCCTGTCGTGTCTTGTTGGCTGCTGCTGATCCCTCCTTTTGGCCCACATGGATTAATGGGTTCATTGAAATATTCTGCTCTTGTAATCCTTCTGGAAAACCTGTTAATTATTGGACATGAGAGGAAAAACAGTGGGTGCAATAGACCATAATACAATGCATCCACAATACTTATTTTGTATTAAGAATATTTTTGCCTTTAGTTGATCGGGTACAGTTAAGTAGAGAATCAGACTGGAAGTGTGACCACAGAGAGTAGTGGGAGGACGTCTCAAACCAGGATGTTGTGAATTTATTGTATTTGTCTCATGTATCAAATTGGCCACCACGATGCCCCATCTAAAGGAACTGTTGAGTTTTGAATAAGGGCCGTTGATACACTAATAGACACCACTAATCAATGTTTTGCCTCCTTTTTTTATATCTCTATGGGTTGTTAGGCATTCTGGGAAATGTATGAAATCACTAACCAAAGGTTATAAAATTATGAAGCAAGTTGAGGGAAAGTGCATAAAAAGAATGACAATACTGTCACAAATGAATGGTGCCCTGTGGAGATTTCTTGTAAATGAGCAGTTATGTTTAGGGTTATATCGCCACCTGTTGTTTTGGCACTCTCTTGACAGCACTTGATAGCGCGCTTTTTTTTTTTTTTTTTTTTTTTTTTTTTTTTTTTTTTTTTAAACCTTGCTTGTGTGGATGTGATTTTATTTTTTATTTTTTTTTTGTGTTAAATTGAAGGAGGAAAAACTTTCTATAAAAAATACCCGTGTGGACTAGGCCTGAGTTGCTACAAAGTTAATTAAGACTATCAGCTCTACAAAACTCTGTCTGTATTTCTCAGTATGACTATTTTCAGAAGATTGTGGCGTCTGGTGACTTTCCTGCGCAGAAACTCGAGTGAAGAAAATTACCTCTTCTGTGGTCCATCATGTGTTTTTTTTTTTTTTTTTTTTTTTTTTTTTTAATCCTCCGTGTCCTCCTTGGCTACTAGCAACTATGTGGAGGAGGGGTGGGGGGTACGGGCGCGATCACGGAAGGCTGGGGGTTTGATGTCATTACTTTAGAATTCTACATGGGGGCGAAAGAATCTACACACTATAGATTTAATAATTGCATTTTTTACGTTAGGGCTGCAACTAATTATTTTTATTGTCTATTAATCTGTTGATTGTTTTCTCAATCAATTGACTACTTCTTTGGTCTATAAAATGGTGAAAAATGTCGATCAGTGTTTCCAAAAGCCCAAGATGTTGTCCTCAAATGTCTTGTTTTGTCCACAACTCAAAGATATTCAGTTTACTGTCATAGATGAGAAAAGAAACCAGAAAATATTAAACACATTTGAGACGCTGGAATCAGAGAATTTTTAATTGTTTTGAATAAAAAATAAAATAAAAAAAGACTCAAAACGATAGTAGATTATCAAAATAGTTGGCAATGAATTTAATGGTTGACAACTAATCGATTTAATCTTTGCAGCCCTAGTTTACATCAGCTAAACGTCTTGTTCCCCACCTTTTGCTGGCTAATTGCTACATTTTGTAGCATGAAAGTCATGTATGTCATAAAGTGTGCATTAGAGATCATAGAAGGGAGAAGGACAGAAAATGTCAGTGTGAATGAAGAGGATGGGCTGAATCAGGAGGTAGTACAAAATGGCAAATAAGAGAATTGAGAGTTGTAGAGAGAGAGATGATACTCCCTGCATTTCTGTAGCCATCACATCATCTTTGTAATCTTTTGCTATTCTCATGTTTCTATTCTCCCATATTTTTCTCCGTTCCCTCCATATATTCTGTCTTCAGAGGCCTGAAGACAGAATATATGTTCAAGACTTGGTGCATCTTTTCATCATGTTTTCTGAGGCCTGAGGGAGTCCAAACGCAGCACTCTTCATGGCCAAACAAAAAAAGCTCCTTTTAGTTCACTCTGTTTGCCCTTTTTTCTTTTCCTCTTCTTTTTTCATTATTTTTTTTATCGTAACCCTCCTTCCTTCATTCTTATTGACGTAATTTACTGTTGTCTTTCAGTCGCTCAGGCCCTCCCTGTTTTGTATTTTCCCGTTTTTATCTTTTGAACTTTTCTCTGCTCTTGTCTTACTTTTTTGCTTGATTTCATTATTCTTTGCTGTGCACTTTTTATTTTGCTATCCCTGCGGGTCCTTGTTTCACTATGTCATCCTTCAGTCCTCTCAACCAGTCTTTGCTTTTTATTTCAGTTTTGAATTCTTTCTGTGTTTCTGTCTCTGCCTCTCTCAGGTGGCGACACTTCCTCCTCCTCTACTGGCAGTGCCTCTCCGGTGCCCAACAGCTATGATTCCCTGGAAGGAGGCAGCTATCCAGGTATGTTTTGATCACAAACATACTGTTCATCTAAATAGGTTTACACACTAATATACCACGTTCCAAAACTGTTTACCAGGGTCTTCTTTGTGATTTCATTAAGTTGCTGCTCTTATAGAGAGTAACAGTGACCCCCAACCATAGATTACACCGCCATTACATTTGGAAACACTACAAGCAGCCATGTATTAAAAGGGTAAATGATGAGCCCAAGAATTGAATTAAGTTTGACAAGAGAATATGTACGTATGTAGAAGAGGTATGTGGGGGGGTGATATTTTTCTGCAGTGAAAGGATAATGAGATGCACTTTACGATTTATGTAAAAGCCTGGGATGAAAATGGGATACGCACACATTTCCCACATAAATACCATTATTCCAAAATGGAGCTGCACTGACCTTCGCACTGTCGTGATCAGGTTGAATGCTGAACTCTTCTGTCTAGATTCTATGCCGCCCTCCAACGATATGACCAACCAGGCCGCGCCCTATGGAAGCTATGGTTACCCCAGCATGCAGCCAGACTATCCCCAGGGACCAGCCTCCCACACTGACTCTTCCCCCTCCCGTGACCCATATGGCCAGTCAAGCTACCAGCAGTACTCCCAGGTGAGGCCAGAGCGTAAAAAAATAGATGCTAAGTGTTTTTGTTTTTTATTGTTTTATCTTATTGTTGATGTGGTCATTTCTTAATTGCAAGTGAAAAGCATTTTCAGCAGCCTGGTTCCAGATCTCTGAATTTTCAACCACATCCTAAACTTTGTTAAGTGATTTAGAGGTCGGCTGTTTCTCAGTTGGAGAAACAACAGAACCAATCAGACACTTTGTGGGAAAGACAAAAGTTTACGGACATGTGGCTCTTGGGGTTTGGCCTATTTGAAGCTATGTACTACTTCTATGTGATT
Organism: Zingel zingel; assembly: GCA_023566125.1. NCBI lineage: Eukaryota > Metazoa > Chordata > Actinopteri > Perciformes > Percidae > Zingel > Zingel zingel. The sequence continues at coordinate 32,198,050 of CM042323.1, read as the reverse complement.
CTTGCTGTGAGTAAATATTGGACTTACTGTATATTCGCCAGATGGTCATATTGACACACCAGTTCTGATTCATTGGGGAAAAAAAAAAAAAAAAAAAAAAAAAGTGTTCTGTCTCTCTCCCTCCACTGCAGCCATTCCCGAACCTGTCCCAGCTATCTGCGGCCCTGGGGGGGCTGAGTGGGGTGCCAGAGCTGGAGGTGGAGGCCCTGAGTCCGATCAACCTGCTGCTGGAGAGGAACCTGCTGCCCCCCAGACCCCTTGAAGCCCCCGAACCCAACCTCAGCCCCGACCTCAAGAAGGTCAACTGTAGTCCACAGTAAGTAAAGTGAACGGGGGTTTAACTATTGGGTTAAACAATCGTTTAAAATTGCTTAGCTCACCCAGTAAGAGCGCACGCCCCATGTAGGATGAGGCCGTAGCAGCGGCCCAGGTTCGAATCCGACCTGTGGCCCTTGGCTGCATGTCATCCCCCATCTCTCTCACACCTTTCCTGTCTTTCCACTGTCACTCTGAAAAAAAACTAAAAAATATTTTTTTTATAAACTTAAAATTACATTTTTGCTCATATTTTGCTCATAGTTCATATTTGTTTATTTGGAGGTACCTTTTCTCAAATACTCAATACTATTTCTGTAAATCTATCACTCTGTCATATTGCAATCTATGGATGTGTTATCTAATACGCTTTCTCTCTCCTTGTTTGTCTCTGCTGATCAGGACATTCAGGTGTACCCTGACCAGCATCCCCCAGAACCAGGCTTTACTCAACAAAGCCAGGCTCCCTCTGGGCCTCCTCCTCCACCCCTTCAGGGACTTACAGGTATGATCTAATGGCTAACCCCTCCCCCCCATGTCCCATGCAAATCTTTAATCTTTCTATAACAATGGCGGTCACTGAGGTTGATTAACTAGGTATTCAGTGGGCGGGGATGGTCCCCTAACTGGAGGTGGTACTACGCTAAACAAGCCCCTTGGCTCTTCACAAAGAGAGGCAGATCCAACTGTCTTTTTGGTAGACACATTTCCTCCTAGATGGAGCATGAAAGAAGGAGAGAGGATTGTCTTTTCTCATATTATTGTGGTCACATTTATGTTGAAAAGCCATGAAAAATAGTGCATATTGCATAAAATGTGACCTTTTTAAGGTACGGCTAATGGGGCTATTTGAAGATTTTGAGTTTAAGTTAAGTAACAATCTTAAATTTTTTTTATAATAATAATAATAATAATAATAATAATAATAATAATAATAATAATACGAAGGCTCAGGGTATTATTACAAACTTTGGTGACAGCAGTCATTACTTTGGTGTCAGAACTGGCCCAACATACTGCAATAAAAACTTATAAAAATGATTATTATATTATTATTTATGTAAAACTTAGTAGTCTTTGTCCACTAATAACATACTGAACCGTCTGTTGTAGACAGTACTTTGAGACGAGCAGCTGCAGTGACAGCAGGACAGGCAGGAGGAGGAGAAAGATGATGATGGTGATGAGGTGCAGGAAGATATGTGAGTGTATTTATAGAGGTGTTACTGATGTGGTGTCAGAAGGTATGAAGTGACGGAGAACAGAGATGCACTGATGTCACGTGAGAAATAAGTAGAAAGTTAACAACAGCCAAATAGTTGTGGCTGGAAACTTTGTTCACTCAAGCAGCAACAGTGGTTGGAAAAAGTTGTAATAGGGTCAAGTATATTTTAAGTCCATTTGCTAGGGACTCACTGAATAAAATATGAGTTTGCCTCTATTTATATTCATGCAGTATAAAAAGATTCACAACCTTGAAACTGCCAAATGCATCCGTAGTCTCCAATGGACTGTGAAACAGCTACTGCTTTCATAGTACAGTAGATGATGACTGTAACGCTATGGTTTCACACTACACCACTTGCCAGTTTACACTGCACAAGTCTGTGCTTGGGAGAATTTGTTTGCCTTATAAAAAGAGACATTTGTTCGCCTCTACAGTTCCACCATTCACCTCTAAATCCGGGCACCACTGATTATTTATTAAAAACAAAAATGGGTCCGCCTGGGTAGCTCACCTGGTAGATCAGGCGCCCATATGCAGTGGCCCAGTCCTCGACGCAGCGGCTCAGGGTTTGAGTCCGACCTGCTGCCATTTGCCGCATGTTCCAGAAAAATGCATTTTTTATTTATTTTTTTTGGTTGTGGGCAAAAATCCTTGATTATGCGGCACGTTTTCTTAAAAAATGCGATGGAATATGGGGGATATTTATGCAATTTTATGCGATGAAATTGCGGGAACTTGCAAAAACGGTGGTTTCATCATGGCTTCATCGCGGGGTTTGCAGCTTTTTGATGACGTTCACATTGCTTAATTACGTCACTTCATAACGTTCCCATGGCAACAGGGGAAAATGGCTGCTCTTGTGTGAAGTAAACGCAACATGTTTCAACTTTCTGCTAAGATATATGTGACTTTTTTGCAACGAAAATGCGGGGATTATGAAATCATGCAAGCCCCGCATATTTTGCGTGGAAATCTGCAATTTTTGTGGCGAAAGTGCGGCGTATTTGGGAAAAAATGCGGCCCCCGCATAAATATGCGGACTTGGGCTGATTATGCATTGAATTATGCAATCACATAATCACGTTTTTCTGGAGGGACTGGTTTACTACCACTTCATCCTCTGTGCTGGACAACCTCACACAAGTTTGTTTTTTCTTGGGGAAATTTGTGTAACAATTATAGGGGATATGCTGAAGAATAAATGGTCTATATCCTAAGGAAAAATGTAGAAGATTCTCAGGTGACCCTGATACAACAGCAGGAGAAGTCCTTGAGAACACAGTCGAAGAAACATCAGAGACAGAATACAAAGACAACAGATCCAAAGATTCGTTCAACCACATCCCCCAAGAAACAGAAACAAAGCTGCTCTTCAGTCGTCTGCCGAGGCATGAGTAGAGGAATGTTCGGCAAAAGGTCACCACCAAACTTGAAAAGAAGCACAAACTGTAAAATGTTCAGCTCCCAAGTCACATGTGTACTTTTCCCTCAGTGTTTACTCCATTTTTCTCTCTCCCTTTTTTTTCTTTCTTCTTCCTCACTCTGCAGCAGTTACCGGTGATCACGTCGAACACAATAGTGCGCTGTCGCTCCTGTCGCACCTACATCAATCCGTTTGTCACCTTCCTGGACCAGCGCAGGTGGAAGTGCAACCTCTGTTATCGGGTCAATGATGGTATGCATGCAATCATGTGTTATTCCGGGTTTAGAAATGCATTTTTGTGCCCAGTCCTATAATTATTCTATACCTTCATAATTTTGTGTCCCACATAATTTTGCACATGTCATACCTGCTCTTTTTTATCTTTCTTATTCAGTTCCAGATGAGTTTATGTACAATCCAGTCACCAGGTCGTATGGCGAGCCCCATAAGAGACCAGAGGTCCAAAACGCCACTGTGGAGTTCATCGCCTCCTCAGACTACATGGTAAGTTGTCTCTTCTGTCCTGAAACGTTTGATTGTTCTTGTGTTGTGAATTTTCATGTAGTAGGATTGTTTGCCCACTAGAGGACAGTGTATGTCTCGGTGCTATAACATCTGAGGCAAAGGGCTTTCCTGCTGTATGAACTTTAATTTAAAAGAGAAGCAGGAAAAGAGAGTGACACTTCACTGAAATAAAAACGAACTCCTTCGTATTACTGACTTCAAATTAGACATGCCACAATACATATGTTTTCACAACCATCCCCACTAATCAGTGTGTGTTTGTTTCACCTCTTGTGTGTTCAGCTGCGGCCCCCTCAGCCAGCGGCCTACCTGTTTGTTCTCGATGTGTCCCACAATGCTGTGGAATCAGGCTACCTTAAGTTCTTCTGTGAATCACTTATGGACAACCTGGATAAGTGCGTGTTGTTGATAATCCATACATTAAACGTTTAAATGTGTGTTCCAAGTTTTCTGACAAAGGATTGTTATGTGCTTCAGGTTGCCTGGGGATACACGCACCAGAGTGGGCTTCCTCACCTTCGACAACACCGTCCACTTCTACAACCTCCAGGAGGGACTGTCCCAGCCACAGATGCTGGTGGTATCAGACATAGATGGTACATCTTCTCACTGAAATCAGGCTTTAGTTTGCGTACTCGTTTGTTTTTTAATCACTAACAGTTGGTGGCAACAGTGTCCAAAATAGAGAACCTTAGCTTACCAAAGCTTATCAAGGAATAAACAAGGTGTATAGGACGAGTTAAGTAGTCAAGAGGTTGGAAAGCTCCTCAGATGCACAAAGTCTTTACATTAGTAGAAAAAATAAATGTGAAAAGAGACATTTCAGTCCTGCACATTTTTTTGTTGTTGAGCTTTACCTTAGTATGAGAGTCTTTTCATTCTTTGATTTCATTTAACAAGTTGATCACTGATATATGTAACCATATCCATTTATCCATATCCAATTACTATATATTTTATTTACATATTGGACTCACCAACAGTCGAGCAAGTTATTTCAGGGTATGAAGAAAAAGGATGATTAACTTTGTGTTGCTGACATTTTAATGATTTATCCTTCACCTAAGGATTTCCTTAATGTTAATGTCCTTAATTTTAATAATGTCTTTAATTTAGTGCAAGACACTTTCCACATCTTCATCAAATAATGTTTAATAAAATATTGGATTTGCACCACTGTGATCCTGCTGGACAAATTGCCATAAATGTTTCTGCTGTAATCTAGATGTTTTTTTTTTTTTGTTTTTTTTTCAGACATCTTCATACCATCTCATGACAGTCTAATGGTGAACCTGAAGGAGAGCAAGGAGGTACACTCTTTGTTTACCTTTATACTTTGGCTACAATCATACTCTTTTCTTCGCTCTCTCTCTCTCTCTCTCTCTCTCTCTCTCTCTCTCTCTCTCTCTCTCTCTCTCTCTCTCTCTCTCTCTCTCTCTCTCTCTCAAAATTGTATTTCTTCCTCCTTCCCTCCCCTCCTCCAGCTGGTGAAGGACCTTCTGACATCACTGCCGGGCATGTTCAGCCAGACCAAGGAGACCCACAGCGCCCTCGGCCCGGCATTACAAGCAGCTTTCAAGCTCATGTCGCCCACCGGGGGCCGCGTCACAGTGTTTCAGACGCAGCTGCCAACGCTCGGTGCTGGTTCGCTGAAGTCGAGGGAAGACCCCAACCAGCGCTCGAGCACTAAGGTACCAATGAGGAGCATTTTCTGGTTTTGTGAGCACATCCTGACAATTAAAGGTGCTCTAAGCGATGTTGGGTGACGGCACTTCTTGTTGATGTTCAAAGTATTTTCAAACAAAACGAGGCTAGCTCGGCTCTCCCTCCTCCTGATCCAGTCCCCTCCCCCTTCCTTCCGTGCTTCCGCGCACTAACCCCCCAACCCCCAGCCCCAACTCCTTCTTGTCAGGTAATGGCTGGAACGCTGGAAGACTGTTTATTTTTGGTGGTGCAGGTTGGCGCAGTTTGTTTTTGTTGCCGTTTGTGGAGCCTGGGCTGTCTACAGAGACTTGTTTTTTTACAGTGTGTTCAGGGGACAGGCAGATAGTGAGGAGATGTTTGCTGTATGTGGCAAAAAATGTTGTGGCCTAAAAAAAAACCGCACCTTTAAGTCTTTATTTTTATTTTGATGTACTGGTGATAAAGTTTGAGTTTCTGTGGTTACTGCTATTTTTTTTACCACCATTGTTATTACCTTTTTTACCAGCCATCTTCATTTTTCAAAATAGAAAGCGGTGGTGCTGCGTACTCTGTGATTTATGAGGCCTAAAACAAACCATATGACCGATGAAATATAGCTAGAGAATGACTCTTCCACACCCCCTGCAGTGTGGATTTATACTTATTGTTTTGGCATGGCAGTGCTGTTGTGTTTATATTCCTGCCACAACTCATTTTTATTACCAGCCCCAACGTCATAATTAAATCTCACGTTTCAGTTCAGAGAGAGAGCACTCATGGAGGATGCTGAGCTGAAGTCTGTGTTTTTGCCATCCCAGGACTGTGATTTATTGATCTTCATCATCTGTGTTTTGTGTTTGATCTGAATAAACTGCCAAAAAGTTACAGCAAGAACAGATGTGCTTTCTTTGTCAGGGAAAGTGATTTTTGTTAACTTCTGCGCTTTCAGGAGGATTTGGGGCTGAAAAAAACCATGGAAATAAAAGACAATATACTCTTAACTCAGTCTGCATCCTTTCCATATCATTCATCATTTAGTGGCCACTTTAATTGTAATAAAAATGATCTAATAGCACAGGAGACTTTGAGGGGGAAAAAAACCTCCCTGGAACTCCCTAAAGCTGTTGGTGGCGATTTCTTCCTTTTACAGAGCAGAACACAGAACAAGAGGATTTCTTTTTGTAATTAGTCTGTATCTTTTCAGGGAGTTCAGCACCTTGCCCCAGCCACAGACTTCTATAAGAAACTCGCACTGGACTGCTCAGGGCAACAAATTGGGGTGGATCTTTTCCTGCTCAGCTCCCAGTACGCTGACCTTGCTTCGCTAGGTAAGAACACCCAACATTTCAATTCAGTGTCTGTGTCACAGCCACAAAAGGCCCATGGGACTAGGGAAGTTTGTCTATCTGCTAACCCCGACACTTCGATTCAGAGTTAAATATCTTAACTGGTTTACTGGGTCAAAATTTCCCTTCACTGTGTCACAAATTTCGTCACAAAGCTATCATTTGAGTATGAAACGATGACTTTGGGCTTGAAAGGTGGATCTGAAAAGTTGGTAGCTTCCTCCTTCGCACATGAAGGCAGCTGCTGCTGCAGTTTTTAGTCACAGCAATAACAATGGGTTCAAATAGAGGACCGGTATCTGTTGTATTCCCTGCTGTCCTCAAGGGGAGCAAGCCAGAAACTTTTCAAAGCCTTCTTTAAAGCCTACAGAAAGCGAGCACTGGATACTCCAAAGAGTCCAGAGAGTATTCCTTTTTAAACGCTTAATGCTACCTTTTAACATGGTAAACGGACATGTTTACATGTTTCAATGTATGGGGGATTGTATTTTATTTCTGGTACTTGCATTATAATTAAATACTTCTCTCCTTCTTCCTGTTCTTCAGCATGTATCTCCAAGTATTCAGCGGGCAGCATCTTTTACTACCCCTCCTTCCATTACATCCACAACCCGGCGCAACTGGAGAAATTCCAGAAGGATCTGGACCGCTACCTCACCAGGAAGATCGGCTTTGAGGCGGTCATGAGAATACGATGCACTAAAGGTAACGGGGTCACCGGAGTCAGACATTTTTGCCTTCTTTACAACTGAACGTGTTCTATATTTTTCCATTACAGGTTGTCTTCTTTACTTGTTTTGCATACATTTTTCAAACGTGGTTTTTGTCTCTTCCCTCATCCTCTGATCGTCCTCAGGTTTATCCATCCATACGTTCCACGGTAACTTCTTTGTGCGCTCCACCGACCTGCTGTCCCTGGCCAATGTCAACCCAGATTCTGCCTTCGCTGTCCAGATGTCTATTGACGACTCACTGGCAGACTCGTCTCTGGCCTGCTTCCAGGCTGCTCTGCTCTACACCTCCAGTAAAGGTACACACACACACACACACACACACACACACACACACACACACACACACACACACACACACACACACACACACACACACACACACACACACACACACACACACACACACACGGATCATGGTGAGGAACACTGTGTGGGTCAATGAACTGTTTACCGCTACACAATACTTTTTTTGAGTAAAAACCTCACCTGCTCCAGCAGCCAACAGTAGGAGCTTGTGGTTTTGTGGATGATGCTATATGCAACTAGTATTACCGTCTCTGATTATTTCATCCGTCTATACTTGTAGGAAAAAGGCGAATCCGGGTCCATACTCTGTGTCTGCCAGTGGTCAACCAACTGAGTGATGTGTATGCCGGAGCTGATGTTCAGGCCATCACTTGTCTGCTAGCCGACATGGGTGAGTAAGCCACCAGCTGTCAGTTTTCTTAAATACATTGCTTTAACTTTTTTGTCCACATGAAAATAAACACAACAGGGGATAAAAATGGAAATTATGTAGAATCTATAGAAAAGTAAGCAGGGTTTCCCACAGAAAATTTGTTAGTGAATGAAGGGATGAAAGGGAGAAACTAGTCCGACGTAGTTAAGGGGGCAGGCGCGTCTTGCTTAGGCGGCTGCCTAAACTGCAAAGTGCTGCGGGAAAGCTTTGTAAGTAGAAAGTAGAAAAAATCTCCATGCAATAGAAAGCAATGGTTTAATGTCATTGTAGTTTTTAAATTTGTAAACACATTAAACTCTGTCCTCCTCTTGAGTTGCAGGCATTTCACAGCCTTTTGAGAAATGTACTAACAGGTCATACTGTTTGCTGTTAGATACGTCTCCATCTAATCTTTTTCCACGTTTCAGCTATCGACCGGTCGATAACGTCCAGCCTGACAGATGCTCGGGATGCCCTGACGAATGCGGTGGTGGATCTGGCGAGCGCCTACAAGAGCAACGTGTCGAACCTGCAGCAGTCCGGCCTCGTCTTTCCTGCTGCCTTGTGCCTCTTCCCCATTTACATCCTCGCTCTGCTCAAACAGGTGTGGCTGCTAGACGGGCATCAGCACATACACCCGTCATTACACATACGACTAAAAACACCCACAGAGCCACACACATAAAACTGTCAGAAACACACACACATTCCATACTAGCACCCAATAATCACTACCCCTCCTGTACACACACACACACACATACACACAATCGCATAGTAAAAGCTGAGTTTACAGTCATACAGACTCCCTATATGTTCAATGACTGTATTCATCCCCCCAGGACTTGTTAATTCATACATCCACGGTGTGTCCACATGCAGACACACTCTCACAGTCTTTACGTCATCTCAGACAAATACCCCTATGGGTCTGACCACATCAGTTAACACCATAAACATTTAAATCCCTGTTTCCTGATGGATGTAAAATTACAGAAGAGTAACCCTTCAGAGTAAACTGTTTACGGTCACTGCTTAATCCACCTTTTATTGCAATGTAATGATATTCAATTAGTATTTCTAAGTGCTTAATGGATCTAACCAAAACATTAGCAGATGTTTGAATCCTCCAGTGGCTGAAAATCAGCTCAGGGGCAGTAAACGAGATTTGAAGAAGATTTGAATTTTGTCCGACAGTTAGAACCTGCAGTACCAGAAACTGATTAGAAAACTGTTGTATTGGGGCGGGTCCCAAGTGTGAGGTGAATGTCACGGCTTGAAAACAAGAAAATAGCAAAATGTAAATAAATAACTGAAAGAAGAAATAAAGATTAACACGCCCATTAAAATCTCCAGCCCATGGGCCCACCACCTGTGGGAGGAACCGCTGGGGTCGGGTGCGCTGCCACACGGGTGGTAGTGAAGGTCAGGGGCCTCGACGGACCAGACCCGGGCAGCAGACGCTGGCTCTGGGGACGTGGAATGTCACCTCTCTGTGGGGGAAGGAACCGGAATTGGTGCGGGAGGTGGAGCGCTACCGGTTAGATCTGGTGGGGCTTACCTCTACGCACAGTCTCGGTTCTGGAACCGTACTCCTGGATAGGGGTTGGACTCTTTTCTTCTCCGGAGTTGCCCAGGGTGTGAGGCGCCGGGCGGGTGTGGGGATACTCACAAGCCCCCGGTTGAGCGCCGCTATGTTGGAGTTTACCCCGGTGGACGAGAGGGTCGCCTCCCTACGCCTGCGGCTGGTGGGGGGGAAAACTCTGACTCTTGTTTGTGCATATGCACCAAACAAGAGTTCGGAGTATTCGGCCTTCTTGGAGACCTTGAATGGAGTCCTGTATGGGGCTCCAGTGGGAGACTCCATCGTTCTGCTGGGGGACTTCAACGCGCACGTGGGCAATGATGGAGACACATGGAGAGGCGTGATTGGGAGGAACGGCCTCCCTGATCTAAACCAGAGTTTGTTGTTGGACTTCTGTGCTAGTCATGGATTGTCTATAACGAACACCATGTTCGAACATAGGGATGCTCATAAGTGTACCTGGTACCAGAGCACCCTAGGCCAAAGGTCAATGATCGATTTTATAATCGTTTCATCTGATCTGAGGCTGTATGTTTTGGACACTCGGGTGAAGAGAGGGGCGGAGCTGTCAACCGATCACCATCTGGTGGTGAGTTGGGTCAGGGGGTGGGGGAAGACTCTGGACAGACCTGGTAAGCCCAAACGGGTAGTGCGGGTAAATTGGGAACGTCTGGAGGAGGCCCCTATCCGACAGACTTTCAACTCACACCTCCGGCGGAGCTTTTCGTGCATCCCTGTGGAGGCTGGGGGCATTGAACCCGAGTGGACAATGTTCAAAGTTTCCATTGCTGAAGCTGCGGCGAAGAGCTGTGGTCTTAGGGTCTTAGGTGCCTCAAGGGGCGGTAACCCACGAACACCGTGGTGGACACCGGTGGTCAGGGAAGCCGTCCGACTGAAGAAGGAGTCTTTCCGGGATATGTTATCCCGGAGGGCTCCGGAGGCAGTTGCAAGGTACCGAAGGGCCCGAAGGGCTGCAGCCTCTGCCGTGAAAGAGGCAAAGCAGCGGGTGTGGGAGAAGTTCGGAGAAGACATGGAGAAGGACTTTCGGTCGGCACCAAGGTGCTTCTGGAAAACCATTCGCCACCTCAGGAGGGGGAAGCGGGGAACCATCCAAGCTGTGTACAGTAAGGATGGGACGCTGTTGACCTCAACTGAGGAGGTAATAGGGCGGTGGAAGGAGCACTTTGAGGAACTCCTAAATCCGACTAACACGCCCTCTATGGTAGAGGCAGAGCTGGAGGATGATGGGGGATTGTCGTCAATTTCCCTGGTGGAAGTTGCTGAGGTGGTTAAACAACTCCACAGTGGCAAAGCTCCAGGGATTGATGAGATCCGTCCAGAAATGCTTAAAGCTCTGGGTGTGGAGGGGTTGTCTTGGTTGACACGCCTCTTCAACATTGCGTGGAAGTCTGGGACGGTACCTAAGGAGTGGCAGACCGGGGTGGTGGTTCCCCTTTTCAAAAAGGGGGACCAGAGGGTGTGTGCCAATTACAGGGGTATCACACTTCTCAGCCTCCCCGGTAAAGTCTACTCCAAGGTGCTGGAAAGGAGGGTTCGGCCGATAGTCGAACCTCAGGTTGAAGAGGAACAATGCGGATTCCGTCCTGGTCGTGGAACAATGGACCAGCTCTTTACTCTCGCAAGGATCCTGGAGGGAGCCTGGGAGTATGCCCAACCGGTCTACATGTGCTTTGTGGATCTGGAGAAGGCGTATGACCGGGTACCCCGGGAGATACTGTGGGAGGTGCTGGGGGAGTATGGGGTGAGGGGCTCCCTTCTCAGGGCCATCCAATCTCTGTACGACCAAAGCGAGAGCTGTGTCCAGGTTCTCGGCAGTAAGTCGGACTTGTTTCAAGTGAGAGTTGGCCTCCGCCAGGGCTGCGCTTTGTCACCAATTCTGTTCGTAGTATTTATGGACAGGATATCGAGGCGTAGTCGGGGTGGAGGGGGGTTGCAGTTCGGTGGGCTGGGGATCTCATCGCTGCTTTTTGCAGATGATGTGGTCCTGATGGCATCATCGGCCTGTGACCTTCAGCACTCACTGGATCGGTTCGCAGCCGAGTGTGAAGCGGCTGGGATGAGGATCAGCACCTCTAAATCGGAGGCCATGGTTCTCAGCAGGAAACCGATGGAGTGCCTTCTCCAGGTAGGGAATGAGTCCTTACCCCAAGTGAAGGAGTTCCAGTACCTTGGGGTCTTGTTCGCGAGTGAGGGGACAATGGAGCGGGAGATTGGCCGGAGAATCGGCGCAGCGGGTGCGGTATTGCATTCAATTTATCGCACCGTTGTGACGAAAAGAGAGCTGAGCCAGAAGGCAAAGCTCTCAATCTACCGGTCAGTTTTCCTTCCTACCCTCACCTATGGTCATGAAGGCTGGGTCATGACCAAAAGAACAAGATCCAGGGTACAAGCGGCCGAAATGGGTTTCCTCAGGAGGGTGGCTGGCGTCTCCCTTAGAGATAGGGTGAGAAGCTCAGTCATCCGTGAGGAGCTCAGAGTAGAGCCGCTGCTCCTTTGCATTGAAAGGAGCCAGTTGAGGTGGTTCGGGCATCTGGTAAGGATGCCCCCTGGGCGCCTCCCTAGGGAGGTGTTCCAGGCACGTCCAGCTGGGAGGAGGCCTCGGGGAAGACCCAGGACTAGGTGGAGGGATTATATCTCTAACCTCGCCTGGGAACGCCTCGGGATCCCCCAGTCGGAGCTGGTTAATGTGGCTCGGGAAAGGGAAGTTTGGGGTCCCCTGCTGGAGCTGCTACCCCCGCGACCCGATACCGGATAAGCGGACGAAGATGGATGGATGGATGGACGCCCATTAAAAAGATTTCTATTTCTTTTTTACAGAAAGCTTTGCGGACAGGCACCAGCACGCGGCTGGACGAGCGGGTCTTTGCCATGTGTGAGTTCAAGACGCAGCCGCTGCAGCAGCTGATGCGAATGGTTCATCCTGACCTGTACCGGCTCGACAACATTTCTGACCAGGTAGGACACGGACAAGACTGGGGGGAAAAAATCGATACAGCATAGTATCGCAATATTTTCTGTGGCAATACTGTATCGATACACAGACGCCAAGAATCAATATTTTATTATACATGTGTTGGTCAGTTTGTCTGCTTGACAATCCCATTTTGCAGCAATAAACTAGAAGTGAGATGAACAAACAACAGATTTATCTTTTTAGATAAAATGGATATTATTTTTATTTTTTTAGATTTATTTTAGGCCTTTAATACCACAGGACAAATGAAGTCATGAAAGGGGAGAGAGAGGGGGGAATGACATGCAGCAAAGGGCCGCAGGTCGGAGTTGAACCCATGGCTGCTGCGCCGAGGAGTAAACTTCTATATATATGTGTGTGTCTGCTCTACCAACTGAGCTAACCCGGCCACGATAAAACAGATGTTAACAAAGTTTCATTTTGGGGACATCATTTGAAACTGGGAAAAATGTGAAAAAGGTAATAAATAAATTGCAATATAATTGCAGAATATTGCAATATGTTTAAAATCGCAATAATATCGTATCGTGAGTCCTCTGGTGATTCCCACCCCTAGTGACTAGTCAGTTTATTAATTCAAAGTTTGAGAACGGTTTAAAATATTTTGCCGACATCAGGCTGCATAAATAATAAGTGTATATTTATTATTTAAATTGGAATTGGGAATTTATTTTCAAATGACAATATTACTTATAGATTTTTGAAGCTGTGAGTGTGGATTCCCTCACTGTGCCTGAGTGACTTAAATGAAATTAAAACCAAAATAAATGGACCTTGAGTGTCCTCCATCTCTAATCCATTGCACCTTTTTTGTGTCCCACCTGCAGGGGGCGCTCCATCTGAACAACACAGTTATTCCCCAACCTCATCTGCTCCACCTGTCTGCTGAGACGCTGAGCAGAGATGGAGCTTTCCTCATGGACTGTGGCAACGTAAGCTTTCAGTATAATTTATTCATAACACACTCTGCAGGGATGTGGTTCTTCAAGGGTTTTTCACAGAATGTCCGAGATCATGTTTACTTCTCAGTTTTTTCTTGTTCTCTAAATCTCTCTAGTTGTCTTGTTTCCTTCAAAAAGTGTAGATAATTGTAAACATCATTTCAAATCAATTCAAGTAAATTAAAGACATGTGCAGTATTATTTTGGCCTATAGGAAGGATGAGTGCTTTGTGTGGACATTTATTGTGCCATTATGTTTTGACGTCTTGTTGACGTTCGAAGTATTTTCAAACAAAACGAGGCTAGCTCGCCCCTCCCTCCTCCTCACCCCGTCCCCTCCCCCTCCGCGCACTAACCCCCCAACCCCCACCCTCAAATCCTTCTTGCTGGTTATTGGCTGAAACGCTGGAAGACTGTTTGTTTATTTGTGGATGTTTTATGGTGCAGGTTGGCGCAGTTTGTTTTTGTTGGCGTTTGTGGAGCCTGGGCTGTCTACAGAGACCACGTTTTTTTTACAGTGTGTTCAGGGGACAGGCAGCTCGCGGATAGTGAGATGTTTGTTGTAATTGACAAAAAAAGAACGCGTGACATCGCTTAGAGCACCTTTTTAAAGTAGCAACCGCAGCGTTAACAGCCCAGTTTTTATTGACTTTAGTGTCCCATGCTTTAATGTAAGTGATTTTCCACCCTGACAAAAAATATGGAACAGAGAGGAAACTGAATCATTCATCTAAAGACATTGAATATCAGTGTAAAATATAACGTTATGACCAGTTGTATTCCTGGTCAGTAGTAGTAGAAATGTGTCAAAAAAGAAAGAAATGAGGTGCTAAAACTATTGATTTAATTTTAAAACTAATTTCTCAATCAACTTTTTTACTATGAGCAATACATCCTACATACATTTTCATACACTAATCAAGAGTTTTTGACAACTCTTAAACAATACCTTAAGATGTTTTCCTGAGCCTTTTTTAACTTTTGGTGTTGCTTACATAGTCATGAATATGTTGATATAATATGGAGACATTTGACACAAAGCTTTCAGGGGCTTTAATCTGTGTGTCAGGAAGAGTAGCTACTCTGTGACTGACTGTTTCTCTCTTTGCAGACCTTTTATCTGTGGATCGGCAAATGCTGCCACGATTTATTCATCCGAGATGTTCTGGGCTGCCCCAACTACGCTTCAATACCCACCAACATGGTCAGTAAGACTGTAACTGTATACAAGCAGCTGTCCTTTCAAAATGAGCAGTCCATCATTTAAAAAGTAGGCAAACAGTGATGCATTTGTATCCAACATGTCGGGAACTATGATTAGGGAAATGGTGGTATTGTTTTACTCACCACCGCCCAGTTGCTGCATGAATGATGCAATGCAGCATTCTACATAGTTCCCCTGAAAATGACTCACAGATTTGCCCCTCAGTAAAATGGCACTGCTATTCTCTTTGTTGTAAGAAAAAAACAGCTAGTGCATTTTAACAAACTGTGCAGCTAGAAAGCTCTGTCATTACCACACTGTGGGCGTGATGGGGACATCCAGAACAAAGCAACCGTCAGCACTTGTTTATGCTGCCTATTGTGTTTTTCTAGAAAGGGGTCGATGCATCCCAGAGCCACCTACCAACCCCACATTTAAAACCACAGGCATATTTCTGTTAACCATGTTTGGTGGGCCGAGATGACTTAAGTGAATCTACATAATCTGATTTCCCGTCTGAGACACACACAGCAGTGAAAACAATGTTGTTTCTCTCTATAATTCCCAGAGTCACATTCCTGAGCTGGGGACTCCTCTATCTAAGAGAGTGCGAGCGTTTCTCGACTGGCTGCAGGACAACCGAGCGTTCAGCTCCATGATACACGTCGTCAAGTAAGCACTGCTTCACATCTGGATTACCATCTGACTTTAACTAACACTCGCGTATCTTCTAACATCCAGATGCTGGATTCTAGAAAGTCTGAGAGGCTTTTTCTTTTTTTTTGTTTCTTCTTTTATTTACATTTTTAAATGTTTTGACAATTGACCTCAAAATAACGTAACAGCCAAATGGGTTTCACTTCCTCTTCCACCAAGTCACCAGCTGCCAAAAAGTAGGAGGGTCCAATATCAGAATTTGTGACAATTTTTCAAATTGAGGAGTGCAATTAAGAACCCAAAGAGATACTCTGCTGTTCTCTGTGTGAGCCCTGAAGCAGCCAAACAATGCCTACTTTGTTCTTCACTCCACCCAAAATGAATGTACAACCAAAATGTTAAATGATAAATGGCCACCATACCGAGATACTCAAATATGAAAAAATGAACCAGTCCAAAGCAGAGATGACAGCCTATTGAGGTCAGAGGTCATGGTCAGCCTGTAGTAGTGTTTCTTGGGCAGGATGGTTTTCTTGGGCAGGATGGTTTTAGGCTGTAAACTAGCACTGAATATCATTCAATACATTTAAAGATAGCATCGTTCTGAAATTGAGTAATGATCAAAGTTCCAATCTGAAAGATCTCCGTTTGGTTCTCTTTAGCTATAGCAATAAGCAGTAATTACAGCTGGGTTTTTGGATCTCACTTCCCAGAGATCCAAACAATGTGTAATGTCAGTCAGTTGGCAGTTGATGAGAAAGTCTATTGCGTTAGGCCCGGCTACGCTCACTGGTGGACCAATCACTGCTGGGTGATGGACAACGCATCACTAACTGTGCACCACTATTTTTTCCCCCTTGATTGTTGCAAAAAGTCCTGTTGGAATATGCTGCACTGCAAGGGCTTTCATCAGTGGGCCATAGGCTCAGTCACCATTATATTACCTCATTCGGTGATAGTGACTTAATAGACATTTATTTAAATGAAAATCTTCGAGATTGGGCGCCTGGTTAGTTCACCTGGTAGAGCGGGCGCCCATATATAGAGGTTTACTCCTCGACGCAGCGGCCGCGGGTTCGACTCCGATCTGCAGCCCTTTTGCTGCATGTCATTTTGCTTCTCTCTCCCCTTTCAAGTCTAAAACTGTCCTATACAAATAAAGGGCTGAAAAACTGCCCCCATATTGAGATTATTGCTAAAAGAAATCAAATATTTTCTGTTTCCAGCTTCTCAAAAAAAAAAAAAGGATTTGCTGCTTTTCTGTTTTATATCATTGCAAATTGAATATATCTGTGTTTGGGACTATTTGTCAAACAAAACCAGCTATCTTAAAGACGGCCTCTTTAGCTCTGACATGTTTAAAACTATTAAATCGAACTAGCCAACAGATTAATCAAGGGGTGGTGAGAAAGAGGGGGATGAGATGCAACAATGGTTCCTTGCTGGAATTGAACTGGAGACGTTGCAGTTACAGTTTATGTCATGGTTTGTATCCTATTAACCATCAAGCCACCAAGACGCCCCCAACAGACAAATCTGTATGAAACTAATAAGTAGTTGCAGCCATACTTCAGTGTTCCATTCACACCAATAGGACTTGACTGGCACCACACAGAAACAGGGTGGGACCAGTTTTGTGTCTGAAATGAGTGGAATCATTCTCCCAGCAGAGTTTGTTCTGATTTTGACAGAAAATATATTTCCAGTGTAAACCCATAGTAAGCAGTGAGCTCATTGATTGACAGCGGCTGTAAAGTCTTCCACAGGGGACCCATTGTTTCTGTTCCCTCTCTCTTTCTCTCCTCTGTGGCACTGCATTGTTGCTCCACCACATTTTTTGTTTACACCACAGTGTTGTTGTGGAGGGTGGATGATGTCAGTGCAAACAGACTGAGGATGTTTGCATCGCTCTGTCAAATTGACAAATGTGATAAATTGGATGAGATTTCTT
The DNA here is from genome assembly GCA_023566125.1 of Zingel zingel. Taxonomy (NCBI): domain Eukaryota; kingdom Metazoa; phylum Chordata; class Actinopteri; order Perciformes; family Percidae; genus Zingel; species Zingel zingel. The sequence goes on along the minus strand of CM042323.1, from coordinate 32,180,745 downwards.
GAGGTGGCCTACAAAGTGTACGTAGTTACATTATAACTGAAACGAGAAGTTTTCCTCCAACAGTACAAGGTACAGAGTTTTGACTTTGAACTTCATATACTGTATGTAATAAAAACACTGTAATTGCAGCAGAAAGAAAACATTTTAAATCCAACATTTTAAAATAACGGTTTACCGGTTATTCTTGTGTTAACATTTGAGAAGTTTGCACTACAATGGAAAATGTTCACACAATACCCAGCCTTAAATAGAATCCCTAATAAAAAAATAAAAAAAGAGTTTAAAAGACTTTATTGCTGCTATCCCTCTTAACACTCTCATCTTTGTTTCTCTTTGTTCTGCTGCAGGGACGATACTTCGGCTAAAGCTACTTTCTTCCAGTACCTGGTGGAGGATCAGTCGGAGTCGGCTTCTTCCTACCATGAATTCCTGCAGCACATTCAGGCAATGTCCAAGTAGGCTCCCATGATACAGAGAGAAACTTTGGCCGCTAGAATCCACAAACCAGAGCGTGAATGGATTCCGGCTTCGTAGAGTGAAAACTAAACTCCTTCAGACTAGTTTTAGCGGGGTGGCTTACCTCCCGTTCCTCCAAACAGTCTTATTAAACAAATCCACCCTCCAAGCTCATCGGTCAGCCGGGATTTGGCCATCAGAAGGGGAGGAAGGGCGATAGTTGTAGAAAAGAATAAAGATAAATAAATAAACGAAGAACAGGGATTTGTTCCACCTCCAGTGTCTCATCGCTGCCTCTTAACCCCCCCCTTCCCGTTTTAACCCTCTCGTCAAACCTCTCACTCCCGAGATAAGAAGGGTCGAGCCAAGAAGATGCCACTTAAACAAGTCTTTAGTTGGATTTGTTTTCGTGAGCCTCACATGTAGCTAGTGCTGTCTTTTTTTATTATTATTTTATAATTTATTCCCCTCCTTACTCCCTCAGTTTTATTTTAAGACTATTTTGAATACACTGGAAAACAGAATCAAGAATTTCTTTTTGTTGTTTTTCGGCATGAGATACGAAACGCATGTCACTGTTTTGTTTGCTGCTAGTCTGAGCACAGACAACATCCGTCTGTGTAACGGGGATATACTTCGACAGTGGTTGGATGTTGAAACCCCCCTGTTGGCTCTTCCTTCTCTCCTCCACTGTGTGAACTCCTGATTAGATCAATCTTTTTAAAAAAAGCCCCCCCTTCCCCATCCTGTCAATACACTTCTTTTAATTTGTTTTATTTTTTCCAGGCGCTAACTGAAGTTGCTATCCACTTTGTAACTATTGAAAAAGAATCTTTTATGTGCGATAATTTATGAACCAGCTTATTAAATAAAAAACAAAAACAGAACTTTGCTTGTTTCGTGTGACGGTGCCATCAGACATAATGACCAGGATCTATTATACTGCTCTTTCATGTGTTTTAAAAAAACTCCGTGTCCCGACAGTTTCAATGCACAAACTACCTCACTGGTTGATGTAACATCATGGTTCTCAGACATCATGCCTTTTCTGGACCTGGACGAATTGTTCTCATGTTTCAGTACATTTACATTATCAGTCATTTTACATCTCTATAGATTGTATGACTCCTACACACATTTTACAGCAGCATGAGGCCTCAACTAGGAAGACTTTTTGACTTCGTAAATGACATACTGTTTGTATTTGAGAAGTTTGACTTTTGAAGGAAAAAGGATGTCTGTATTTCTCATCAAAATAACTATTTACAGATCAAATGAGATATATATTACTGATGTAAACAAACTTGTAATAACATCCGTAAATAGTAACTTGCTAGCTGAACATGAAAAATGTGAAATTGGTCTACAGGTAAGTATATTAATTAAAGTACCAAATTCCATACTTATTTCCTGGAAACCTTAACAGATCCATAAAATACAGCGTATAAATATAAAAGACATGGATGGTGCTGAAAGGTGCAAGAAAAAACTTACATAATATTTCATCCAAAGTCCATTTTGAAGATATGTGTTTACAGAAATGATGGTGTATCTTTTACCTGCAGCCCACACTAGAGACTTGCATCTTTTGTGCATTTTTCAACAATGAGTGCGCACAACTATTTATCCTCACTTTTTAAAATGCACGTTGTGTTAAACTATGCTGAGCTCTTCTCTGGTTACATTTCAGACCAATTAAAGAAGTAAAACTTTAAGAGACAAGAGTATATCTTGGATCAATCCATCAGCAAATATTTTAGACTCGAGCTACAGCTCGACAATGTAGTCATATACCAAATTATATTTTGTTAAAGCTGCAGATATGTATATTCAGTATATTTTACATTTTTTTTTTTTCCAATCTTTTATTTCTTTAAAGGGCGTGAACATATCTGAAACATAAGTTATACCCGTGAGACTGTAGAGTATGCTTCGAAAAACACTGTAGTATGGTGAATGCATATATTTGAAAATCTTTCCCATGCTTTTTCCCACACTTGGTTTGTGTTTTTTTCTTAAACTCAACAGCAAAACCTCCAGTAGTTTACAGATTTCTGCTGAGGACCTCTGTCTGAGAATTAAGTTTGTTATCTTTAACTGAGTCGAGCTGCTTAAGAAGGCTCTGTAAAATACTCTGGAGCTAATCGCCTGTAGTAAACACAAACAGTCAGTGAACTGGTCTCTGCTCCATTTGCAAACATAGCTGGCTCCCACATGTTCTGGTCAGGACTGCTGCTGTTCTCATGGAAAACTGCACCCTTTACCTCAAATATTTTATCCGATCATGCATTCAGTGCCAGCTAGGCAAAAGGCATAAAGTTGCACATTCTTAGTTTTCATTTTTGAAAAACATGAAAACGTGGTACAGTCTAAAAGTATGAGAACATCCAGCTGGAAAAGGGTGTTGGAAAAGTAATTTCAAGCACTTCAAAGCAGCAGTATTTTACATACTCTTCATGTTTTACAAATCTGAAAGTAATTCGACTTGTGATGCCAGATGCCGTTCCTCTCACACTTTGATACGTGTGCACAGGCCTTAACAAATCGAGCTCAGAGGTTTTCTTTGCTTTTCAAATCCGTCACCATTGAAGTCAACAGCACGTTGATCCAGCACTCATTTAGGAGTCTCTGTCTCTCTTTTTTCACCCAACAAACGAGTGCTGTTCTGCCAGATATATTTAAACTCCAGTTTTGACTGATCTAACCCTTCACACACCCACTTCCAATGTGTCCAACCCCCCCTTCACCCACCTCAGCCACAACTCTGGTCCAACTTTCCTTCTTACTACAGACCTTCTTTGATACATTCATGATCAAGTCTAGTTACAGTTTCCACATCTGGCTGTACATTTTACCTCATTTACTCTGCTACGATTCCTGTAGGAACTAAATGGAGTAAAATCCACAGTGAGAGCAGAAGTAGATTACATCCATAATTACCTTTTTATCTAATCTAATTTGGGGTTTAAATTTGTAATATGTTTAGTGTTTCACATCATGTGGAAAGGTTGGAAATATTCCCATGTTTACAACTTGCTTAGGACAGTTGTATGTTGGTTGTGTGATGGTAAAAATATGCTGTGTGCTGAATACAGCTCTATATCCATCAAATTTGGGCTTAGGTACCTTTTTGTCTTAAGGGCAAATATTTGTTTGCTTTTTCAGGCATAGCTGTTTTATTAAGTGCAAAGTCGGATGTGAGGTTTTACCTAAAAACATTCTGAGTTTCTCAGTTGTAACTATTGCTGCGTTCATGCCACCTGGGAATATCAGGTACCGCCCCCGTGATTACGTTGTTTTTCCGACTGCCAGCGTTCACATGGTCGGGATCGGTCAGGATACGCGTTCTTCTCATGTTATATTGGCGTTTGGCATAACAACTTGTTGCATGACTGCCACCAACGGTTGGCCGTAGCCTAGAGCATCAGGTGTGTGAAAACATGGAGACCACAATAACAAAAGATTTGCTGCTGTTTTCTTCGAGCATAGAAACAGCACATGGACAGGTGTTTGTTTGGGTTATCTGCAGGACAACGAACGGGAAAGGACACGGATAAGGTGTTGTTTTTTTATACATGGGCCTATTTATGAATAATTTGAAACATGTTATGTCTGTGTATGTTTCTTGGCAGAGGTGTTTGTCCACAATAAACAGTTTATTGTCATTGAAATATGTTAGTGAACCAAAGTTGCATACATCAAACGTTAGTTGTCAACAACGCGTCACCAACTGGGAAACTCGGTTAGCAAAATCTAGCCCCAGTTTCCCACCTCTGATTCCCACAGGAAGGGACGTGAATGATGACGTTTTCACTCGGAAAAATGTTTTTCCGATGTCCGTGAACGCACGGTATGACTGTGATGTTGATATATAACATATATGTTGATAGCAACTTCCATCCGTCATGAACGCAGCCTTGACTTCAGCTCGTAATGTGCCACTAGTAGACTGTTTTGTTGAATGAAATATTTTTGGAAGCACATTAAGACAAAAATTAAAATAACCTTTTCTATTCTGGCATAAAGTCCAGATTGTAATTTAACCAAAGGAAACTACCGAACCTTTGACACGTTTGTCAAGAACTATCTGAATATGGCCCCACAATTAGATAAGTTACTACGTTATTTTGGTTCATTTATTACGTACCACAAAAAAGGCTATTTGGCACCAGGCTTTTTTACAAAGTGTGCAAATCGCTGCAAATACCTAAGCTTTCATGAAACGTGTCAGGAATCATTACATTATGGTATTGTATCAACCAGGACTAAAGAGTAGCATAGTGATATGTATTTGTTAGGGCTGTCAATCGATTAAAAAAATGTAATGTAATTAATTACATACTCTGTGATTAATTAATTGAAATTAATCGCATACATAATTAACGATGCCTGAACCGATACTTTCTAAAAAAGTACAAAAAAAAGAAGGGTACTAAACAACAGTCGGCAACATTAAAGAAGGCTTGTTTATTGCTAAGGCCATATGGCCAAAATGAATTGATTTAATAATAATGTAATAACTATAACAATAACTTATTTCACTATTAAATTGCTGTTGAACGACAAAAACAACCACCAGATGGGAAAAGGACATTTAACAATAACTTCGAATGCACCACGAGGCTGTAGTTTACCAGTTTCATTGAACGCATCGTCTGTGTTGTTTTTCCGATGGCAGCTGCAGATTGTTACATCCCGGTGTTGAGTCCTCTACAGTAAAACACAGTCACACTTTACACCGTTTAGCGTTAGCTGTCAGCATTTTAACCGTTTTTATCCAGCTACTAGCTAGCGGTAGGCTAACGTTAGCTGCTGTCAAGTATAGTGTTAACTAGCTAGCGGTAGGCTAACGTTAGCTGCTGTCAAGTATAGTGTTAACTAGCGTCACGTGCAGCGGTGTTTGTGTTACTTGTATCTTCTGTTTCAGAGCATCAGAGAGCAGCGCAGACATATCAGTGGCACCAGATAGCCAGGGTTGGCAGGAAGAAGATTTTTATAAGTAAATGTTCCAATTAATGATCCAGGCAGCACATTCTCGTCTCCCTCCTTCATTTTACAGTCCAATGGTGGCTAGAACGGCTCTGGGTCAAACATCAATATGGAATGGATTAACCTGCGTTATTTATTTTTTTACGCGTTATTTTTTCCTAGATTAATTAATCAAAATTAAAGCATTATTTTGACAGCCCTAGAATTTGTATATTAATGTCACTAGAGTCAACAAAACCTCAACCTCTGCAACAAATCTCTGTGGTTTATTTATATATATATATATATATATATATATATATATATATATATATATATATATATATATATATATATATATATATATATATATATAAGTTAATTTTCCAGCCGTTGGAACAGTTGACCATGTTGAAAGCAGCAGTGGGGCGGTTTCTGCATACAGTATGTTTAGTTTTGATCTGAGCCAGCCGTTAAAAGATAAGCCCCCTGCCTCCCCTCCACGTCTTCCTTTCTCCCCTGTCTAAAATACAAACGGGACTGTTATACACATACGCAGCTCCAGTCTTGTGCTCTCTGAGGTTATCTGCCAGTGATACACTGCTCTGCAGTTTCTATGGGAGTCTACTCTTGGCTTTACTCAAAAGCAGTTTCTGTGTCCGTCCTGTACGCAAACAATGGGGTATTGTTGCTCCGGATGTACATCAGATAGTCGCGGGCTGCAGTCAAAATAGAGAGAGAATTTCTTTTTGTAGTTAGTGAGAAAATATTTGAGTCTGGGGCCAGATGAGGACATCATGTAAATCTCGCTTCTCCTACAGCATTCATACAGTAGAAAACGTAGAAAGGTGGTTTACTCAAATGTAGTTGCATGTTTTGTCTTGATGACATGGAACCATATCCTTTTCAAGATTCATTCTGTAGAGTTCATTACTTGCGGCTCAAACATGATTTGAACTGCACGAGTCAACATTTCCATGAGCACAAACAATCGTTTCATAACACCTGTATTTCAAAGCATCATCATTGTGTTCAGCTGTCATCACGTCTCTTTATCACCGCGCCCCTTTGTGATGAACAAACACGGTTGTTTGTTCAGCTTTCCTGCAGCTTGACGCAGCGACACGCCAGCCCTCTGCTGAAATCTCCGCCTCCTGATGGAGCTTTTCAGCTGTCAGGAGAAAAGAAAAGGAGAAGACCAGCTGAGTTTATATTTTCCTCCCCGGGCCCAAATCTTCAAATTGAAACACACGCAGAACGAGTTCAGAGAGTAGGAATGCTGCCAGGGTGACTAAATGTTGTCTCAGGCCTACTTGTTGTGTGCAGATTCAAACAATAGTTTTTTCTATCTTTTATTGTTCTAAACATTCTGTACTATCACCAAAGCAGAGCTTGAGTAGAACAAATGTGTCAAATACTGAGAATGTACAGTACATCTTTTCAGTGCTGCCCAAATGGACAAACCACTGGTTTAACTACTTTGTTTTTGAAGTTCAGTTACTTGTACAGACTCCAACCCCTTCCCCAGAGAAGTCCGTTGCCTACTGAGGGCCCCCTGTGTTTGACGTGGAACGTATAAATCCACCTAGTTACATAAGAGATCCTGGCCTTTATGCTGCCCTTATTTAAAGCTTCTTGCTTCCTCTGTATTGGTTGGATCCAGAAACCGACTCAGGAAGTCGTTTCTTGCTGTCAAGTCTTGGCTTCCCTTTCTGGCTGTTAAAAACATCTTTAGCACTTCCTCTATGAAGGAGTGTCGGAGAAGAACAGAATAGAATATATCCTGATAGAAATCTCTCTGTCTCCATCCATGTTCCTATAAGGGTTCAGCATGGCTTCTACTCCCATGGTTAAGAGTTCCCATCCCAGTGGGGGAAAACCATGCTAAAAATATATCCACACATGGTGTTGTAAGCCTGTTTGGGTAAAGAAAACAGATTGGATTAGTTGGAGTAACGTTTGAAGCAAAGTTTGAGCCAAAGAGCAGCAGTTTTTGATGTTCATAATGTTCCAATACAGACAATCCTACAATCTTTACCCAGCGATTAGCCAGGTGTATGGTTGTGGGAAAGTAAGGCAGAGGTTTATTCTCTCTCAAACTCTCCTTTTTTTTATTCCTTAACAACTACTTCTGTCATTTTTTATGTGTCAGTGTGCAACAGCATGAATGTCTTTTGAGGGGAGACTGTCCTCAAGTGTCCCATTTGGTCCAATAACTTGTTTTACAATCTAGATCAGGGGTCTTCAACATTTGTCGCCTAAAGCCTTTATACATACCTTTTTTTGCATAGAATACTAAGCTTTTAAAATAGCCTAATAATTGTTGGCATGATTTTATAAATCATGTTTTAATGTTAAACATACATGTGGCACAGTGAATCCTTAGGATGAACTGTGTATGTGGATGGCCTTAGTGACTACCTTTCCTATACGCCAGTTAAGACTTTTTAATTTTTGAAAAAAAAATCAAAAATGAACAATAATTTGGAGGCCCCCCTGCACTGACTCTGAGGATCCCCTAGGGGCCCCGGACCCCCTGTTGAAGATCCCTGACCCAGATCATTTAAAACTTTCCAGGGTAGTAAAATCATGCCTCCTAGTATCAGGTGGTGGAGCGAATTGGCCATCAGTCGAAGGGTTGGTGGTCAGATTCCAAGCTTCTGTCCTAATGTGGAAACATTAGTGAGCACCTTTGGACCCAAAATTGCTCCTGATGTGTGCATGTGGTGAAAAACATTTGGATGAAATTTGGTGCAATAATTATTGTAATCAAATTTATTTTTTCACCAGCTCACACCAGTGCACCCTCTGCTGTTTTCATACTGAACACGGCTTTAGCAGTTATTGTTCTAGCATTGTATTTCTATATAGCCAAACACCCGTGTTGTAAATTTAAGTCTAATAATCTTTTAAAAATCCTAAATTTCCTGGTCAGTTATGCAATCTTATACATTAAAATCTGAAAACCTGGTTTGGTCCAATCTGCTCAGACTTCATTCGGCCATAAAGATGATTTTATTTAATTTTTTGGGCATTTTAGGCCTTTCTTCATAGAACAGCTGAAGACATGAAAGGGGAGAGGCAGAACGACATGCAGAGAAGGGCCACAGGTTGGAGTCGAACCCACGGCCGCTGCGTCGAGAAGTAAACCTCTGTATATGGGCGCACGCTCTACGAAGTGAGCTACCCAGGCACCCCAAAAAGATGATTTGCCTCCATCACCACACAAACTGCACGTGTCTGTTTCTCTTAACAGTCTATTGTTAGCATTCAGCCTTGTATCCGCATCTCCCAGGTCAATGTGAATTAGATTCATCATTCCCAGATGTTTCTGTTTGACAAGGGAGTGGGTGAGACTTAAAGGGCCATGTGCCGACCACGATCCTCGGCCAATAATGAACTCTCTCTTCCATGCGTCGGTTCTGATTCACGGCCTTTCTTTAATGAAAACAAGTCCCTGTGAATTACAGTATGAGGGTTAAACGGTGAGGAGGGAGGACACGGCTGGTGAGACGGACCAGAGATCCGTTTTCCCTGTTTCCCACAGGACACAGATGTAATAATAGTAACCTACCATGCATCTCAGATTCTCCATGGGTTTACTGTCTCGTGAGGAGGATGAGACTCCTTTTCTGAACAGAAAATCCTCCTCCTTTTCTTCAGCGTGGTTAAACATCCTCTTGGCTTTAGAAGCCTCTTTTTCTTTTCTTTTTTTGGGACTCAGGAGAACAATCTATTTATGGATTTGTGACAGTATACATTTTTATTAAAGTGACCATTTGAAATGATTAACTGTATATCTACTTTTACCAAAACTCCTTTAAACCTTTAACCCCATCCAGATGGAAAAAATGTCAATGCCCTGAACTGTTATTGTGCTTAAATTTAAATAATTAGTCCTAGTATCAGTAGTCAACAGTATCACAGTAGTAACAGTATCACCTTGGATACAAACTAGTTATCATCACTATATATTCATCTAATAAATGCCCAAAGAATTATGTTGATATAATAATGCCAACAATTATGCAATGGAATGATTTTAGATCTATCATATTGGCAGTTTATAATCAGAAGACTTGTTAGCAATACTTTGAAAATTGTTTAAAGTCTTTTTTTCTTGCAGGAACATCCACAGGTAGATTGTATCAGAAAAGGATTTATTACTGAATTTGCCTTGGTTGTTGGTGCATACATAAAACATATTAAAGCTTCAGTGCGTAACTTTTTGATATTAATGAATGTCCGTTACATTCAAGCCATTGTCAAATGAGTTGCTACAAAGCTAATTAAGACTATCAGCTCCACACAACTCTCTCTGGATTCCTCAGTATGGCTACGTTCAGAAGATTGTGTGGTCCGGTGACTTTCCCACGCAGAAGCTTGAGCGAAGATAATGACCTCTTCTGAAGAGTCATGTTTTTTTAATCCTCCGTGTCCTCCTTGGCTACTAGCAACTGCGTGGGGGTGGTGTGTGGTCACGGAAGGCTTGTACCGTGTGGACGTGCCGACAGTTTTGTTGTCATTACTTAGAATTCCTCATGGGAAACTACGCACTATAGCTTTAAACATCAATATGAAATAAACTAACAATGAATACAGAAACAAAAAACGCATACATTTAACTATTTAACATTAAGAAAAAAGAGGCTGTTTGGATTAGTGCAGGATGTGCAAAAATGTTGAGGGATGTGCAAAAGATCCGGATACGACTTGTATGTGCTAATGTAGTTCAATCTGATATCATGACATCTGCCTCTGACTCAGAAACCAACAGCTGTGTATGTGACAGAGCATCTGTATCCGAGTCGTGAGTCTGGCTGTGAGAAATCACAGGGGCTCCCGTGACGAGCGTTCGTGACGGGATTTTTGACACGTGTACCTGTAATTATGTAATTATATAAAACAACACTTTACTATGTGCCTGCATGGCGCAATAATCCGTCTCACCTACAGACTGTGAGGAGATATGATCCCATGTCTGGCTGCAGGAATGCCACACGGGATCCTCATGATTCAGACTTTGTCACGAGTGTGATTACCTCAGGGTTGTTTTATTTTCCCAACAGAAATCACATCTTGAGGGAGCAGGAGGCTGCTTTTGAACCAGATAGTGCTGCAAAGAAACTCCCGCACAGTCTAACTTGGTAAGATAAATTTAATAGCTGTTAACGTTTCCGTACTAGACCTTCATCGGGCAAATAGCAGTATGTGGGACACAGCTAACGTCTGTCTGAAGTAAATTCAGCTGGAAAGGTGTCTACAAAGTAGAGAAAGATACAGAACAAAGTGGACTCAACCTATAGAGTGTTTCTTATACACGACCAAGTTATTGAGTGAAGACCGGACTGTTCTAAATACAGTGCAGTGTTTCCGACTTATCTGGACGGTTTGGGATTGAGACTACTCACTGTCGCTGGGAATACTGTCACTACGAAGTAGATTGTGTTAGAAAGATATGGTAGCTGGAAGATGCAAAGAGCAAACTGTCCTTCAGATAAAGTACCATTAAAGCATTTCAAAGTTGTTTAGGACAGTTTCTTCCACAGCAGTGTACCAGTGTTTGAAATAGACTTACTCTGTTTGTTCAGAAGGAAGGTGATTTTGAGATATTTCTCCACTAATTTATAGAGATGGTCCGATAACATTTTTTCCTTCCTGATACCGATTCCAATACCTGAACTTGCGTATCAGCTGATACCGAGTACTCATCCGATACCAGTGTGTCATATATTTTACTATGTTTGAACAGCTGTATATTACTATCCCTGTATGGATGTGATAGGATTTCTATCTTTGTTGTTCGGCCTGGCTCAGGTTAAACTTTTTGTGAAACATGAACAAACACAAACCGTGAACGCCATATAACTTTCTTTTATTGTTCAGTTTGACATTCATAACAGAAAAAGAACATAAATAATCTACTTTAAAGTAAATTTTCTTCAGATAAATCACATGGTATCGATGCATAGACTCCAGTACTTTCTGATACCGATACCAGCATTTTAGGCAGTATCGGAGGCTTTTCTGATACTGGTATCGCTATCGGAACATCTCTACTCATTTATGCTAGTGAAGTAAAGTCAGTTGACATTTTGTGGTATTTTCATTGCATCACTTTGTGTTTAATGTTATTTTTAGTTTTCCTGATGATTTCTATTGGAAAGGTGCGAGTCACATCCTCATCTAAACATGTTCTCATTGTTGTCCAGTACATCTGATCAGATAACGTTTCTTTAATACTTGTGTCGTGTTAAGCAAACCACAATGTAACTGAAAACAAAAAAGAATCCAGGAAACGGAAATCGGCTCCACCCCAGTGACAGTGTAAACGAACCACTGCATCAGTAAAACAAACGTGAAAGAATTTGGATTTATCAACATAAAAAACCGGGACAATATCAAGATGAGCAAAATTATTATTGAAGAGGATTTTTGTTTCCTATGCTCTGCTAGAAGACCAGTGTGTTTGTACTATCTAAATGTATCTGCAGAAGCATGATTTCAGCGTTAGGAACGTGTTTCTCTAACGTACAGGCGATAAGAGGCTGCTGACCATCAGACCAGAGAAACATTGGCTCACGATTGATTTGTACTATTTCCTGCAGCTGGCTGGAAATAAAGGGTCGTAGCCTGTGATATTTTTACTCTCGCGGTGGATTCACAGCCACTCACTGTTATCATGGTGTTTCTCTATTTCGGGCTCTTTATAAGCCCTGTTATTCCACACCAGTCGCGGGTGTACCGACCTCTTTACTGTGTCAGCAGTCTGTCAGATTATCTGTGGTTATTTATCTAAAGATTCAGGGTTTTATGGACACAACGTTACCTTCAAACACCACAGAATACTAACTGTTGCCAAAATAAACTCCTGTTGGATACAAGCGCTAAAATTCTCACTTTTCTGTCGTTTTTAGTCAGAAGAAAGAGCTGTAACATGTAGAGGAAGAAAGGAAGAACGCTGTCATTATGTTTTATTATTAATTATATAAGTAGCCTATATGATTGTTGAATACAATCAGTGAAATGTATGAAGCAAGATTCAAGTAAAGTAAATCTTTCCTTTTTATTTTGTTTTTGTTACAGTTACAATGACTTGGTTCATATGCTTTATGTAGTTTTGCTATGCTATTTAAGTAAGCACAAACAAAATTACCCTATACATAACGTTACACTGGAAAACAGTACAAAATAGTAAACCAAAATAAAAGATGGAATACAAAACCTAATAAATAACAAAACATAAAATAATTTTACTTTTTCTGACCCTTTGCTTGCATGCACATTCCCCTCGTGTCTTATTGTCTTTCCCTTTTATTTTAAATTACTTTTGGATACGTTAAGGTAGTCCTGCAACAGGTGGAATTGATCGCACTGGGAGCCACCCTGGTTCTAAAATCAACATTTAACGACTTGTTCAAACAGTGAAATCATTTACAAATGAGAGCCCATATGGTCACGTTTCCCATCAGGCCCTCAGGGTGAACTTTGGATCACCCTGATATGATTTATCTTTCTTATCATTGAATGCGACCTGGACGATCGGCAGCAGTGTTAGCTGTACGTACGGGACGTTTTCCACTGTATCCCACAGAACTGTATATTATGTTTGTCTGTCATAAACTGACAGCTTGTTATCAGCAGAATCACCATGTGCTGTATCGCTAGGCAAGGATAACAATCATCCTTTGTGTGTTAGAAACAATTTCCACATGTCTCTCTAGTGTGAGACAACACTTTATAGTTTTTGACACAAAATTGGGACACATGGTGGTTAGCCAAAGCATCAGATGATTTCATTTTCATGATCATATGAGCTGCCTAACATATTTATTTCTGTGTTCACGTGCTTGTGGATTGTCCGACACCTGGCACCTTTTTTGCTGCTAAACCGTTTAGTATTTTGTGTCGTTTCATTGAAAATCAAACATAGAAAACCAGTCATAATTATACATAAACTGTTGCATGTTTTGCTCTGGTTTGTACTGGTGCGATCGCACGCTTACAGTTAATTTTGTTTGGTCTACCGTTTGTTAAAAAGTTAAATGTCATATATTTATAGTGAGATTTCGTAAACCTCTCAATTGATGATTGTTAGACCCTTTTAGATAATTTTCAAGTCAAGTTTTCAGGGATTTATTACGCTGTTAGACTCTGATGGATTTAAATGTAGGGAGATTATATAGAGTGACATGACACTGTCATGAACACATGACACTGTCATGACACTGTCATGACACATGAACCCTAACTGTAACCAAGGGGGTAGGCTTCCCCTTGGACTGCGAATCTCCTATGGCGCCATTTTGATGCTACAAAGCGATCAATCGCTGTTAGCATCCCATTGACTGCCATTCATTTTGATGTCACTTTGACAGAGAATAACTTTACATCTGAAGCATTTAAAGACTCTATTTGTTCATTGTTTATTTCTAAATAAATGTATGAAATGCTCCATTACCTTGTACCTCACGTTATGGCTCCGTAGCAGACGTTTTTGTAAAAATAGGCTAACGATTGTGTCATAACCACGCGACTTACTGTTGCATAGTAGAGGAATCGCCGGCAGTTTCGACTTACATTAGCTGTTTAAGTTTAATTACTAATGATAACTAGCATTTTAGTTAGCAATAATTAGCCTGTGTCCATGTTATCTCCTTACATATACCTATGCCCTCCGTCTCTGCAAGATTGGGAATGATTGAGATTTCTCTTGGCACAGCTACCAGAAGATTTACAACTTTCAGACAGGTTGCTCACGTCACATCTACGTCGTCTCTCTCAGTTGGAGGCTGCTCAGTAACGCTCAGCGCTCACCGGAAAAGTGCTTCTTAGGGCCTTCACTGGTCTCCGTCCAGAGCAACGGGATCTGTTGGTCCATTCTTATATACAGTCTATGACTGTAACGCTAACCATAACTTGTCAGAGACAAAAACCAAATGACTCTTAATGACAGAAGCGTTATGTCATAAACGTTTATGACTTGTTTATGTTTTATGACACGTTCATGACAGTGTCATGTCACTTATGTAGATGCCTTCAAGTGAAGTGTAACCGATTATTTTTATGCCAGGGCGTTTGTTTTAAATAAGACCAATAAGAGAGTTAAATTAATGTTATTAACAATTCATGAAATTGTTGATGCTTATAATCATATTCTTATCCATTAGCATGCTTTTCCAAGTACCAGCAGTCCTTCAAAGTTCAACATGGTGTCCTGTGAGCAGAGCAGTGAGTGGTAAAAGGTTCATTGAGATTTTAGATTTCACTTCCAGGCCTTATATCCTATCTTCTTTTTTGGTGTCACCCTTTATTTTGTTCTTCTCAGCTTTTCATACCTGAGGACGTGTTGGTTATCAGATACCAGCAACATCCGTCTCCCTATAAATGTTTGCATTTTGGGGTCATTTCCTCAAACTGGCTCAGATTACGTTTTCATTACAAATAAACAATCCTACAACTCTGTTAAAAGGAACAGTCCTGTACTGAACAAGATTTTTTTTTTCCCAATCAAACTTAAGGAGAAAACACAAAAACAAACAGTTTCAAACATGTTGAACGTGCCTCAAAACACCCACAAAGACCGAGCTTACATGTAAAATACAGTAGATTTTACACAACAGTGCAAATATGACTGCATTAAAGGATTAAATAAAGCTAAATATAGTTTTGACTAGCCCTAGCTTGCTGTCTGTATTACCGGTGAGATTTGTGTAAGCGAGATATTATTTGCCACCAAAATCCAGGCAAGAGGAAATCACCCAGCAAGCTTTGCAGTCGCTCATGTCGAGCTTTCAGTAAGAGTACCACATAATTATCGGTCTAATCAAAATCCAAAGATAGCATCAAAAGGAACTGTGTGTATGTGTTGAGGAGCATTATCAGGCCCGTATTTACTGTTTCTACCACGTGAAATTCAACATGCTTGGTCAGTATGTTTCCTTTGCGGCAGACTCTCCAGAACAGTCGGCATTTATCTGATCAAAGTGAGCCTCAGTCCTGTAAATATTCCACTCATTACAGCACAGCACAGTGAAAATTGCATGACATTCTAGGGAGAAAAAGCATTTCATAGGAGTGTGTGTGTGTGTGTGTGTGTGTGTGTGTGTGTGTGTGTGTGTGTGTGTGTGTGTGTGTGTGTGTGTGTGTGTGTGTGTGTGTGTGTGTGTGTGTGTGTGTGTGTGTGTGTGTGTGTGTGTGTGTGTGTGTGTGTGTGTGTGTGTGTATACATGAGAGAGTGAGGAGGCTTATGATTTAAAAGGAGTATCTTATCTTTTAGTCATGCTTGAACAGGTGCCTACCATAGAATCCTCGAGTCAGACAACATGTTCAGTAACGAGTGGATAAGATTTATGAATATACACGGAGAGATTAAGCTGAAAAAAAATCACCGTAATATTCCTTTTTTTTACACAAACAATGCCTGTTGTATTTAATAACTGAGTAATTTAATGATTTATGTCTTTAGGCAACTTTTAGTTTGTGTTACGGTACATTTACTGTATAACATGTCTTAATATTCTTCATTGCTTTAGGAGTATATTTAAGATTGAGATTGATCTTCTTAGTCTGGTAGCCTTGTTCTTATTTAAAAATTTAAAAAAATTATTCTAAATGTAATATAGAAACCATACAGGTGTATGTATATGTAGCTGTAATAGCCTGCTACAGTACAGTAAGTTAATAGTAAAACAATATGACATTTATTGTCTTTTGTTGCATAATATGTGTGTACTTATCCAGTTGTAAGTTTCTAGTGACATGTATTCTTCTTTAAGGCATTCTTTGTATGTTATGAAGTGTTAGCATGTTCATAACTGTCTTATAATGCTTTATAGTTGGACATTTTTGGGAAACACACTTAGGCCTACTTGATTTCTTGCCGAGTGTCAGAAGAGAAGATTGATACCACTCTCTGTTTGTATTGACGGAGTGAGAGCTAGCTTAGCATAAAAACTGGGAGCAGGGGTAAACCGCTAGCCTGGCTTTGTCTCAGCAAGCAAATAGCTATAGGCCTATTTTCCAAAATGGTAAACTGCTCCTTTAAATATTGGTTGATGACTTCAGTAGCCCGTTAAAATCTGTTTCACATAAATTCAAATTGTATTTAATCTAAGTGGCAACATAACAATAGCCTATAACACAACTAGAATTTAGAAACGTTTCAACTTTGGCGCCCTCCAGTGGCAGAACAGAAGAAACTTTCCACATAGTGGCTTTAATTTAGCTTTGCTTTACTTTCGGTTATGTAATAGGATAATCTAATATATTTATTTTTAAAGTATCCTTTAATATCTCTTGAACAGTACATCAGTAGCTGGTTTCCAGTAACAATACTTCACTTCATGGTGCTTCCTTGTGATAACACTGCGGACCAATCAAGTTGATTGGTTCCTGGTTGTTGCTGTGGTGATGCTATAGCCAAATATTCCTATCATTTTCCTTTAAGGAATGTCGTTTGGGGCAGTTGTGTTTTTTTATGGGAGGGATCTGCTGGTGGGAATGGCCTCATGACGTAGCCTCTGTTGACAGTAGTAAAAGCTCCACACATGCACACCCACCAACACACACACACACTGCCGCCACTTCATTCGCACACTCCCACCGAACTGCCAAGAGTGCCCTCGCCGCTCCAAGCCTCTCCATCTCCGCAGCGCGGTGCCTCTCTTCTCCTCTGCGCGTCCAGCTGTGCGCACATCTCGCTCCGGAGCTCCCGACCAACCAGGGCTGAAGCTCGAAACGGTTTTTTTGTTTTTTTTTTAAAAAAAAAAGACTGGAGAGCAGAAGGGAAAATAGGAATATGACTTCTAAAGCGATGGAGTGTATGAAGCTGTCGGAGGAACAGATCAAAGTGCTGGAGGACAGTTTCAAAAAAGTCAGCAAGTATCCGGACGGGACGACGCTCATGTTGATCGCTGCGGAGTGCGGGCTGTCAGAGGAGGAAACACAAGTGAGTAACATAACATGTCAGTCTCTCTCTCTCTCTCTCTCTCTCTCTCTCTCTCTCTCTCTCTCGTGTTTCCAATGCCTCCTTTTTGTAAAAGTCTAGATTTGTAGGTTTGTATGCTGAAATGTATGTATTATGTTGTCCTGAGCAAATGGTAGCTAAACCTATGCGTCATTTCATTTATAATAATAATTTATACTTTATTGATCCACAGGGGGGAAATTACAAATTTTTTTTACTCTGTTGTTAGAACACACTACACACAGGCCTGAAATACACACATATGCTCAGGTCCTATACATGCACAAATGGAGAGATGTCAGAGGGAGTGGGCTGCGACTACTGGATAGGCTCCCCAAGCAGTTGGGGGTTAATATTTTTTATAGAGTAAGATTAGTTTGTACCCAAATTAATTGTGATTTCTTATGGAATCATTTTATAATTTTAGGGTGATTCTCTGTGGTAGCCCTTATAGTCTTTTAAGGACTTGTAGCCTATTTGTTATTAATGTACTAAGGACCTTCCATGTGTGTCATGAATACAATCATTATTATTATTATTATTATTATTATTAATATCACTTATTCCCATAGATAGTGACTCTCTGTCTGCTATGTGTGCACTTAAGTGAGCAACACACTTAAAATACTAAATGACAAATTCCCTGTCAGTGTGTTAAATTGTTGATGTTCCGTTGAAGTGCAACTATATATGAGTAACCAATGAGTAGTTTAAAAGCAATACATCATCTTTTATGACTTTAATCTGCAAAGTAACTAGCAGAGGAGTAATATGAAATATAGTGGAACATATGTAATGTTGCCAAAAAATACTTGAGTGAAGTGCCTCAAAACTGTACTGAACTACAGTGCTTTAGTTAATGTACATTGTTACTTTGCATCTCTACAAATTTGAGAGGTTTTACTTAAAGTGCTCATATTATGCTCATTTTCAGGTTCATAATTGTATTTAGAGGTTATATCACAATAGGTTTACATGGTTTAATTAAAAAAAAAAACCACCATATTTTTTGTTGTACTGCACATTGCTGCAGCTCCTCTTTTCACCCTGTGTGTTGAGCTCTCTGTTTTAGCTACAGAGTGAGACATCACACTTCTGTTCCATCTTTGTTGGGAGTCGCACATGCTCAGTAGCTAGGTAAGGACTACTAGCCAGTCAGAAGCAGAGTATGAGGGTGTGCCACGCTAGCAGCTAGACGAGCATTATAACGTGTTACAAAGTGACCACGTTTGTCTCTGAAGTAAAGGCTGGACTACAATAGAGCTGTTTGGAGCAGTTTGTGAACAGTGTTTTCTGTTGGAGATGGTAAGTCCCTTTGGAGTGGACTTTGGGCTTTTTCGCTTTGTAAACCGATTACATGCACAAAAAAGATGTACAGTATAACACAATAAAGAAAAGGGAAAAAGCCAAAAAGCATAATATGAGTACTTTAAATTACCAGCACAGACAGAAAAAACACAACATGCGATTTAGCCTCAGGAAACTTGACTTTATAGTATCACTAGTTTGTGTCGATGAAGTTTTGAGTGTCTCTCTATCAGTGTCTCAGTTGGGTGTCTTCTGAGGAATTAACCCCAAACTGCTAAAGGGAGATAAACAATATTTACATGTGTATATTTGTCTGCAAGAACAAGTTTTTCTAAAAGCAAAACAAGCCTTTACATCTGTGACGTTGAACCTGGAGCTGCTTGACTAGCAGTGAATGGAGCAGGTCTGTGGACAGTGCTCAGTGGGATCCTGGCTAATATATCTGTTCAAATGTCAGTCTGATGAAATAATCCTCATTTGAGTGTAAACAGTAACACTGACCACAGAGACAGCGGCGCCCCATTGATTGTTGTTTTTCCTGATGAAGTCATGTCCGAGTCGAGTTTCAGCTCGGCGTTCATTCTTATGTGGTCGCTATCGCTGCTCGTGTTTATGCTGCTTTCATATTTGGTCAGATGTGGTCAACGTGGTTTTTTTTTTTTTTATCTGAGCTACTTTTGATGTATCAGGAGAGAAAATAAGTGTTTGTTAAGCTCATAATATGCAGCAGGAACTCAATTCATTGACCAGTCAATTATTTTGATCATCAGTAAATAGTTTATGGAAACTTTCAAGTGAAAAAATGCCCTAAACATTCCTTGGTTTTTGCATTTCTTTGTCTTTTGTGATGGCAAATGATGATTTGAGTTCTGGACAGACAAACAATTTAAAGACATCACCTTGGGTTTTGGGACATTGTGATGGACATTTTACACTTTTTTTCTGACATTTTGTAGACCAAACAAATCAATTCATTGGCAGATTAACAGTCGATGAAGATAATTGGTAGTTGCGAGGTACAGATTTGATTGGCAAACAGATTACAAAACACTCTGTAAGTACACTATTCTTAACTCAAGGTCTGCTCACTATTTCTTTTTCCAGAGCTTTCAACCACATCTTCATCAGCAAAACATGCTCAGACTCCAAACTTAAAAAGTGTTTTATTTTCTAAAGCATGAAAAACGTCCGGCTTTAAGGAAAAATATATTAAAATTTTGATCTGTTTTGTTTTTCGTTGTAGGATGTGGAGAATCCAAAGTTAAAGCTTATTAGGGCTGCAACAAATATTTTCAGTTACACTTTACTTGAAGGTATCTACATAAGAGTGACATGACACTGTCATGAACGTGTCATTAACATTATAAACAAGTCATAAACGTTTATGACATAATGCTTCTCTCATTAAGTGTCATTCGGTTTTTGTCATGACAAGTTAGGGTTCATGTGACATGACATTAATGAATCGTTTCATCTATATAACATTTAAAAAAAAAAAAATTATCTTGGAGCCCAATGTGATGTCATCAAATGTCTAGTTTAGTCCAAAACAATTTAAAAAATATTCAATCTATTATATTGTTAAGATGAGGAAAAACAGAAAATATTTCCAACTGAGAAACTTAATCAAGACAATGTTTGGATTTTTCCCAATGACAAACTATTATTAAGATTATCAAAATGTTCTGTCTATCAATTAATCAAATCATCGACTGATCATTCCAGCTCTAGAGCCTATAAATAAACACATCATTATTCAAATCAAACCAGAAACATAACATCCACTCCAGCAGGAAATGGTCACTACACAACAACTGACAATTACATAAACCATCACATTGTTACTTAGGTATTTAATCTCCACCACCCCTCTCCCACATGTGAACACTCCCACCATCCTTCTATCTGAGGAATGTCTCACTGTAAAGTCTCTGCAGCTGTCACATCAGGAGCCAGATGTGAAGCTTCAGAGCGCCGATAACAACATATTGGAAGTGCACTGTAGCACCTCCAGTGGCATTCCTCCGATAGATAGATAGATAGATCATTGTACAAGCCCTCCGAGGCGTCGCCCATAATGAGGGTAAATGGTGAATGTCTCATTTTTGAATAATAATTGTCAGTTGGTATTCCTGTTCAGGATTTTGGCAGAGGAACAACACAACTATTTGCTTAGCTGTATTCACTAGGAGGAAAAATCCTACATGTAAATTATGTCATTTGAGTTGACGTAACATCATAGGCAAATGTCTGCTCCTGTTTGTTCTCGAGAGGCTGGCAGACATGTTCAGATCTCACATGTCATGGAACGTGTGTTCTTTACATAATTAGCTCTAACAGTGCCCACATTTCGATGTCAATAACTTGTGTACATCTGACTCATGATTGCAACTTGTTTTTCTACTTTGACTCCAGAATCCAGTTCCTCTAGATTGCTCAGGGCTGGAGTTAGTTACACAGGCACACAAACCTGCATCAGATGAAGTATTTTGTATGCAGGCTTTTATATCTTGTCTATGCCGGCTGCGTAGCAAAAGCCCTGTAGTTACACATGTCGGAAGAAAATACTTGAAGCCTGAAAAGATGCTTTGGGTTGCAGTTATGTGCATAAAGAGTGAGTGAAAATCAAGCTGTTAGGAGGCCGCTATAGTCAGCTCCACTTGATTTAAAGCTGTTATGTCAGATCATTGGCGATTTCAGACCCTATTTAGGGGGGCTCAATTTCATCTTAGAAAAATGATTATACATTTTAGTGCTTCAAGTTAGAGTTCGCAAACTTATGTGTTAGTGACAGAGGAAAAACAATTACAGGTTCAAAGGGCTTGAAACAGGTTTAATATCCTGTGTGGCTGTCGCTGATGCCATGCACCTGTAACCAGTCAAGGAAAGGGTTAACAGAAATGTAGTGTTGGCCAATCGGAGGAGGTTGTGCCAGACTCCCGCCTTTGGCTGAGTCTCTATTAATCTGTCAGAGGGAGAGCAGGAGTGCGGTTGTGAAGTTTAACGTTGGTAGTCCCCAGAGAAGAAGTTGGTCATTTCATGGTGCAGATTAGAACCCAAATTGAAACGTAAGCAACTAAAATTGCTCAATGTTAAAACATTGTGTCAAATTGGTTGTTATTACTGTGACTTGTGATGTGTCAGGTTTAGTTCCATCGTAGTGTCTAAACATGTTAGCTGACGTTTTTGTTCAGTAGCTAGCTCAGAGATTATTGGCTAATGAAATTACTGATTTAGCAGTTTTTAAAATGTTTGCATGGCACTGTATCGGTGTCACATTCTCATTAGGGGCTGAGCCCCCCTAAAGGTCTGATCCTAGAATCGCCCCTGTGTCAGATGTGTGTAAGATAAAAGACTTTAATACAGTGACAAAACACATCCTGTGTAGGGATTCCAGCTGTACATACAACTATAAAAGAAACATGCAAATGTCTCCTACCCCCATACACATTCATGCATGTGCAGCCCAGACAACCATGTGTCAGCCTCAATGCTTAAAGGGGAATTCAATTCATGAATTCGTAGTGCATTTCCATAAGGTAGGGTAACTTGAGAGACGGATAAAAAATAATTAAACAGTAGCATCCAAAAACCCAGGATCCTTCTGTTCAATAGTGTGATGTCATTTGAGTACTTCTCATGACAAGTAAATTGATATCTGTGTTTAACATTGTTAGTGTGTAGTACCCCTTTAAAGGATGGCGGTCTGATTTTCTCAAATCTTTCTTGATATGATACTCCCATGCCCATATATTTACATTGAAAGGGTTACTGTAGTTGTATTCATTTTTCTGTAAAATGGCCCCCCTCTAAAATAACTACGCTGTGTAAGACATGACAAAATCCAGTCCTCTATTTGCAAAAATGCATTCTAAAGTTAGCCGAAGCCAAGTAGCTAATGAGACCTCAGCAGTCGGAGTGGGTACCTTCATCGTGGTGGTTGTGTGAAGATTTATAGCCTGTGTTTTTCTTTCCGGCAACAAACCTACATGGAGCTATCAGGACGTATCACTCTGCTACAGCTCAGCAAAACAAATAGGGAATTTACAAGATAAAGAAAGATACCCACTTATTTATTTGGCTAACCACAATTGCTACCAAGCCCCATCTTCATTAGAACAGCAGAGGTGTTTAATTATTTGGCTCCATCCACTGAGGTTTATAATGCAGCTGCTATGAAAAATATTATCAACTAAAACTGCACTTCGTCCTAATTCCTCTTCCAGTGTTAGTGACTGTTTCCATTCATCGTATACAAAAGATGGGAGGTGCCGGTCCAACCTGACAGGGTAAGCCCGGTCCAGGGTGAGGTAAAGGTCTGGCCCCTCATCAAAAGGCCTGACTTCATTTTCAGCTGATGTAGTTTTTTTTTTCTAGCTTTCTTTTTCTTCCTGCAGCCCCCCCCCCCCCCCCCCCCCCCCCCCCCCCCGCAGAGTGTTAACAAAGCTCTCATTGGTGAAGGTTTAGCTGAAGAAACACACCCTAGCTACCACTCCCCGTTTCCTATTAACAGCATTTACAACATGCTTCAGCCTCTGTGGCGCATGTTTGAACTCCTTTCATAGACCATTTTTATTTGTTTTCAGTGCTGCAGTCAGTAAGGTAGAGTCAAGTTTGAAAGACTTTATGTAACCCAGGGCTAGCCAATTGGAAAAAATGACACAAGTACCATTGTATGCATCAGCAGCATTATTAATCGTATTATTTTTCATAAAGTGGCATAATGCTTTTACAAGACATTCAAATATCATTTTACGCTTTTAAAAAGGACCAGAAACAAAACAACGTCCAAAATAAATTGTCTTCCATTCAAAACCTGGGAGAGAAAATTGCCTTTTTTAAGACTAAATCTTTATAGACTGAATCTTCTTTAATTGAGAAATATGTAATGATAAACTGTAGTAAACTTTCCCCCCAAATGTATGTCCTGCATCATAGAAATGAGCTACACGGATAAGAAATCCCAAAACACACATGAACAGCCAATTGATTTAGTCTTAAGTGAAAATCCAGAAGACTCCAAATGGGAATCTCATGTGTTTTTAGTGCAAAATGTGGAAACCATCCCTCCTCCCAAAGCCAGCCAGGCTCTCGTGTCTTAAGGCCGCCGTCCCCAATCCCTCCCTTTCCCCTTGCCGTTATCGTAATGATGTCAGCATTGTTGTGTATCCCTTGACAACACAAACCGCAATACAGCAATGTGCCGGGTCACGGGTGTGTGTCGAGGCACTCAGCGCAGTCATCATCTGGCCAGAGTCTCAGCAGAGCAGTTATTGGTGGAGCAGTCTGTTAAAATTGGATGGAAACATTTGTCTTTTGTGGTTTTTCCTGATACAACTTGTCTGCATGAGTCAGTGACCACTCTTACATGCACCATGAAATGTGACTGTAATGTGGTTATGAAAGATAATGAAAGTCAGAAAGGAAACATCGCTACAGTTACTGAACTGAAAATAGTTGTTCATATCATTCCTAACAATACAAGAACTCCACCTGTTTAACTTCTCAGGAATATTTATGTCATGACTGTATCCTGTCAGCCGGAACAGTCACCTCATCGCTCTCGTGTTTCAGTTTGTCTCTGAACAAAAACCTCCTGTCACCTGTTTCTAACAACACCCATGGGTGTGTTTGTAATTTTTTTCCTTTTTGTTTATTTGTGTCCTCCAGAAATGGTTCAAGCTACGTAACGCACAGTGGAGGCAGGAGGAGGGTCTTCCGGCTGAACTCGGATCAGTGTTGGACTGAGACTGAAGAAGAATCTGCCTGAAGCTCAGTGTGCTGATCTTGTTTCTCCTGGACAAACTGACCCTACCCCTATTTCCTCATACGCTTCCCCTCTCCATGTGTCATTCTCTCTTTTTGTATCTATGAAGCTATTATAACTTACTGTATGGAATGTGAAGGTGTCTGTGTGTTGTTGCCAATATATCCGCCATGTTTACAGAAATAAAGATAATGTTATTATAACTTAAAATGACTTTTGAGTGTGCTTTGAGGCTACCGTACGTCCGGGGTCCAAATATACCGAGGAAGCCGAGTTATACAATGGTGTAGATAGAGTAAGGGGTGTTGGGGGAAAGTGCGCTTTTGTTTTCAGGTTTTGTTTACATGTATATCTGTCTGCAGGGAACAGAGCTGGATGCTAATCCGTTAGCGGGACTATAAAAGATGCAAGGACGCAATGGGATTACAATAGATGCTGCTGGAATCAGCTGCCGCTATCCAGGAACTTCCAGGGACAAATGTGGAACATTTCCACTAGTAGAGGGAGGGAGGCAGGGGAAGGTAGACATGTGAGCCGACTGAGCTGAATGGCATCATGGGCTAAACAAATGACAGGTGATGTCACTACATTGTCCCTTTTTCACTGTGATCACTCTTTGTAAAAAAAAGGATGTGATCTCAGCAGCCTGTTGGAGCTTTACACCTCAAACAGATGTTCTGTATTTTTCCTACTGTTGAGAAATTCTATGAAGAGATTAAAACTGACAATGGATTTATCCTGCTGACAAGCATTTTCTAGTACTCTAGTACTCACTAGAGGCCCTAAATGTGTACTAATCCGCTGCTGAAAATAATCCCCAACAAATGCACTATTTCTTCCCGTTTGAGTAACGCTTGCTAAAAACTACAGTGCCCAGCTGTTATAGGATAATTGAAAAAAATGATGCTTTTTTACCTGTTTTTGAGGAACTACATCTTCAGTAGAAAGTCGTCTTGGGGCTGAGTGCCACAAAAAAAACACAAAACTAAATCAAACATCTTAAATGTTTAAATGGAAATTTAGAGCCCTGGCGGAGGTATGCAGTATGTATCTGTACATAT
This sequence comes from Zingel zingel, assembly GCA_023566125.1. Classification (NCBI taxonomy): domain Eukaryota; kingdom Metazoa; phylum Chordata; class Actinopteri; order Perciformes; family Percidae; genus Zingel; species Zingel zingel. The sequence continues at coordinate 32,155,217 of CM042323.1, read as the reverse complement.
CTGTGATATGATTCAGAGATATTTCAAGCAGCTAAAGTGGAGTTAAAGGAGTTTTAAAGTTCATCTAAAAGGTCAGGTTTTGCTGTCAGTTCTTCAGAACCAAAGAAACCATCACTTCTTTCTTGAGCTGCCAAACATCCATCAAAGAAGAGGCAAGAGGCAAAGTTGAGGGGAAACTGGGTACAAAAGTCTGAGGTAGTTTGACCAAATGTTCTACTCTAAGACTGCGTTTATTTAGGCCGACTCAACCAGATGAAGTTGTTCAAAGTAGCTGGAGTATTAGATATTTGTTGTTTTTGTTGTACAAATTGTGCTGTAGAGGAATGAAAATATCTCAAAATCAGACTGAAAAAGTGGAGCGAGAGAGTGAGAGGGGCTTCAGGTTCTCATTTTACAGGACAGGAAAGAAATCCTGAACTGTGTGTGTGTATATGTGAAGAGACTGAAGAAGGTGGAAGAAAGAGAGAAAGGGGATGAGGTATCCTGCCAAAGAGCCTGGAGTGAAAACACTCTGATTGTGGGAACAGTCTCACAACGAGCTCGACAGAAACCAACACCGATCCAACAGGTAGTTCAACTGCTCATAAAACAACCTGCTGCTTTTTAACAGGCTGTTGTGACTGACTGCTACACAGACACACACACACACACGCACGCACGCACACGCACACACACACACACACACACACACACACACACACACACACACACACACACACACACGTACACGCACACGCACACACATTGTGCTTCCTGTGGGACTACAGATGTAAATTACCTAAGGCTAACTCTGGTGCAATGCATCAAATGGTTACATTTATGTTTTTAATTGCACATTGTCCCTTACAAATAAAATTGAAATTGAACATTCATAAAGTATGAACACATTAGCACTGATATTCATAATTATTGGCGTTTTCTTTGTCTACTCCAAAAATATAACTTTAATTTTAACAGTTAAAACTGCATGAATGCCCTTACTTTGGATGATTTACGTTTTATTTTTAATATTTTCTTATGAGGACATCTGTTTCCTCACAAGTATAGCAATGCAGAACACACACAGTGGTGTCTGTTTCCTGTTTTCCTGTTTTCCTCTGTTTAGCTGAAAAACAAGCATATTTGTTTATATTGTACACACACGCATGTGCACACACACACACAGGCACACACACACACACACACACACACACACACACACACACACACACACACGCAGTTCCTCAAGCCCCTGCTTAAAAACACACATTGTATTTCACTATTATCTCATGGGTGATATGCCAGATTGTTACTGTCCCCTAAAGTGTTAAAGTTACCGTATTTTATATATATATATATATATATATATATATATATATATATATATATATATATATATATATATACACACACAAGTTTAACAATCAGAATTACAGCACAGCTATCAATGTGCGGAATATTGAAGTTTAACATTGGCTCTAGAAAACTCATTTGAGGACTGCTAAAATGTTCAAGACTTTTCTATTTTCAAATTCAACTATAGAGCCAAAAACACAGCAGTACTCTTGTTGCTGCGTATAGTGAAATATTTACACGGTCTGTTGATTTTTGTACTCAGATCTGTATAAACCTTTGACTCAAGTCAAATTTAAAGACTGTGTGTTGAGTGTGGCTACACCATTTATACTATACATATGTACATTTTCTAATTTATATTTCTGGGTGTATTAGCCCACTGTTGACAATGTTGGAAATCAATGATTGATTATTAATGGCAATATTGGATTTAATTCACTGGATTGCCCAAAATCCAGTCCCATTATTTTATCTGAATGTTTTTCAATTGAATTTCCAGGAAATACTAATACTACTATCCTATACTACGTATTTCATGACATCTATTGATATTGCTATTTAAAAATAAGATAATAATATTTAATCCATATCACCATATCCATAGACTTAAGGCCTGACTTGAACTTGATTGCTGTGAGTTGCTGTGACTTGAGACCTCTAAATTTGATTTAAAAAGTAACTTGAAAGCAAAATCATTAGTTTCACAAGTTTTGACCGGATAAATTCTTGGAACAATAATAAAATAAAACAGACAACGTCATGTCTGACAAAACGTGTCAGACATCGTGACTATTTACAGTAATTATAAGGACTATGCATCAAAGAAACTAAAAATAACAACAATGCAGAAAAGGAAAATGTTTGAATGCCAAATCATTCTAATGGTCAGCATTAAGACCTTAAATATTTACATTTTAATAGCAATTTTGACTTGTGAAACTTGTGATTTGGCTTGTCTCAAATGACTTAAAAACAGCTTTGATATTTCCTACCTTCTTACCAACATAAGCCAGTAAAAATAAAGAAAGATCATTCAATGACATTTTAACACATTAATTAAATAGGAGAATATAGTTTCACCTGGTCATTTAATTAGTGGAAAAAGCTGGTGGAGGTATACATATTTTGCCGGATAAATATTCAAGCCATTCAGCTGAGAACTTATCCCAACTGACTTAAATAAACTTAAATAGCTTGATTACTAATATTACGGTCAGAAGTCATAAAGCCCTGATGGTTCCTACTCTCCTGCACTGATTGTATATGACAGATAACATGTGCCTCAGTGCTCTCTGTCCTCGAGTCACTCCAGTGAAAGGATGATCTGAGTGTATGATGGTGCCATAAGAGCAGATGAGAGTGTGTGCAGAATTTGAATGGAGTCTGGTTTTGTCTGTTGCTAAGAGGACTCTGCATGGCTGTGAGGAATCTGCCATTTGAAAGCTGCCAGGCTCAGTTTGCGTCACTTTTGTTCAATTTAATGCAGTGGTTCTCAAAGTTTTGATGACTGAGTGCCAGTTTAGGGAGCCAGCATATGATCGAGGGCCACACAAGAAAAGTTGAACTTTGCACTGCTGAGTTGTCCACCAAAATCTCTAACTTTAACTAGCAGCACTAGCATTGATGACAGAATGTAATTCCATGCAACCGGAAGTCTTTTACAAGTTGTTAACCTCACAGATGCTTGTCAGGGAAACACGGTTTAACACATTAGCTGAGTAGCATATGGAATTAAGCTATTGAAAGTAAAAGTATTGACATGGATTGTGGATGATTAAAATATATATGATATGAAATATGACTTTTTTATTACTTTTTATGACATACTTACTATGACTTTTTATGATTTGTTTATGATATACTTTAGTATGACTTTTTTTTAATGACATACTATACTATGATATACTATACTATGACTTTTATGACATTTTTTAGACATACTATATTATGAAATGTATGACTTTTTAATGACACAGGATGTCTTTTAGGCTGGACCAACAAATGGGAGACACACAGGTATACTAGCACAACAAAGTGATTTTTTATTTGCCAAAAATCGTCCAAACAAAGTGAACAAATGGATGAGAGAAATCTGTTAAGTCAGTAGTGTAGTGAGTGGATGAGTGAAAATGTGCTGTGTATGGGTGTTTTATGGCCTACTATACAAGGACTTTTTAATAACATACTATACGTTGACTTTCTATGACTTTTTTTTTTAACACAGCCCGGCTCTAAGGCTGGACCAACAAATGGGAGACACACAGGTATACTAGCACAACAATTTATTATTTACCAAAAATTTGTCAAAACAAAATGAACAAATGGATGGGAGAAATCTGTAGTAGTAAAGTCAGTAGTGTTTTGAGTGGATGAGTGAAAATGTGCTGTGTACGGGTATTGTTTGGTTTTGGTGGGAGACTGGCTACTGCTTTGTCGTATACGCGTGGGGCTCACCAGGGCCCAGGTGTGTCCCATGCTGATGACTGACTCTGCAGCCCTGAAGAGAGAGAGACAACATATCAGCAGCAAAGCCACAACAGAGGGGCCGTCACAGACTCTCTTCTTGAAATTGTCTATGACATACATACATACTATATCATACTATACTATGACACTTTTTATTATTTTTTATGGTATACTATACTATACTATGACTTTTTTATGACATACTATACTATGACATTTGTATGACATACTATACTATGACATTTTTTTTCTGACATACTATACTATGACTTCTTTATTTTAATTTTCACTATTTTTATTCAATTGTCCCTTGTTTTACTTGTGTTTTCTTTTTGTAAATATGTAATGAGCATTGTTGAAGGGAGCCTGAGATCTAAGATTGTCATTGTCACAGCTGTTTCTCTGTAATTTAAGAGAATTCAACAGGATGTCAACCTTGATGCATCTTGAAAACTATCAAGCATGCGATGTTTACACAAACTGCTGACATTATCCATTTAAAAATACACACGATTCAGTTTTAGCATCCAGCTCCAATCCCATATCCAAAGACTGTTGTCTGATGTTTTAAAAGTTGACTTTCAAAACATCGACATGTGGGAGGAGAGTTTAGGGTGTGGGATGCTACAGTGCCATAGAAAAATCAGGGAGTGCATCTTTGAAATATGACCTTTTAAATGAACACAACCATAAACACACTAAAATTAGCTAGGCAGCACTAATCTGCTCACAACTTGAAATGTATACTGTCATTGATAAATTTGAAAATCTGTGGAATTGGGCAACACGGTCAAGCACCCTCAGACAAACTCTGACATGCAGCCGTTCCTCTACTTCCAAACTAAAGTTTGACCATCTCTAGACTTATACAACCCTTTCAGACACCTTTAGGTTAGCTCTGACATGCTGGAAGTCTTTGGCTGCTTTCTTTCCCTCCCAAAAAGTCGACACCTTGAAGATACAAATTTTTCACACATCTGTTTCCTGTTTTGGAAAATGTACTCAAACAAACAAACCAAATTAAAACCATATGGATGTACCTCATCTCATGCAGCATAAATGGTGATTAATTAACTAAATACTGAGTTTGCAAAGTGGAGTCCCGTCCAGCAGATGTATTGGTCCAACTGGTTCTAGTTGAAAACCACAGTGGCATCAGACAGACAGAGTGCTGCTGCTGCTGCCAGTTTCTCAATGCTAGGGGAATATTTACCAAAGAAGTTTGTTTGGAAAGAGTTCCTGTAACTCCACCCTGACACGGTTGTTTGCAGAACTACAGCGATAATTCTACTCTCAAAAACTTTTTGTAAGGAGACTTTATGAGATGGTACATACCTGGGTTCATTTTATATGCAGTGATTTTAGGAGAGCAGGTTTTAGTTCATTTTCTTCAAATAGGGCATAGTTTTTTAAATTATTAAACTGTTAAATATTAGTTATATTACTCAGGTGTAAAGCATGAAGGTATCAGAAGAAGAAAGCTAAGCGTTTGTATCATTATCTGACAGAGCAGGATGTCTTTTTCCTGTGTTTAGCAGAAGGTGTGGGCTGACTGTACACAACATCCTGTGTGAGGCTATTGGCACAGAACATTTGACAACACCAAGGCAGCAATGACACAGTGAACTGAAGCCCTGAGTACAAAGCTGGAAATAAGCAGTGTATAAGTCAATATATTTACTGTATGCAAATGAGCCTTCTTAGAGAATAATTTATCAAGTAATAATCTGATTTGCATGCACAGAACATGGGTGCGGACATGATAAAAGCTACATCTGGATACCAAAATGCAATACAGTAACCTTCTAAAAATACAAATGTGGCTGCAAATGGTGATATTTTCATTAGTCATAAAACTGTCCATTAATTACTTACTCTGTGTCAGAAAATATTACAATTTCTCAATTTCTCAAAGTGATGTCTTCATATTGCTTGTTTTGTCTGACCAACAGTTATTAGATGTTTAATCAATTTACAATGGTATAAAAGAGATGTTCAAAATGTTATTGATAGATGTTTTTAGTTGATTGATTTTTTTGTCTATTGACTGCAAATGAATAGACTGTTTAAGCATTACACAATAACAGCAGTCTGCACAGCAAAATACAAAACAACAGCCCTTCAATACATACAATGCTAATGAAAAATGTCAGAAAGGTGTTGATTCAATTTCAGACTGTATTCTATGATGTTTTGAAGATTGATTATATTCATACCTCGTGTGAAACTCAAACACCAATCAGAGTTCTCCTTAAATATGCACAGTGGAGTGTTTGACCACCAGTGGTGCTATAGAGCAACGTTTTAATAAGTTGGTCTGTATCTCGTGCTCAACTGGCACACACACAATGCATTTAGCTGAGAAACACTGACTGTAAACATAACTGTTGACCATAAAGATCCTTTGGCTCCACCTGGTTACTGAAGGTTAGACTCAACCAAATGTCCTCTTTAGAAATGTTTGTTTGGCTAAAATTCAGCTTTCTTTTTTTAATGTTTGTCCCCATCTCCCCAACCACCTGCCTCTCACTACCTTGTGGTCCCAGGTCACGAACACAGCAGGCTAATCCCCGATTAGCCTCCCAGTGGGGCGTCGGTTCAATCCCCTTTGATGTCTAGCCGAGCCGAGCCGGGCCTGGCCGGGCCACAAACCTGTGCTGATCTAAAGCCTGCGCTGGCTGCCACTGTCTGCAGTGCTCGCAAATCAAATTACAGCACAGGGCCTACGCCTGCCAACACATCAACTGTGACTATTTTTTATGCAACAGTCACTTACACAAGTGTAAGTGAGATTACAGTGGATTTCCAAACTGAAGCCCTGGCGCTCTTTGTAAACTAAACTGTGGCAAGACTGTGGTATTTCCAAAAAGCCATGAACTCTGAAATAGGAAAGGGGAGCTTCTGAAATGCTTTGGTAAAATGCTGATACTGATTACTGCAGATACACAGACTGCACATACACAGTGGCCTGAAGTGACACTTTTCATCATATCTAAGAGTGGAAGAAATGCTTATGGCAGACACACATCTGTCCCAAATCAAAAACTTCAGAGAGACGCGGAGAGGAAGTGGTGAAACTGACCAAGAAAGCACAATGTCGCCTCGGTGGAATAATTACTCTTTAATGGCTAAAATAACTACAAAATAAAAGTCAGTGACCTGAAGCTGTCTGTGTGCAAGGATTCATACACACATGGTGGGGATATAAATGCTAAATCCAGGTCAACTGCAAAGAAAAACAAAAACCCTGTGGATCGCCTCAGACTGAGGCTGATGTTTTTATTCCTGACATTATTCATTTCCTCTGTTCTGATTTATTCAAAAGGTCTGAGATTCAAACCGTCAATCCCTCATAAATTCTAGTGTCGCAGTCCAAATGTTTTGATTTAAAGTTTTTATACACATGGTAACGATATCAACAGAACCGCAAAAATGCACAAATGTGGGTTGTTCTCATTTACATTTCCCCTCCAGACGTCTCAAATTGAGTTTGGAATTTAAACATATTTAATATTTTTTATAATCGTTCATCTTGGTTTTCGGAAAACGTAGATACAGAGTGGGGGGTTTCTGGCACAACTTCATCTAAGTCTAAGGTGCATGGAGAGGGGAAAGAAGTCTTAAGAGGTCAAAACTCCAGCAACACAGTATATAGAACAGTATATAGAACAACTTTAGGTTACACTTTACTTGAAGGTATCTACATAAGAGTGACATGACACTGTCATGAACGTGTCATAAACACGTCATGACGTTAGGGTTAGGGTTCATGTGTCATGTGTTCATGACAGTGTCATGTCACTCTTATGTAGATACCTTCAAGTACAGTGTTACCCAACTTTATTGTAAGACTGAGGCGTTTCATCAGGGTCATCATGAAATACATTACAAACAGCATTTAGAACCGGGTAGGTTCACCCAATTCTAAAAATGTTGTCATTTAAATATGACATTTTTACAGTTTAGATTCATTTGTCTTAGTTCATTTTTCATGCTGACATTTAGATCCTGTCACTTAATCCTGCTGTCCTTGCTCATCTTGCATTTTCTTTCATTTGTTTGGAGTTTGCAGTCAGATATAGAAAGGGCTTCTCCTATTTTTGTGGTTTATGGTGTTTTATTGCATTACTGCAAATTATAATTAAAAAAAAACTCAAACTACTCTAGTATTTTTTCTGCAAACACACACTTCACAGGTTACTGGTTTAAAAGAATTGGAAAAATATTGAAAAGGAGGATCTTTGGACATGTTAAAATAAAGGGTAACACTTTACTTGAAGGTATCTACATAAGAGTGACATGACACTGTCATGAACACATGACACATGAACCCTAACCCTAACGTCATGACGTGTTCATGACACGTTCATGACAGTGTCATGTCACTCTTATGTAGCTACCTTCAAGTAAAGTGTAACCTAAAGTTGTTTAATATACTACAAGTGTAGCTGTAGTTTTGACCTCTTAAGACTTCTTTCCCCTCTCCATGCACCTTAGTCATGACACATGAACCCACTTGTCATGACAAAAACCGAATGACACTTACTAAAGAAGCGTTATGTCATAAAAGTTTATAACTTGTTTATAATGTTTATGACACGTTCACGAAAGTGTCATGCCACTCTTATGTAGATACCTTCAAGTAAAGTGTAACCAAATAAAGCAAAGTTAAATGTCCACAATGATTATCATTACTGTCTTTATCCTTTTGAAACTTGATGTAGAATTTTCTTTACAAAGAGTCAAAGTAGATGAGCACTGATTTGGCTGGGATGTTGCAGCAGGCTCAGGTGGACAGGACGTTGTTTCGGCTCCACTCTGGTTCTCGTGGAGGGATGTAGTCCGTGGAAAGCTGTTTTGGTGTCGCCAGCATTTCAACACGAGCACTCGCTGTGGCTCTCCTCGCTGCCTTTGACACCTAGATTCAGACATTTACAGGGCAAAGTTTTAGTACTGACAGGAACACCGTCCCCAAACTCATGTCTTAAAATATGTTATTCATGTTGCAACTCAGCTGCTGTTCAAGCAAAGGATCTTTTGTCATTACACATTTGTTTCATCTATCAAAATAGGAGCCAGACTGCAAAACTGGAGGACAGAGAGCCAATACACATACATACAATAGTCATTTGGCTGATGACAATGAGTGGAAAATTCCACAATTAATTGAATGAACTACATCATGTGAAAACAACTCCACAGCTTATGACGGAGAGCTGGTTCAAACAGCTGGAAATTAATGGTTAATTGATTGTGTGATGTCAAACATACAGACGAGTGAATACTGTTCTTGCTTTGTTGAAATGTTTGGTCCCATCCCAGACTATTTATTTTTTTTTTTTAAAGAATGTACAAGACTTTCTGGCAAAAAAATTGCACCAATAAATAATAAGATGATTTATCAGTTGGTGCTCTTACACTTACAGTTCAGATTGATTCCACCGGGCGTCCGAGCTTGTGGCAGATGTTGCTCTGCTTCAGTCTGGGCAGCGACAGCTGGACCAGTCGTTGAGAGATTTGAGCCGTCTTGGAAGCGAAAGAAACGATGGACGCAACGCTCTATGGAACACAAACAGAAGGAGGATATATCACAAGTCATACTATTATCTAGTCAAGTGTAGTCTATTTATATAGCCCAATATCACATAAAATCCCATTTCAAGCGTTCGTCATTCCTGACACTTACAACCAAAGGCATATTAAGATAAGATATTATTGATTACCAGAGAGGAAATTTAGATTTTAGCAAAAAGACAGCATTAGGACAGATAAATAGAGAGAGTAAAATAAGTAAATAAGAGGTATATAAAAATAATATGTACTGCAATATAATACACTTTCTGGAAATTCAATGTGTACGTTTATATAATGAAAATAATCAGAGAATGTGTTTTTAGCTAAATACTTGAAAATAAAGGTACAGCTCTCATTGATTATTATATATAGTGGTTGTAGAAGCGTTCAGATCTTTTACTTACAGTAAGTAAAAATACTAATACTACACTGTAAAAATAACTACTAACAAGTAAAAGTCCTGCATTGAAAATGTTACTTAAGTAAAAGTATGTAAGTATCCTTAGGATAATGTTCTTAAAGTATTAAAAAGTACAAGTACTCAATGCAGAAACATCCGTACAATTTAGAAACTGGAAACGGTCAAAACAGTTCTGTCAATCAACTAAGTAATGAATCATCTAATCATTTCAGCTGGACTTGTAGGCTGTTATATTAAGTTTAATTGATAATAACTAGTAACTAAAGCTGTCAGATTAATGTAGTGGAGTAAAAAGTACAATATCTCCCTCTGAAATGTAGGGGAGTAGAAGTAGAAAGTGGCATGAAAAGAAAAGACAGAACTTATCAGCTGACATATCTATTAGCATTGCCCGTGAGGGTTTTCTCAGTGTATTTATGAGTGCTTTAGGATCCTACCTCTCTGTTGCCCAGGAAGTGTGGATGGTTCAGTTTGGGCTTGGAGAGTTGCAGCAGTCGCGGTGTGATCACAGCAGTCTTTACTCTGGGATTGACGTGCCAAATAGGACAGTTCTTCTCACACTGAGGTGTGTGAGGAGGCCTGTGGGACCAGCAGAATGACATTTAAAGTGCTGCTAGGAATAATCATCTGAAAAATCTAAAATGTTTCTTATTGAGCTGTAATTGTCCAACAAATAAATGAATGGCTGTTTTCTCCTAGAATTAGTACTCTTTTTCGTGCTTTTCTTGTAATATCACCTCTTTATTCTAAAAAAAAACCCTCTCCATTTTTCTAGAAAATCTGAGTGATGGAAGTACATCTATGGTAAATATTATATACATATAGTCCGCTTAATCCTGGAGCTTTCAACTGTATCCTGTAGATGGGCCAGAATAAGACGCTTTCTGAATACACTGGAAAGCTGAAAGAATATAGCCACAATAAGTGGACCTTACGTTTAAAGTATTAACCCCAGATGGGGCGTCCTTGAGGCACAGTGGCTGCATTGGATGCAACGTTCCTGGTTTGTTTCTAGCTGGGGATCTTTCGTACCCCTCTCTGTCCCACTATCTGATAAAGGCAAAATACCAAAAACATGAATCTGAACACTTTAAACAAGTTTCAACATTTGTTTTTAAGAAAAACAAGACTTCAAGACGAGACACCAAACTAAATGCCTTTTCTAAGATGCATTTTCATAAAATAAATGCATGATGTAACTGACCCAGTTGCTTAAAGTGCTTATATTGTGCTCATTTTGAGGTTCATAACTGTTTTTAGAGGTTATAGGTTTACATGGTTTAATTTTCAAAAAACACAATATTTTAGTTGTACTCCACATTGCTGCAGCTCCTCTTTTCACCCTGTGTGTTGAGCTCTCTGTTTTAGCTACAGCGTGAGGCATCGCATTTCTATTCCATCTTTGTTTGGAGTCGCACATGTGCAGTACCTAGGTAAGCAGAGTATGAGGGCGTGCCACGCTAGCAGCTAGGCGAGCATTATAAGATGTGTTACAAAGTGACCACGTTTGTCTCTGAAGTAAAGGCTGGACTACAATAGAGCTGTTTGGAGCAGTTTGTGAACAGTGTTTTCTGTTGGAGATGGTAAGTCCCTTTGGGGTGGACTTTGGGCTTTTTCACTTTGTAAACCTATAACGTGCACAAAAAGATAACACAATAAAGGAAAGGGAAAAAGCCAACAAGCATAATATGAGCACTTTAAAGATCGGTTGAAACTCCCTGTAACAGAGCAGCTGCAGACTGCAACACTATTACCTTTAACAGAAGGCTGGTACTTTAGTATTTGAGTAGCCAACATTATTTGACTACAAATATTATTCACAATACAGCAAGTGACTTAAGTTATAAATAAGGACACGTCTTAACCCAAACAAATTTCAGTTACTTTCACTACAATAATCATTTTACCAGGTTAGACATTTTTATTCCCCAGTGGCACGTATGTGTCATTTTAGCAGAAAAAGTATTTTATTTTGATCTGCCACATGCTGCTTTGTGTTTTTTTTTTTACCTTTTAATGTTTGTTTTTTTGGAGCAACAAGATGAGAGGATTAAGTTTCAACAGATAATGATGATTATTTTGTTTGTGTAGGGAATTAGAAACAGCTATCAAAGTAATGCCTACTATTTAAAACACAAAAGCACATATTCATTTAGTGTATTGAATTCAGAATGTAAACACTGTATAAAATAAATCTCTCAACATGTTCTGCTGCTGTGTTCAGGATTTTTTTTAAAAGACTTCCGCGGCTGTCTGTGAGCGTCCCAGGGGTCCTGAACTTTGGACAATAAGCTCTATTGTCTCCGCTCCTCGTTCTCCCACAGTCTGACACTGAAATAACAGATGTCCAATCGTTGCCTTCCTCACACAGCGTGGAGATGTGAGTGTTGGAGCAGAGCCTCTGCTTTTCATATTTAACTATATGATATATTATATTCTGAAGCAATTACATTCTAGACTTTGGTTCGTATGTGGACCCCCCCTGAGGGAGAAAAAAAGATTTAGAGTTTTGAAGTCACAAATCTGCCCAAAAAAAACGACAATATGAAGGTCTACTGACGAGCTGGATGTGGAAATAATCTCTAAAATAGAAACCTGATGCTGGAGCACATACTGTACATATTTCTAACACTGAAGCAGTGATGAGTTGTCTGATATGCTGAATGTTTCCAAATGGTTGCTGTCAGTGGAGAAAAGATAATAATCAACATACGCTAACAACTTTAAACTTATTTAACTACTGCTGACTAACACCATACTCTACTTAGGTAGCCTTAGTTACATTTAGGGCTGCAAAATCTCGTTTTGTGTGATTAAAGAGTCCAAAATATTTTATATATTCTATTTACAATTATATAAATCATAGGAAAGCAGAAAATCCTTTTGGCTCTCCACCCCTTAAAACAAGCAATGTCTACTTGTGGTTATAGCTTTCAACCAAAGAATGTTTTTCCTTCTTAGATTGTTTTCTTAAAATTATTTCTAGAGGCCTGCAGGGGTGAAAGTAATCAGTATTTCCTAAGAAAGAAGAAAAAGAGAAAAGTCAGAAAAATATGGACCTCATTTTGTGGAACAGAAATCATTTTAAATCATCTTGTCTCATATTTATGGTTTTACCCCAAGACTGGGAACCACTGTCTCAAACAATCACTCAATTCTCAAAAGCCATTTTCTGACAAATGACTAATCGTGGTGCGCCCTGTTAGCTCACCTGGTTGAGCCTGCGCCCCATATATACCAAGGCTCAGTCCTTACCGCAGCGGCCAGAGTTCGATTCCGACCCTTGGCCCTTTGCTGCATGCCCCCCCCCCCCCCCCCCCACACACACACACTCTCTCTCTCCCCCTTTCCTGTCTACAGCTGTCCTATCTGTTAAAGGCAAACATTTGTTTATTATAAAGGCATAAAAATGCCTGTAAAATACGTGGTTATATATAACCTGGATGTCTAAAAACTATATTTTAATTCAATATAGCCTAGTTATTATCTAAGCATCTAGATGTCTTTTGTCCTGCAAATTACCAAAACACAACTCCAACATAACATAGCAGATAATATTGTTTTGTATTGGGTCTGTTTGGCTCTCTGAAGCGGCCACTTAGATAATGGGAGTTCAAATGAACAAAACATCACAACACTAATTTGGCCTGGGTTTGCTTGGTTCAGTTCCACTTGTCCTCACTTTACTGGTTGTGTTTGATGTCTAATGAGGCTTTTACCCTGCTTCCTGGGAGCTGCAGCTCCTGGTTTTGGGTGTTGACAAGCGGACAATGTGCTCGTACTGTGATGCCTTGGAGGAAGGACGTCGGGTCTTCCTGGAGAAGCTCGCCTCCTCCTCCTTCTCCTTCCTGCAGGAAAATGCAAGCTATTACCACATCCATTATATGTTGTGTTGTGTGTCTGGGACAAATGAATGTCTTGAGCCAGAAGTTAGGAGGAGGAGGGCAGATACAGAACAATGGATGAATGTCTGGCTGGCTGATGACAGAGCTATGAGTGGAAAATCATCTGTACCCACAAAAAACATTTAAAATGGTTCAACACGTAGTGCAGACAATGGGATGACACATAACCACGGTCAAATGCTCCCTGCTGACAATTTCATTTTGGCCCATTGCTCTGCTCGTAAAGCAAATATGTAGTCCATCAGATTATGTTGAAGGATTTAAGGAATGTATCATCTCTGCAAAGTTATTTCTGAGTGATTGTTATGGATAAGGCTGGTGGTATTCTATTTTTTCTTCCCGTCAACAAATCCAATAAAACAACTAAAATAAACTTTAAATTGTTTTTTGTTGTTTATTCTGAATTGTGTATGTTTTGTTAGTTCCTGTGTTCTCTGTTCTCCATTATGTTGTGTCAAGTTTCTGTGTTCAGTTGATTTCATGTTTTCTGTCGGTTTTTCCCATTTCCTGTTTTATTTTGATACCTGTTTTCTGTCTTGTCATGTCTAGTTTTGCTTCCTGTGCTTCCCGCCTGTGTGATTGTCTAATGTGCTCCACCTGTTCCCCAGCCCTGGTGTCACCTGTCCTGTGTTTTCGCGTTACCTAGTTTATTTAACCCCTGTGTTTCCATTGTCTCTTGTCAGATCATTTTGTGTTTGTTCCAGTCAGTTTGTGTGCTTACTCCGTGTCAGTTCTGTAGTTCCTGGCTTTTTGTAGTTCTGTTTTTTTGGATTACCTTCTTCTTTCTGGAATTTTGCCTGCTGAAGCCTCAGGACTCCCTTGGTTTGTTTTTTTGTGTTTAATCCAATAAACCCGCAACTTCAACCCTTCTCCTGCTTGCCTACATCTCCCTGCATTTGGGTCCTTTAACCCCCGTACCATAACAAAATAGTCCCCAATAAATGCAATATTTCCTTGTTTAAGTCATGTTTGCTAAAAACCAAGTGCAGCAGTTATAGGTCATTTCTGAGCCGGTTTCATAAGTAAAAGTATATATTTGTGACCAGTTTTGTAATGGCTTTAGTAGGAACCAATGGGCTTGGGGGCGAGAGCCACAAACAGACAGACATTAAAATAATGTAAAACAGAGAAAAGCAGTTAAATCTTACATATAAGAAGTTGGAACCAGAATATTTTTTTTGCCATTTTTTGCTTAATTAATGTATTGTTTAAGTCATTTTTCAAGTAAAAAAATACCCAACATTCACTGGTTCAAGCTTCCCAATCGTGTTGATTTTCCACTGAATCTCTTTGTGTTTTGCACTGTTGGTTGGACACAACAAACTTTTTGAAGATGTCAGCCGTGGGTTTAAGAAACTGCGGTAGGCATTTTTTCTTACTATTTTATAAATCAAAAGATTAATTGATCTGCAGATTAATTGATCTGCAGATTAATCTTCCAATTAATCCATAATGAAAATTATCATTAGTTGCAGCCCAGCTGCCGTACTCTACATTTTGCCACACTATTGATACTGAGGTATTACACCAGTAATTATTGTGATGGATTGGATTTTTTGGAGAATGACCAGAAAGTCTGCCAGATAATCAGATTAGAAATTAACAAAATGGACCAGACTGCAGAGTAATGTGATTAGATGTGGAACAGCAGTGTAATTATCAGAAGCAACAGAATACATGTATCACAATCTAGATTTAGTATTAGAGATAGGGTGAGAAGCTCAGTCATCTGTGAGGAACTCCGAGTAGGGCCGCTGCTCCTTTGCATCGTCGAAAGGAGCCAGCTGAGGTGGTTAGGGCATTTGGTAAGGATGCCCCCTGGGCACCTCCCTACGGAGGTGTTCCATGCGCGTCCAGCTGGGAGGAGGTGAGGGATTATATCTCCACCCTTGCTTAGGAACGCCTCTGGATCCCCCCAGAGAGAGCTGGTTAATGTGGCTAAGGGGATGTTTAGGGTTCCCTGCTGGGGCTGCTGCCTGACCCAGGAAAAGCTAGGATTCAAAATGATTGATGAGTGAGAGAGTAGATTCAGTATTCATCTAATCAATACAAAAAAAAAAAAAAGACAATATATACACACTGTATTCAGCAGCCTAAATCAACTGATATACCTCAAAAGTGTTCAGGAAAGTCTTAACACCTTGATGATGCTTCAATTTGAACATGGTGATTTTTTGTCGAAGGGCGTCGCTGACTGTGGCGGCATGGCATTATCCTTTTGTAATATACAATGTGGGCACAGAACGGCGGCAAATTTTGATGTTCCCTCGCCAAATAACAACTGGTTTGTAACTAGCCTGTACATTGTTGTTAGAAAAATTATGCTAAGAACGGTTTTGCTTCAGTTTCTTTGTTAAACCATTTGCATCCAAACAGCTGTTTTAGTATTTCTGTCTTTCATGTGTTAATCATGAAAGCTGAGTGACCTTGCAAAGAGCACAGGATGTATCCCTGAGGGCAGAACACATAATGCGGAGGAGATGCCGGGCATGACCAGCGATAAGAAGAAAAGCTACTGATTGCATGAACCGAATAACTAACTTGACTCCTTTAAAAAGACACTGTTGTGAACAATCTTCAGTCATTTTCTGTACTTATGCTGCGAGTGCTGTAAACTGACTCTACTTGCTGCAAGTAAACAAACTTTTAAGAGAACTCCAGTGATTTTGTCCATTCTTTGATAAATAATTATCCTAACAATTGTCCAATCTGCTCCAAACTGCTCAGACTTTAGAAGGGTCCCGGCCTGAAGAAAAGTACAGTATCACTCACAGCTGGTCCACACTGAATCTCTGATGAACATCCTGCTTCCAACCAAAGCAGCAGGTTGTTTGCTGCCATCTTCAATTACAGTAAATTGCTATTATTCGTTCTGGGAGCTGCACTTCCTGTGTGGGCTTCTGATTGAATTACAATGCATGTCACTGAGCTTTTAATGTGACAGCTGAGGCGGGAGGGAAACAACAAACAATGTCAAAATAAAAGCCTCTGGAGCTGCCATCACAGCTTCTCGTCCACTAATTGCTCTCGACAGCTCTCAGGGGTGATCACCTCTGATCGGGATGCAACTGGCATCAGTCCTGAACATCACTTTGCACTTTGGATTTTCTGAATCATGTCTTTGCCAAAGAGCATCCGAGGGACTTGGAAGTCATTACCCCTTCAGCTTTGCACACATTTCCCCAAACATGTCGATGGAGCACAGCGTAAAAAGGCTTGTGTACAGTCCTCTGGAGGATGAACACAAACAACCCACCCTTCCTTCCTCTCATGCCTTTTTGATAAGAGTCATCAATAATGTTCGGGGTGCAGACAGGCTACAGTTACCTCCGGTGGTCCTCCCTTGCTGAGGTGTCTCTTTTGTGTCTGGCTAGGTATTGGATTCTTGTGCTTGGAAAGGCTCCGAGCGCAGAAGCAGAGAGGGGCCATATTGGCTCCTGGTTGCCCCAGCTCAGCTTCTCACTGATCGATGTAAAGATGAAAAGTTTCCAATGAGGACATGCAATGATGAGAATGTTGGTGTAGAAGCAGAATAAATATTTTCAAAGCAGGCAGGTCATTACTAAATGATGAATGATACTTTCAATCAAATGTGAACTCTGTTCATGTTTCCATTGTTTAGCCCTTTTAAACCACACATTTAAAACCTGACCAGACATCTGTCTTTAATTATGTAGTTAAAAAAAAAAACTGCACTCAAGGAAGGAAACGCTGACCACAGACGCTCCTGGATTCTTGGAGTCAATTTTACACTAGATCAATGAACAAACATGCAATTTCATATGATGTAACAGCTGGAGAACAGAACTCATCAAGAATACAATGAAAAACGGCCAACATGATACTTGTTGTGGTATCAGAAAAGTTGTTTTTACATATTATGTAATAAAGAATGTGATTTTAATTAAGAGGAAACATGTCATGTGTATGACTGAGCTACTCACCATGGAGTTGTGGCCCAAACTGTTTTTGAGGTTTTGTGCTGCGCCAGCTCCAAGATTCTGCCAGGAAAACATAACATTCCCAAAACAAACACACACACACACACACACACACACACACACACACAAGCACACACACACACACACACACACACACACACACACACACACACACACACACACACACACACACACACAAGCTTTAAATACAAGTGTAATTCAGAGACTTTGGGCCCAGGCGGAACATGCACTCAATCAGTGGGCTTCCCGTCCCTGTTGAGGATTTTCTTCTTTCTGGCAGAGCTGTGACATCTTAAAATTGGCTTCAAACTCTAAACCTCATTGCGACCACTAATCAAAGTCAAAGGCACAACTGACGGTTTATCTGTGAGTCGTACATTTTCATATATAGACATAGATTTTTCATTTCACCGGACTGACTGAAAGAGGAAAATTAACGGTAACACTTTACTTGAAGGTATCTACATAAGAGTGACATGACACTGTCATGACACATGAACTCTAACCCTAACCATAACTTGTCATGACAAAAACCGAATGACGCTTACTAAAAGAAGTGTAATGTCAAACGTTTAGGACTTGTTTATAATGTTTATGACATGTTCATGACAGTGTCATGTCACTCTTATGTAGATACCTTCAAGTGAAGTGCAACCAAATTAACATATATGGCTTAAGTTTGTAGACTTTCTTTAATTCATTGTGATCCTTCTGGGAGATAGATGGACGAGATATGGACATAGTAACACATAAAAAAAATAGTTCCCTTTAACACCTCATATTTACCATTTATAAGCATTATCATATAATTAACAGTTTCATAAGACATTACAATGTAGGTATCAGCAGTCATAAGAACATTTGAAGTCTATTATTGCACAAGTTTTAACAATTATAATTTCTCCGATGAAGACAAGATTCATAACTACAACTGTGTTATTAATATAGTGTCGGTCATCAGGTTTATATTACAATATCCAGTTATGGACACATCACAGGAGAAGTTAAAGTCGTTGACAACTACATCAAATACTTTAAATGACCATATATTTATGGTCTGTGGTACACTACAGTGTGTTAAAAAACATTTATGGAATGCCTATATGCTGCTTATAAATGTAATAATGTTTAAATAATGTGATACCAAAAAAGGTAGGAAACAGAAATAAAGTACGTGGACAGCGACACATTTCGCCGAGTAATGTGTGAACACATTACAATAAAACATAAAATAAGGCAAAATATGAGAGGGAAATTACACATTACAGCAGCACAGAGAGGTTAGAAAAGCAGCCAAACAACTATTTAAATGAAATAATTAAAAAATTGAAAATTGGGAAAATAAGAGATTACATTAAAACGATATATACACACACACACACACACTGCAATACTTTAGACCAGCGTTTCCCAACTCCTTATACACATTATCACTTTAAATTGTTGCAATTGTTAATTAATTACATTGAACTATTTCAGCAGCACAGAGACAGACTAAGAGGTAAGAAAAGCAGAAACAATCTATTTGAATGAAATAGATAAAAGAATTAAATAAGGAAATTTAATAGATGACATTAAAATGCTATATACACATTCCAACATTAGACCGTGTGTTAGTTCCTAATCCCTTATCCATTAGTTTTTGCTATTGATTCAAATGTCTATTCATTACTTTTGGCTAACTATGGAATTTATACATGTACATTTTATTTATAGCTATATAGAAATGGGTAAATAAATAAACAAATGAGCAAACACTCTAGTAAATATTCAATAGTTACTAAAAATGAGCCATTATTTTCTTATAACAAACTTATCCAGATATTTTGATGCAAGCCACGGTAGGTGAAAAATGAAAAAACGTGTTACTTCACCTGTTTGATGGACCAAATCTGGACTGAATCCCTGCAAGAATCAACAGCAAAAGAAATAAGACTGAAAATATGAGACTACAAATATCTGAGGACTGTGCCGCACATATCAATAAGCACATTTACCTTGTTTTCCAGACACCATCTCAACTTACTCAGCAGGTCGGAGGCTTGCTGCCTGTTGATGGTGTCACACTAATCTCCTGCTGTTGCTATGGAGTCAGGAGTCCTTAGCAACCACATTCAAACCTGAGGACTCCTTGAAACTGGAGTCTGCACACTCAACCCATCCATCTGGCCGTCTCAAGACTTCCGAGGCGGGATGTTAAACAGAAAGTGATACGTCGAGGTCAGCGGTGAGGGCTGCTGCTGCTGTATTTCTAGAGAGCTGCTGTGTGTTTGGATCAGATTCCAGATATAAAAGTGTTCTGACGGCCTGACGACAGAGTAAATGTCAGGAGCTATGTTAAGACAAGGCTTTCTGGACCTGATGGGAGGTACGTGGGAGGTCATGAGTTCATTTCTCAAAGCTACAATAAAAGCACACCAATCAATTGTGTGGAAACTATTTATTTAGGGGTGAAAAAAATATTTTTTGTTGGACACGTTTTGTTTTTTGAAAAATAAAACTGAAAAATTAGATGAAATTTTTTAAGAAAAGTAGTCTTTGAAACCTTTACATTCCTCATAAATGGTACACATGAAGGCTTAGCACACAACAATGCAGTTCCCCTTCGTCCCAAAGTTACAAGAGGTAACAGACAGTGAATTAAACAGATTTCACCAAAAAAAAACCTTAAGACGAATTAACAAGCAGCAGTGCACATCTCTCTGAACAGCAAAAACAAATAGCTAATATAAACGACATCTAGAAAATAACCTGATTTATACTTTCTCTTAAGAGTTCTTTGTTTTAAGATAAAGTAAATTCCATTCTAAAGATAAGACAAAACAAAGTATGTGACAATGAACATTAAAGTGTTTTTAAAGCTGTAATCCAACAATAACACAAAGACGGTTATTGGGTAGTGTTAAGGTTAGTAGTGGTGTCCTGTTGAAAGTATGCTTTTATTTTTAATTATCAGTTTAAATATTAACGGCACATCAGAAAAATGTAACAGGTACCACAAGTTTAATGTCCTCTTTTTCTTAAAGCTGTAATCGTTAAGTTTGCATGTTGACGGCACCACATGGCAGAAAGAGGTCACTGTTTGAAAAATGAAAATACCCAGAAATCACATATCATGTATCATCACTGACCTAATTACCATAACCCCCGTGAGTTAGACAAGTCCATACCCTTCTCATCTCCGTGCGTGTTGTAACTCTGTCTGATGCCCCCACCGCTAACCTAGCTTAGCACAGATCCTGGAGGTAACCGGCTCCATCTAGCCTACTGCTCCCAACAAGTGACAAAATAACACCAACATGTTCCTATTTACATGTTGTGATTTGTAGAGTCACAGCGTGTACAAATAACAAGGTCACATGAGACACAGCCGTCTTCTAACCGTATACATACTGGGAACTATATTCTCAGATGGCGAAGCACTGCTACTTGGGCGGAGCGATTAGCGCAACACCTGAAAAGCACCGTTGTTACTCTCCGCTCCTCACCACGGGGCTTCTCAGGCACTGCTAGCAAATCACTCCGCCCAAGTAGCAGAAGTAGCAGTGCTTCACCTTTCTGAGAATATAGTTCCCAGTATGTATACGGTTAGAAGATGGCTGTCTCATGTGACCTTGTTATTTGTACACGCTGTGACTATACAAATCACAACATGTAAATAGAACATGTTGGCGTTATTTTGTCACTTATTGGGAGCAGTAGGCTAGATGGAGCTGGTTACCTCCAGGATCTGTGCTAAGCTTGGCTAGCGGTGGGGGCATCAGACAGAGTTACACGAACGGTGATGAGAAGGGTATGTATGGACTTATCTAACTCTGGGGGATACGGTGAATAAGCTAAAGTCCCAATAAGTCGCCGTGTTCCTTTAAGCTTTGTGATTTCCTTTGAAAGTTTGGCCGAAATACTAAGTGAATGTAACAGGTGTTTATCAGTAGGGATGGGTGCCTCACTTTGTACTTTAAGTTGATATTATGGGTTTATTTTCTCATTACAATCTTTCCCAGTACAGCTTTAAGTCATAATATCGAGGTATTACATATTCTGTGTAGCATGACAAACATCATGACAGTGCAAATCAGAAAAAAATAACTGTCACTTTCAGTCATCGGTGCTTTTTACATTTGTATTTGCCTACTTAACAAATTAGTTAAAAGACTGTTGGCTCATCGCGGGTGATAAAGCTGCTACACAGATGGCCTGAAATAAATCCACTGTGATTCTGTACCATCTGCATTAACTGCTTTCTAGAGTTGCTCGTGTAGCATGATCTACAGGTGAAATTCATCACCACCTGCCTGGATGAAAATAAAATAAATCTTTGGTGGAGAGAACATTTGAACACACACGTTGTTAGGAGTGTCCTGTAGGCACGGAGCTTAAATAAAGATACCGTAGGTCTGGAAAAAAAGCTGTCATTGTCAAACAAGGAAAGTGCTTTTCCAAGTCAGTGAAATTTTCCACTTTCATATCCAGAATCCAGGAGTTTTATAACCCCAACTATACCATACAAAGACAACAAATACATTTATTTTTATTTTCTCATAAATAAATTAAAGACTTTCAGCCGACCTGGTGTAGCGAAAAACACTGATGTGAAAAAGGTGCAGAGAACCTATTAAATTTGTATCAAAAACACAGGAGTAATTGACAACCGCCAACGGAGTGCGTTTATCTGCCGTCACAAACCATCTGGATGATCAGGTCGCGAGCGTCCTGGACGCCATAGGAGAGCTCTCCGTCGCCCTTCTTTACGTAGGTGCCGATGAGGTACAGCTTGCGGTCTCCGACCTCGGACAGAGACAGAGCGTCGTGGAGGTCGGTGATGCTGCAGGATCCTGGAAGGTCCTGGAAACATGAGACAAACATGAGGGGACATCTGGTTGGAGATTTCAATCATCCCCTTACTTCATTATAAAGACACATCGGAGGATACCTGCTCTGGAGTTTAACGTTTTCAGATTCTGGACAGGACTCACTCCAGTGAAAGTGCCTCTAATAGCAGCACGGAAACTACCTTCTAAGTCTTTTCGGATTATTTAAGTACAACATCCAGTAACACTTTACTTGAAGGTATTGACATGATCGTGAGATGACACTGTCATGAACGTGTCAAACGTTATAAACAAGTCATGAACGTTTATGACTTCTGTCATTAAGTGTCATTCGGTTTTTGTCCTGACAAGTTGACATTGTTTGGGGTTGTCTTGATTATGACAACATGACATTAATCAAAGTGAACCAGAAGTGTCTTTGTAATGACAACTTGACATTACATTTCTTTGGCGTGTCCTTATTAAGACAACTTGACATTAAACAGGATGACATTATGTCAAGTTGTCATTACAAAGACATCCCAAACAAATTGAATGTCAACTTGTCATGACCAAGATATATATATATATATATATATATATATATATATATATATATATATATATATATATATATATATATATATATATATATATATATATATATATATATATAGATATATAAATTGTGATCAAATATTTTCCCACTGACATGTTTTGATACTAAATATTTAACTTATTTTGACACGAGTAACTTTGCAAAAAATGAACAGAACATTCTTATGACAGCATGACTTTTTGTTTGCAGCTACATGTAAATGAGACAACCTTTGTGAAAACTTGTGCAGTCTACGGCAGTATTGGCATTCAGGAATTTCAAAATCCTTCAAAATAGTGGCTTTCAGTTGTTAGACCTATTAAAGTAGCCAGTTTTACTCCTGTGTTTGAAAACACTTTTCATTGATTCAGAGTGCATTCAAAATCTACTTAGAAATACGTTTTGGTTGGTGTTTCCATGGGTACAGTGTGAAACACAGGCTACAGTGAAGACAACTGGTGCGAGTGAGACGATCAACTTAAAAATGCAGCATCAGTTTCTGAGTTTTTAATCTTAGTTGTCAGTGCATGACTTACATTTGGATCACACTTTTACAACATTCTGAACAGAAACAATTAAATCCCATCAGAAAACTAGAGATGTATCGATTAACAGAAAATGAATCAGCAACTATGTTGATATTTGATTCATCTTAAAAAAATAAAAAAGAAAGAAAATATGCCAAAAATCGACAAATGCAAAAAACTTGCTGGTTTTCTTAATTCTATAATAACGAACTGAGTGAACTGAATATATTTGGGTTATGGAGTTTTGATCAGACAAAACATGACATTTGAAAATAACTAATTGGATCCTAGGAAACTATATTATGCTATTTTTCATTATATATTTTCTGATAATTTAAATTGGAGAAAATAATCAGTACATTAATGGTTAATGAAAATAATAGTGCTGTCAGTTAAACGCATTAACGGCGTTAACGCAAACCCATTTTAACGGCGTAAATTTTTTTATCGTGAGATTGACGTTCTTTTTGGCATAGCAAACTTTGTAGTTTTTTTTCACATGCTGTTGCAACAACTAGTAACGTTAGAAAAACTACAACACCAGACCGGAGCTAGCTAGACCGGAAACAAAACAACAGGCACGCCGCACACACTTGTCCGGGCTTGTGAGCCGGCCAAAGAGTAGTAGGCTAACGTTACGTTTTGAGTGGATGGTGAGCGCCAGACGCCGAAATGGATGCCAATAAGATTCTGAATGGAAAGTTTTCTTTTAAAAAGTTGCCAAATGGTTCCATAGACAAGACCAAAGTGATGAAGTCGTTGTGAACTGAACTATCGTCGCAGCACGTCCAGTCTGAAATACCACTTGATGGCCATGCACACAGCTGATGTGAATTCTCCACCCCCTCGTCAAAGCCAGGCGACAAAAGCACAAAGCAAGCCGATCCAATTTTCCATGTTGATAAGAGCATTAAAATGAGAAAAAAAAAAAAAAAAAAAAAGAATTGGACAAAAAGAAATCTAGGGACATGTAGAATAGATAAAAATGTGTGATTAATTGTAAGTTAACTATGACAATGTGATTAATCGCGATTAAATATTTTAATCGTTTGACAGCACTAGAAAATAATCGTTCGTTGAATCCCATGTGAACACAAAGTCTCTAATTATAATCTGTGTAGCGCTCTTCGAGGACAAAAGGGCGCCGCAGGCTTTTGTTAAAAGCAACCTGGAGTGTATTTATCTGTCATTCTCACCTGTTTGTGGGCCAGTAGCATTAAAGGCAGGCGGGGGTCGGAAGCCAGCAGCTCATGTAAATGCTTCTTAGCAACAGGGAAAATCTGTGGGTTGGAGGAGTCGACCACGAACACCAGCAGGAGGGCCTTGGACATGTACTTCTGCCAGTACGGCCGGAGCTCCTCTTTACCTCCAACTGACAGACAGAGAGACAGACAGACTGTGACATCGACATCAAACTCATGGCGTGCAGCAGAAGTGACCGGTGGCATTGACATCACCTCTTTTGGGTTCAGACTTACTTTCTAGGAACTCAACGTGCAGGTCCTCTCTGCTGATGGAGACTGCGTTGAAGCCCTGCGTCGGCTCCATGTCCTGCTCCAGGCACCCGGTGGCCAAACAGTGCAGCAGGCTGGTTTTACCCGCTCCATCCAGACCCAGAACCAGCACCTGCGTCCCTGCTGACTCCACAGACTCGGACTGCAGAACACAGACCAGTACACGGCAGATTAAGACTGAATACTATCTGCTCGCAGTTGTTTCTTTACTGATACCTTAAAGATACTCACTTCATACATAAGTCTGTGTTTTTATTTGGATGTTTTCTGTAACTAATTATATTTTGTTGCTTTGGACTTGTGACATGTGCAATAACAATAAAGTTGAATCTAATCTAACTGTTGTATGAGGTTTTGCCCTCTACTGCAAATCAAATTTCCCCTTGAGGGAAGATAAAGGTCTAGACTAAGAAATGTGCATGTTTTTCATACAAAACCAGCCAAAACTTCTCACATGAAAATAATGAATTATGCCCACACATAAAGAAGTTGAACTACAACTTAAGAAACCAAAGCCTAGTCTACAAATCTGTAATATTTTGTAAAAGGAATGCGTAAAACAAGAATCCGACTGGGCATTCCACGGCAACTTTACTCTGACACTGTGCAGCTGAAACAATTTGTATGATTGATTTATAAATCGATTAACTGTTTAAGTCAATTATCAAGCAAAAATGGTTGCCCCTTCTCAAACATGATTATTTGCTGCATTCCTTTTGTTATATAAATGTAAATTAAATATCTTTGGGTTTAAGACAAGATGCTTAAAGACATCGCCTTGGACTCTGAGAAACTGTAATGGACATCTTTTTTGCTCCCAATTTTCCTACATTTGATAGACCAATTATTAGATTTATCAAGAAAATAATGGGTCACGTAAGGCTTGTATCATGTGCACGCGCATACAGTTTTGTTATTACTTAAAATTCCACATGGGGGCGGCAGAAACTACGCACTATTAGCTTTAAGTAGCAGCAATACAATACAAAAATAATGTCCAAAATGCTGATCACAGTGTTTCTAAAAGGACGAAAGAGAAAAACTCAATGGACTAACAATGAGTTTAAATATTATTGTTAATATATGTTAGGGCTGCAACAAACTTTTATCGCTTAATCTGCTGATTAGCTTAAGTATTTTAGCCTATACAATGTTAAAATGTCCATCACAGTGCTTGAAGCTAGACATTATTACAACTGTCACAGAAACTAAAGAAAACCACCAAATATTTATATTTGAGAACATCACTTCACTTGTCTTACTAATAAAAGGTCCTACATTTCCCAGGACTCCCCAGAGAACTTGCATGAACTTTTTGCTGTTGTTTAACCATTACAACTACAAGGGTATTTATCTGGTTGTAGTAGTAGTTTGTATACTCTGGATAATGTTCATAATTATCTAGCCAATCTTAAAACACAAACTATATTCTATAGCTGCTGTACTCTGGTCTGTTTTGGGCGTTGCTACTACTGAGAGTGCGATAGGCTAGCTACCTCAAGTTAATCCATTTTTAGGGGAAGTTAAACGTGCTCACTTTGTCCTGCCTTCCAAGAACATTTGGATATCAATTTTTAGAAAACAAGTTTTAAAGTAGGCCTTTATAATGCTACACTCTCCAACAACTGTTTCCAGGAAGGTGTGTCGTTTTACCTTCGATGCTTTCTGAGCTTGAGCAGCAGCAACAGGAGCAGCAGCAGCGGCGGCTACAACAGTTTGTTCAGCCGCAGCTTCCTCTCTTCTCTTCTGTGCCTTTCCCTCTGCTTCCGCTCGAGCACTTTTACCGTCTTTCTCCGGCCGAGTTTCAGGCTTCTCCTCCCCGGAGGAGGACGCGTAGTTCCATAGAAGATAAGCGACTCCCCCCGCTAGAACGACGGAGGTGCCGAGGACACCGGCTTCCTTCAAACCGATCATGGTGCTCAACCGCCGGGTTTTGCTTTCCAACCTGTCGCTGTTTATCCGTCCGTGTGCGCCATTGTTGCACTTTTAGTGAAGCTTACACTTTGTATCCACCTCGTTGCCCTCCTCCTCGAATCAACAAGTGGATTAACAGACAGGAAGCTGAGGAGGAACTCCTCAAAACGATGTTTCCGGAATGAAGTGCGCCGCTTTTTGTTGATGCAGTGTTACAATCTCACCGCATGAGGGCGCCATTATCCTCCTAAACTATTTCATTATAAACTCTTAAAGGTCCCATGACATGATGCTCTTTGGATGTTTTTATATAGGCCTTAGTGGTCCCCTAATACTGTATCTGAAGTCTCTTTTATATAGACCTCAGTGGTCCCCTAATACTGTATCTGAAGTCTCTTTTATATAGGCCTTAGTGGTCCCCTAATACTGTATCTGAAGTCTCTTTTATATAGACCTTAGTGGTCCCCTAATACTGTATCTGAAGTCTCTTTTATATAGACCTCAGTGGTCCCCTAATACTGTATCTGAAGTCTCTTTTATATAGACCTCAGTGGTCCCCTAATACTGTATCTGAAGTCTCTTTTATATAGGCCTTAGTGGTCCCCTAATACTGTATCTGAAGTCTCTTTTATATAGACCTTAGTGGTCCCCTAATACTGTATCTGAAGTCTCTTTTATATAGGCCTTAGTGGTCCCCTAATACTGTATCTGAAGTTTGTGCAGATGACAGATCCCTGCAAAGGTTTGAAATAACCAGTTGAGTGTCCTGGTAAAAGACAAGACAGTCCAGATTGTGAAGTCAAACCTTTCCTTACTCAAACCTGCAATGTTGAAGTCAGGAGTAAAACACGACAGTGAGGCAATCATGAAATACATTTATTAACAAATGAAAGGATGCCAGTTAAACAACAGATGCATAATGAGTTAAAATCAACTTAAATCCAACTGTTTATCAAATTAAAAAGGTCTTTCCCCCCACCAAATGAATGAACTTGATTTAACTTTGATGAACAAAAACAAAAGGCCAGAACTTCTATCTGCAAGCCCTCCTTCCTCCCTTCCCATCATGGTTTGAAAGGTGCTGCCTGGTTGGTCCTTTTCACCGGCACCCTATACTGCTTCTTAGGAGCACTCAGGAGCCAGGTCTGGAGCTTGCTGTCATCCCGCGTCACCCCGAGACTCTTCTGGGTCCGAGCCCGCAGTGAGGGAGGCCTCTTTCGCTGCGGAGCCCCAGTTTCCTGGACCTGATCTGCCCCAGAGCTGGAGGACTCCACTGTCTCTGCCTGTCGATGCCTCCTGGCCTTGGATGCCTCCTGGAAGTTGCTGTAGCTCTTCTGCTTGATGGAGGACAGGAGCCTGGCCCTGCTGCTGCTCTCGGCCTCAGCGTGCTTCTCCACCTCCTCATCATCATCGTCGTCGTCATCATCATCACAATCATCAACTACAGACTTCTTGCCTTTGTTCTCCTGTGAGAAAGTCTTCTTCTGCCAAGTGATGAACTCTGACATGCTGTCTTTCAGTTGGGCGGAAAAGTTTCGATGGGTCATGGTGGCCTGGCAGCTGACCTCCACCGTGGCCTCCTTGAGCTGCTCATAGTGGCTCTGGATGTTGGACATCTCCTCCAGGATGTCGGCAGAGAAGAGCTCCTGGACGGCTGTGCTCCTCCCAAGAAACTCTGTACACACGGCATCCCTCTTTGGTTTCAACTGCTTTTGGAAGCTGAGAAAATGAGGCATGGCTGTGTAGTGTATGGCTTTGGTTGCAACAAGCTTTTCGTATATGTAAACAACATCTTGATGCCCATAATTCAATGAATCCTTGAGAAACTTCTGGATTGGAGCCCAGTCCCTCAGAGCGAGTCTAATCTTCACTGGTGGAATGGCAAGTTGTGTGTGGTACAAACCAAACATCAAATACAAGCCTCCCACTCGAATCTGGTAGCTGTATGGAGGCAGGAAGTACTTCACGGCTGTGGCCAGCGCTACTCTGCAGAATCTCTTCAGTTCAGCCACACTGGGGATGCCTCTGAAAACATCTGAGAAGCCCATCTCCCTCCAAATGGCTGAGAACAACTCGTACCTGACGGAGTCGGTGTGCTGGAAACGAGCCAGCAGTTGCTCCACATCTTCTGTCAGAGGATCGTAGAAGTAAGCAGAGTAAACCGGCGGCTTACGAGGCATCCTGGGCGCTAAACAATAACCTCAGATATTACTGCAACTCTGAAGGAGCTCTGAACGGATTCAAGGCAGGTGAGGCTCATCATTGGCTAATTACCGGAGAACTACGCCCACGAGTGAAAGGAGCCAATCATGGCGATTAACCATCAGGTGGTTTACCTGGGTGTTCAATTTTTACACGAGTTTAGGACAATTTAGTACCTTTACATGCCTGGAGTAAATGTAATATATCTCTATTGGTTAGGATTCATTTGATAACAATAGTTATAATCCCCAAACTTAACTACATAACTTCTATGTTTACCTTTTCCCGCATAGCTCCTAAAATAAAATATACCATAGACCTAACATTTATATGGCTGGGGAAAAGCGTCTCCTTAATTTACCAAAGATAGTGGGAGTCTCACTTTATAGATTAAAATATAGAGATCAAAGAGGTTAAAAAAAAATAAAAAACCAAGATAAATGAGAAATAAGTTTTTTTTTCTGTCTCATTCTATTATTTGCCTATTTTGAGCACCACTGAATTAGGACATAATTCATTGTTGCAGATTTAGGATCTTAGTTTAGTTCTACAACTTGTGATTTCCTCAAAATTGGCTTCTTGTCAGTATTTGAATTTTGTAGCATAGTTTCCTCACACCAGCTTGTTAGTGTTTTCTCGAGCTGGTTTATAGGATTTCTCTAACAAAATTATATTTACCTGCTTTCATTTCTGAAGGGCAGATTCATATTCTATTCTATTTTTTAAAAAGAGGGTTCATTTGAACTGATGTGGAAATCATGTGCACGTTTTCAATCACTATATTACATATACCCCCAGGGGGCTCCACTTGCCATCTTTCTTTTTTACCTAAATGAAATATCAACTGCATATCGAATGCAACCTTTAAAAAAACCTAATGCAGTTCAAGTAGTAGAGAGTAGTAGCCATCTAGTTAAATGGAAACACAGGGGCCATGTGTCATTAAGAGTTTTATTAAGACTTAACAAAAGGGGACACCCGTTTGGTCTTAAAACATGCATCGGACAGAATTAAATTGAAGAATTTAAATTATTTGCTTGAATTTAGACCAACACAGGGATTCAAAAATAAATATTCTTTAACATCGCATTGTGGCAGCTGATTGAAAGTGAAGAGACAGTTTAAGGAAAGCAAACAGCCAGAGTATGTATATCCTAATACTCAGACCCAAGAAATATTAAGGACAGTTCTCCCAAAATTGAACTTTGAGTTACTTTGCAAAAGTAGTTGGTTTTCCTAACTGCATGATTAACAATATTAAGGAAAATGCAACACCGACATGGCACGGAATTAAATGAAACTGAGGTCTTAAAGTCAGTAGGGACATGATTTTAATGATTTAGTTGAAACTTCATGGAATAAAAGTTTGCTGGATCTACCAAACAAATCTATTTTCATATTTTACAAACATTTAAAGAGGTTTCTGAATGCAGCGTCTCTGTGAAAATCTGACACATTACAGGAGGACATTTTGATAAAAAAAAAGAAAAAAAAAAGAAAAGAGCACCAGGTAACAGTGAAGAAAAAGCATTTCCCATTCATCTGACCATTTAAAGAAAAAAGAAAAAAAAGAACTTGTTATTTTGTTCATTTCCCTGTGACCTCAGAAGGTCACGAGTGAAAAGAAAGAAAACAGAAACCATTTTAAGAAACAATCTGCTTTTGCAGAGCTACAAAAAAGTTAATTTCGGTGGAACTGTCCTTTAAACACTCTTCTGTACTTTTAATGCCACAAATTAAATGACATAGAAGAGCAGAGGGGAGCTTTTGGTTTCACATATTTAAATGAATGGCCAGAACAAAAGTTCAATTTAACTTGTAACATAAAAAAGAGATGATTTGAGTATCCCACGGCCCCTCTGCCTGATGTGTTGCTTCCCTCTGACTACCAGCCTCCTTTGCCTCCCTTCTTCTTTTTCTGTGGTGCCTTCTTGCGTGTGGCCCCCGAGGCTGCAGGTTTCTGCTGCCGTGGGGGGACCACGTTGCTGGCGGCGGCTGTAGAGGAGCCGGATGCAGACCCTGGTCTGGGGGAGGTAGGGGGGCTACTGGCTGTCTTACTGGCATCCCTGAACAGAGGAAGAGCAAAAACAGTGTCAGAGATTGCTCTCAAGGAAAATATTTGTTAATTCTGGGAACATTTTGAACCTATAATACACCGGTAAACTCTTCAAACAAGTTGAAATGAGATGAGTGGACAACCGTATGCCACGTGTCACTCTATGCCCTTCAAGTACTTTCAGGGAATAGTTGGACATTTTGGGAAATATGTATTTGCTTTCTTGTCGTTAGATGAGAAGAAGCCCTTGGGCAAAGGCACCAAACCCGCAACTGCTCGGTGCACTCACCCATGTGCAGCCCCCTCACTCCGACATCTCTCCATTAGTGCATGTATAGGTCCTGTTTGTGCATGTGTGTGTATTTTGGGCCTGTGTGTAATGTGTGTAACTGTACCAACAAGAGTGAAAAATGTGAATTCCCCCTTAAGGGATAAATAAAGGCATCTCTTTTCTTCTGACCCCCCCCTCTCATGTCTGATATATGTGCTGGTAGTGCTCCCCCCCCCCCATTAGTGGAGTTGATTATGGAGTTTCAATTACAGGAAATTGCACCCAGTAAACTCCACTTGAAAGTGATGTGCACATGCATGCGATTCTTGACTCACAACTCGGCCGAAGCTCCTGCCATCGCTCCCTGTGTGCCTTTTCCTATTTGCTCCTTCTTCTTTCCCTTCTTCTTGCCTCTGTAGTAGGAACGCTCCTTCATGGGCATCCACCTCTCAGGGTCAGGGGTGCCTGTGGGGTCATAGTTCTTGGGCAGTTTGCCTAAAAGAAGAGAAGAGGAGGAAATCACTGAAGGGTGGCACTCAGCACAGTGTGAGTAAATAAATGAGACGCCTCTGTGGTCATTAACTATCTGCATAATGTCTAATTTTGAACGCATCTTGTATAAGAGGTAAACAAAGCTTTAGAATTGTGTTGTAATTCTTACTGGTGGCCCCTAGAGGTCAAGTGTTCACCGATTATTTCCATTTTAAATGGAATGGTGTCGTTCACAGTATCATCTTTAAAAGTGCCACTAAGAAAGATGTCATTGCTGCAACACGTAATATAACTCAATGGGCTATTGTAACAGAGGAAAGAGACTCTTTGAATAGTAATCACTTGTTTTACTTTAACATTTCTTGAGAGCATGTGCCATTGATTATTATTTTGGAAATAATCTGTCCCCAAAACAATGTTTGATTAATGGCATACCTCTCTTTTTCTTCTTCTTCTTTTTAATCTCTCCTTGGCTGTAAAGAGAACGCAGATGTATTAGATTAAAGGAAGTAAAAGCTCATCCTTTGAATATTACAAAAGGATATTTTTTAGATTATACAGGTATTTGAATCTAGAAAATGGTGTGAACATAACCAGGCTGATGTGGAGTAATAAGGGGTTTACATTTGTTCTTTGGGAAGGTTTTCTCCCGTGACCTTAGCAGCTTTTTTCCTGACGTAGTTGGCTCCGTGGGAGTTCTCCAGCTCGTCTACGTCCACATTTAAGGCCATTGTGTCTGCGGATGGTAGGTGTTTGCTGAGGCTGGAGAGGAATGCTAAGGACACAACTGTTTTGCATTGGCTCTTGAAATGTACACTTTAGTTGAATCTAACTTAAATCAGAATAATGTCATCTGAGAGTCCTATCCTAAATCCTTTCGCATTAGCATTGCTAGGAAGGCAGTGTTACACAAGAGCTTGCAGGGTTTTTCCTGCATAGAGGATTTTTTGGCACCCACCCAAAGAGGTTTGAGCCAGCCCCAAAAGGAAAATCACCAGCGCCAAAATTATAAGAATTGAGAATAAAAAATAGCTAATCAAATCCTCTCTGAATGTGTTCAACAGCACTGTTGAACAAGCAGAACATAACCTTGAATATGAGAGCTAATCTCAGTTTAACATCCAGAGTCTGGCTGTACCGGACTCTCTCTGTGATTTATTTAAATATTAATACTGTCGTGTCACCCCACAAAGACCCATTCTGAGCCAGGAAAAACCCTGGTTTGTAGCATATATGAAATAAAAATTTAAATATGATAATAATAA
Source organism: Zingel zingel (assembly GCA_023566125.1). Taxonomy (NCBI): domain Eukaryota; kingdom Metazoa; phylum Chordata; class Actinopteri; order Perciformes; family Percidae; genus Zingel; species Zingel zingel. The sequence goes on along the minus strand of CM042323.1, from coordinate 32,121,904 downwards.
TCTCAGGTTGGATAATAAATGGAGCTCCAATACTATGTTCTTTGCAATTAACGTCATACTAGTCAGTAGTGTCTTTGGTGTGGTCTTCTAGGGCTGCAACTAACAATTATTTTCATTACGGATTAATCAGACGATTATTTTGATGATCGTTTTGGCTAAAACACGTCAATAATGGTGGAAAATGCCTAATATAATTTCCTAAAAACCCAGGTTGCGTCGTCATATTCCTTGTTTTATCTGATCATCTATCCAAAACAACAAAGATTTCCTTATATCACAGCAAACCCTCACATTTGAGAAACAAAAAAAAAAATCAGTCAAACGTTTGGCGTTTTTGCTTGAAAATGACTGACGATTAACCGAGCACCAAATTTCAAATTACATAAAAAAGAACCATTGTTTCAGCTTTAGTGTCTTCAAATCGTTTCAAAAGGTCAAAGGATACGATTTGGCTTTATCCGTGTCCACCAGAGAATACGCCGAGATGAGCTGTGCCAGTGTGTGGATGTCGTTGGTGTTTTGCCTGTTTCAAGAAAAATTAAAGAAAGTTAGCTTCATTGTTTCAGGAATTTCAACAACTGCTGCAGTAAAGATGATCAACAGACCAACACAAAAACTGGAAAGTTTAAAAGGTTGCACATTCACTCACAGATGTTCTGCACAAATATGTAAGTGATTAAATGCTTTGCCTTCACATAGTTTAATTGTTCATCTTATAATTTGTGTTTTTCCTGCTCTATACACACACTGGAATGATGTTTATCAAACACACACGTTTCACTATCTTTGTGGGAACCAGTCACTGACATAATGCATTTCCTAGCCCCTTACCCTAACCATCACAACTAAATGCCTAACCTTAACCATAATATGTAATTCTAACCCTAAACCAAGTCTTAACCCTCAAACAGCCCTGGGGTCCAGCATTTTGGACCCCGCAAGTATACTGTATTCCCCGGTTGAGTGAGTGAGTGTGTGTGTGAGTGAGTGAGTGAGTGAGTGAGTGAGTGAGTGAGTGAGAGAGAGAGATAGAGAGAATGAGAATGAGTGTTTTATAGGGCTGTAACTCACTTCCACAGCTGCTCCAGATCACTAATGGCTTCTTTTTTCCGTCCATACTTCAGTTTGAAATTGGCAGCTTCTCGTACAAGTGCCAAGTGTGCAGCAGATCCGGGCTGTGGAGGAGGAAGGGCAGGCTGATTACACAGTGGAAACATTCAGATATCACAACCGTGTCTTGTCAGATGAAAGTATTACCCACAGCCTCAACTACAGTATAAGTGGCGACTGGCAACATTTGTTGTTAAAAATTGGACTGCATCTCTGCTTTGACTTTTTTTTTTATGAAGCACTCGATGCTGTAATGTTTCTGCACTTCCTGCAATTACCCGTCAATCAAATACAGGGTTGAAGTGACAGTGTATGGTTCCCATGGTTGATACATTTTGAGTTTCTGTAAGTGGCTACCGCTGCCCAAGTTGGCTACCCCGTTCACAGGAAGACTCACAAGAGTCTAGGGGTTCACCGATCCAATATTAATATCAGATATCGGTCCTGATATTGACAAAATAGCAGGATCGGGAATTTTTGGGGAGACCGGAAATATTAACAGATCCACAGTCAGTTTTGTTAGTTTTTTCCCTGTGTCATATGCTGGAAGAGTTGAGTGTACAAATAAATAAGAATTCAATACATTACATCTGTGTTATTTTGTCTTAGTTAGGAAAGTCTGGTGCCTTTAGTCTCTTCACACATGGTGGAAGGAAGGTATAAGGTGGAAGGTACAGTGAATTATTAATTCAACAACGGTATTGGATCAGTATCGGGTATCAACAGATACACTAAGCCCAGGCATCGGTATTGGGACTGAAAAAGGTCAGATTGGTGCATCCCTACAAGACTCACAGAAGAATCCCTATTGTGTTATATCAACTTGCAACAGATTTTTGTGAGATCAAAATTGAACATCGGCCACAAACCTGTTCAGACTGGTAGTGCTCAATAGCTTGTTTGAAAATCTCAATAGCGCTGTCAATGTCTTCTTCGTGGGAGTACATCGTTACCAGAGCTGAAATCTGTGGAGTCAATGACACAGTTTAGATGAACGCTTTGAGAGTTGACTGAAGCGGAATCAAAGAGTTTACAGTTAACACTCATTGAAAGAGACAACGTTGTAATACAAAAATGGTCACAAATGTATCTAGACAGGGTATTGTTTTCATTTCAGACCTACCATCCCCGATTTGTGCTTGAACTCTTCAATGGACCTTAGAACATCACAAGCTTTTGTTACGTGACCTGAGGACCAAAAGAAAGACCCCAAAACAGAGTGTTAGAACACAAATGCAGCTATTGTGACCATATAAAAGCCCATGTTACATAATATCAAACTTAAAATCACTAGAAACTAATGCTTATTTCTAGAAAACTAAAGTTTGAGGCATACATTCTTATTGGAAAATGTAATTCTTCCATTAAAAGTTGTACGTTCTTATTGTTCATGAATATTTAAGCACTGATTAAAAACCGAATACATATTGAACAACAAAACATGCTTTCATTTGACAAAGATATTTATGTGTTTTTCGGGAAACAGGAACATTTTCAACTGATATCCTATCCTAAGAAAGTAGAATCTGTATGTAAAGATATGCCAGTACCTTGTATTAAATAGAGTTGTGCCATTGTCAGTTTGATGCCAGATGCACTCTCTGGATGTTGGTCTGAGAATTGCTGGAAAACAAAACAATAGTCAATTAGCATGATCGAAAACACTGAATTAGTGATAGACCGATTTTATCAGCCGGCCGATATATTGGGCCGATATCTGAGTTTTTAAACGTGTATCGGCCGATACGCGGCTGCTGCGTTCGCTGATAGTTTTTTCCCAGCATTATTTACAGACACAGGCAGCTCTGTGTTGCTGGAGCCGCTGCAGTTCACGTGCAGACCATGCACTGCCCCTCCCCCACTAGCAGCGTACTGGTGCTGGAAGCCAGTCTTAAATTACAAATCAAGCACTTTACTTCAATGGCTACTTTTCAGGTTTATTGTTTTCTTAAATTATTTAAATGTGTTGACAAAGGACATGTTGTGATGACCTGATTATACCTGTCTTATAATATATCAGTAAACAATGCGTCATCAAGGCTGTGTTGTGGATGTTGATGAAAGCCTTTTACCCTTGTACAGTTAACCATATGCAGTGCACCCATCCATGTAATGCACATTGCACAAATAATTTGGGTGATATGAATGTAAGATGATTACAGAAGTGACACTGATCTGTGTTTTCATTTATTATTTTTAAAGAAATGGCAGAGCAGATTCCGAAAACAAATCCAGTGTGGCAGGGTTTACATTTTTATGATGTAAATTGAGGGAGCAAAAGCAGTATCGGATCGAGAAAATCGGCAGCCCGTATCGGTCATCGACTAACGCTGATGAAAAATCGGTATCAGCACTAAAAAAAAAAAAAAAAAATCCATATTGGTCGAACCTTACACTGAATGCATATAAAACATAACTACTGGCATCACTTTTCACTAAACAAGAACTAAGTACATTTTCTAGAATCCTGCTTAACAGACCAATTAGGATTGCAGCTACGGATGCATGAGGTCCTAAAAAAATAATCTAGAATCATACTAGTATAATTTATTCCAGTCACGTCTTACACTTACTATTTTTTGGAGCTACAGACAGTGGGCACAGAGTAACATTAGCTTAAAGTGGCCATATTATGCTCATTTTCAGGTTCATAAAAAATTATATTTAGAGGTTATATCAGAATAGGTTTACATGGTTTAATTTTCAAAAAAAACACCATATATTTGTTGTACTGCACATTGCTGCAGCTCCTCTTTTCACCCTGTGTGTTGAGCTCTCTGTTTTAGCTACAGAGTGAGGCATCACCCTTCTATACCATCTTTGTTGGGAGTCACACATGCTCAGTAGCTAGGTAAGGACTACTAGCCAGTCAGAAGCAGAGTATGAGAGCGTGTCCTGACAGTACCTAGGTAAGGACTACTACCCATTCAGAAGCAGAGTATGAGGGCGTGTCCTGACAGTAGCTAGGTAAGGACTACTAGCCAGTCAGGAGCAGAGTATGAGGGCGTGTCCTGACAGTAGCTAGGTAAGGACTACTAGCCAGTCAGAAGCAGAGTATGAGGGAGTGCCACGCTAGCAGCTAGGCGAGCATTATAACGTTTGTCACGGAGGTAAAGGCTGGACTACAATAGAGCTGTTTGGAGCAGTTGGTGAACAGCGTTTTCTGTTGGAGATGGTAAGTCCCTTTGGGCTTTTTCACTTTGTAAACCGATTACATGCACAAAAAAGATATATAACACAAGAAAGGAAAAGGAAAAAGCATAATATCAGCACTTTGAAATGTGTGAAATGAGTGTATGTGTCAGTAACTGTAAAGCCATTTGCTGGGTGTTTAAAAGTTTGTGTCAATACTATATGTACATACATTTTTTAGTATGATAGCTTATGTTGGAATGAAACATCAGCAATGTTGGCGCCTTACTTTACCCGTGGACCTTCACATAATCAGAAAGAAAAGTAGGAGGATTTTGTTTGTTTTTAGGATGCGAGTCAGACAGACAGCAGTGTTGGTTATTTCTACCTGGAGCAGCTCGATGGCCCTGCTGTGCTGCTTCTCCCTGCACAGTTGAGCAACCTGGATGAGGACCGGCCGCGGGTGACCCGGATTCTGAGACTGAAGACTGGATGACAGTTTCCTGCACTGGTCAGCCTGTTGACGGCACACAGAGATGCACCAACGATGATCAGTAATGAAATCTAAAATTCTGGAAAATCAGCCATTACAGTTATCTTCGTAATGTGAATCGGAACAGCTTTTAGCTACCTGGTTCGTGTACATGGCCAGGAGGGCTTTGTTGAAGTCAATGGCCTGCAGCTGCTTCTTCGCCAGCTTGTATTCAACACCTTCAGCGTTTGTCAGTTTCACCTTTTTCTTGGAGTCAAACACGTTTTGGTCCTATGAAAACAGACAGCGCTTAAATGAAAACGCACTTCATCCAGTTGGATTTTGATTTCCGATTTTACATCTGTGGATAGATGTTAACAGGTTATTTTTTACAGTGCGTTATATTCAGTATTTTGGACACGGCGGTGCACATTGGGAAGTGAGTAAGTCTGAGGTTTACAGTGAGATCCCAATGATACTTTTATGATGAAATGTTTAGTTGGTAAGATTGCCACACACCCACCTTGTTTATTGTAATGATATTGTTGGCAGTCACAGCAAGCAGCCCTACATCCGATGGCCTGCAATTTAGAGCATATTATTGAATATCTATTTGACATCTGCACTGTACTACTGACACATTAAACTTAGCACAAAAAGTAAGGAAATTTGTGTTTGGTAGATCATTTCTCTGCGGTAACAATGCCTTTTGGCACTAAATCTCATACCGCTGGAAAGCCTGTTTAGTTCCCTTTCAAATGGTGCCCCATTTGTAATGAACGTGCATTTGTGGGATGAGCAGCAGTGCTGAGTATGTGGGTTGCGCCATGAACAATTTGCCAAATCTTCTCTGCCAATGCCAAACAGCTTATTCTGCCATTGACTCATTTGGTGTTTGGAGGATTGGATGATTGAAGTTTGAAGAAACAAGACATATTGGCAATTGAACCATTTATTCATTTCACAAACAGGAGCCTCAGTAGCGTTTGGAAGAACCATACACAGCCACAACAGCCTGGCACCTCCTCCTCATGCTGGTCACCAGCCTGGTCACACACTGCTGTGGGATGGCATCCCATTCTGACTGACTGTAGCTGTACTTACAGTAGTAGGGCCCATGCTCACTGGGGTACCAGAAGCTCAAAACAAGTGTCAATAGCAAAATAAGCTGTTTGGCATTGGCAGAGAAGATTCGGCAAATTTTTCATGGCCACAACCCACATACTCAGCACTGCTGCTCATCCCACAAATGCATGTTCCTTACAAATGGGGCACCATTTGAAAGGGAACTAAACAGGCTTTCCAACTGTATAAGATGTATTGCCAAAAAGTATTGTTACCACAGAGAATTGATCTACCAAACACAAATTTCCTTACTTTTTGTGCTAAGTTTACTAAAAAAAAAAAAAGTGCAACTTATGTTTGGACTTTGGAAATGGCCGTTAAACAGTTTCTGGCACAAATGTACATACTGCGAGTACCATCACAACACAAATTCAAAATAGAACACAACAACATTATTTCAACCTGTGCTACATTCACTTCGTCAGCTTCTGAGAGTAAATCCCTGCACTCACTTGAGCTTGATGACCTGGTTGTAGAGCTGCAGAGCGTCGTCTGTCCGACCTTGTAATTGCATGATGTACGCCATCTGAGAATGGATGACGGCCAGCTCTGACTCAATGTCCTCCTCGGTCACATCCTGAAAGGGACAAACCAGCAATCAGAGGGATTATCCTGGGGGAATTAATATAAGCATCGATTCCAAATTGAACAAAAACACCATAATAATTCCTATTTGTTCAATTTCTCAAACAAATATCAATTTCAAATCCAGACTATTTCTGGGAATTGAAAATTGACTTCACTCTCCAGATAAATAAATAAAAAAAAAAATATATATATATATATATATATATATATATATATATATATATATATATATATATATATCTGACAAGATTAATGACTTCCATAATTGTTTTTGCCTTTTCCAAGCTTAACAAGTCCTAAATGATATCAGTTAATACCCTTTTATTATTTTCCATTTCATGATCTTTCAAGATGAATTTACAAAAATATGAAGTTCCACAAAGTGTGTCACATCATCTCTAATATATCTTCCATTGTCTGATGAAAATGTTACAAATTAAAACTCAATTTCCTTGACAATGGATGAGATTTGATGAATTATGATTTAGAAGAGAAAAAAAGCAACACTCACAGAATCATCTGCCAATGAGACTCTGCAAAGCTCTGTGAAAGAAAAACAAATCTGTTACAATTTATTTCAATGAAATGAATAAAAGAGCAACTTGACAGAGAAGGCAGAACAGAATGGGACTGACCCTCTGCTTGTCGTAGTTTATTGAGTGCCTCTGTAAGCTGTCCTTGGCCAATCAAAGCGCAGGCAGCATTGTAGCACAACTCATACGTGGACTCGGGAAGACCTAGATCTTCCTGCAAAATAAAAGTATAACAAGTTAAAATCCATATAATACAATAAATGCACAGTAATTTTCCTGGTGACAGATTCAGTCTGACTCCAGTCTCAGTGACATTGAGCTGAGCATGATCAAATTGTCCAAGCTCTTCATCTCTGGTATTTATACTAGTTAACAACCAATGAAGAATAAGCTGAATATAAGCGTGACTCTGGAGTCATTTGTTATGCTCGCCATTCAAGAGAGAGGAACCGTTCCAGACTTTAAACATGCTTGATGTACAGAAATGTTAACACTTTCGCAAATCAGTTTGTTGTTCCTTATCCCGTTTCAAGATCGAAACAAAGACCTGATCAACAACACAGAAAAGCTAATAAACTACAGCACAGTGGCTTCAAAGAGCCCAAAATTAGAATGTTTTTAGGAGTGCTTACCAACGGAGCTTCCTCCCACTGACTCATAGACGCCACCACAGCAGCGAGGTTGGTCTTCCTCTCCTCCTCGTACTCATCCTGGGAATTCCTGATCAGATCTGTGTAGACACTCTTGCAGTCGTCGTAGCGCTCCAGTCTGTACAACTGGAAAAGGAAAAGAGAGACAGCTCCAATCAGAAGGAGTGTTTCCGTGTCAAATCATTGTCCAAATGCGGTTTCAAAAAGGTTCTTGTGTTCTATATAAACTACATCACATGTTACATTGTTAGATAGGAAGATACTCATTAATATTCAGCAGTTCCAGGCAAAAAATAAATAAAATACACAGCATTTTAAGAGCTAATGTCAGTCATATCCTAGATCATGAGGACAAATTGTGAGTTTTGTAAGATGCTCCACATCAACAAGGGGGTGGGCAGGAACTCTCGTTTTCTTTTCCCATGAAAGGCTCAAAAGCATACAGTCTAAAAATCAAAAGCATCCAGCAATAATATGATTTTCTTCAGCCTTACCACTTGACCGTAGAGCTCCTTCAGCTTGTCCGTTTGTTCAGGAGCAGCCTCTATGGTCTTCAGGGCACTATCCACTCTGTTCAGCCGGTACTCGCAGTACGCCTTCTCAAACACAACATCACTGAGGAAGACGAGTAATACAAATGATTTCAATAGGGAGATAGAACCAACAGCAAGAAGTGGAAGCAAATACTGTGTTAGTTATGTGTGTAACATAGGGGTGTGCAAAAAAACATTGATTCACATTCAAATCGCGATTCCAGCTCTACCGATTCAAAGAATTCCAAATATCTATTAATATTTTGCTTCATTAAGATATAATATTCTTTAAGTGTTTTGACAGCAACCCAAATTACATGGTTTTATTTGAATTAACAATGACGGTCGATAATTTTTTTCTTATTTGAACATATTAGATAGAGCTTCAGAGCGTATGCTCCTCCAGTATGGAACAGGCTTCTTTCTGATTTGAGGTTTGCAGATACACTGTTGTTGTAGTAAAAAGACAAATTCAAGATATGTTGTTTTGCATTTGTATGTGTGCATGGCATATACATACATATACTGTATGCATGCTATCTGCCTGTATTTCAGTTACAATTTATCGTCTACTGTTTTCACTCAATTAAGCACTTCCACCTGCCTTTGTACAAGACCATGCTCTACAAAGAAGCTTGAATAATAAATGAAACATTTACTCTATAATGGTATAAAATGTCTTTTCTCGTCTGTTGAACAGTCCAACCCCCCCCAAAAAAATATACCATTTACAATCACTTGACACAGTGAGTAAACCCTAACATTTGAGAAGCGGAAACCAATGAGCAAAGATTGTTACATGCATTTTGCTTGATTAAAAAAAAAATGAAATAAATGATTCAAGAAATAATTTCCTGTCTGTTTAGTCAGATAATTGTTCCCGTGCAAATATTAAGAATGCACATTTACTAATCAACACGTGTAGTTAAGAACAAGTTAAGAACATACATAACTAGGCCTGCATGATTAATTGTAATAAAATCGCCATCTCGATTCACCCTGCTCAGTATTTCATTTTTATAACTTTTTTTTAAATGACTTCTATTCTCATTTAATTTTCCGAGCCGCCTGCATCACAAACGCTACTACTTTCTTCTGTGAGTTTTAAACAGACTGTATAAAAAAGGTTTTGATGCTCTCCCTTCTCTTCATTGAAGCCTCTATGTTTACAGGCTTGTGGTGATGCGCAATGTGCTATAGGTGGCAAGAAAATCTGTTTGGTACTGCCAATGTGTTTTGTTTTGTCATGGTTCATGTGTGCAATAAACATTACACTTTGTGAAGAAAAACATCGTGGCAGAGAATCGTGATATCAATTCTAAGCAAAAAAAATAAAAAATAATCGTGATTCATATTTCCCCCCGAATCGTGCAGGCCTATACATAACCACACAATAAGTTGATTACCTGCCGAGTAGTTTTGAATGTGTGTTCATTACATTCAGCGCCTCTTTGAAGCTGCCATTCTGAACGAGACAAACTATTTTACAGTGAAGGGCCGTCACATCATCCCTGTTTTCGTGCAGAACTGCGAGAGAAGAGGACAAAACCACATAGCAGATTAAAGAACAGATGCCAACTACACACTGCGATACTACTGACTGAAAACAGCAGTATTAGAAGAAGAATCAACCGTCAACAAACGTTTCTAGCGGTATGGTAACAGGTGACTACAAGCTGGTTAGCTGCTGACCACGATCAGTTAGCTGCAAGGCTAGGGACACGTCACTAATCAGGGCAGGACGGTGCATTTCTGGAGCACAATATTAACTTATAACTTCACATAAACCCAACATAGAACAGCAGGATTTGTAGCGACAACACTTAAGTATACAACTATGAGCAGAACTTTGGTATATAAAGAAAATTACGTGTTTGAGAGACCGGACATGTAAATGTCTAACTACCGTTAGCCTAGCCACATGCTAACAGCTGTCATGCAGCTGGCCCTAGCTTAGCCAGCTGATTAGAGGCAGAATATAAGGGCAGTCTGTCTACTGTCTGACCGACGCTCCGGTTCCGTTTGAGAGCAACGATGACAGACGAAAGTACCTACTTTTAGTTAGAGCTTTAAGGGCTCTTGTAAAGTCTCCATTCTGCCCGCAACGGTTAACTTCAGTCCACAGCGAAGCCACCGAGACCCCTCCGCTCGCCATCTTCGCTGAATGGGCTCTGAATCAGCGGAAGCAGAATGTTTACACTACCGGGTCAACAAGATTTGGATTTATTAATTTTAAAATAAAATAAATACCAAATACACAAAACAAAGATTAGTGATGAACCACAACGTGTTTCAATGTTAATGAAAAGTAGATATTTTGGAGATGGTAGCTGTAAGGTTTCTCACTTAGTAGTGACGCTCGCAAATGATGCCTTCACAGCCAACCTATAAAGTTCGGCTTCCCATAGTAGGCAGTAGGAAGGTGCTGCAGCAGTTAGTGGATTCTTTTTTGAGCACCTCTTGGCTGTACAAATAAGATGAACTTTAATGAGCCCACATTGGGGGGATTCACTTGTTACAGCAGCGCAAGAGTCAAAACGCAAAGGAAAAAAGTGATTGTGTGATAAATAAAAAAATAAACAAGATTTAAGAAAGCAAGACAAAAATTCAAAGAAAAGAAAGTTATGTAATCTATCTATCTATCTATCTATCTATCTATCTATCTATCTACCTATCTATCTATCTATCTATCTATCTATCTATCTATCAGAGCTGTGTAATTAATCAATTTTGATCCCGATTTCGATTTCGGCCGCTAAGGAGGAAAAAATGGTTATTTTTTGCAAGTAAACTCTTTTTTTGTCTGTGTTCTGATGGATTTCAAAAAGTTCAACGGCAAAAGTATTAATGGAAATTTCACAGTTCAAGGAGTTTTCACTGATGATTTGTTTAACTGTTTTACTGTATTTTAACTTCAATAAATGCAACATCTTTCCAAAAGTCAATGAACAATCAAGTTAAATAATCGAGGTTTCAATATTGACCAAAATAATTGTGATTTCTTTTCCATTATCAAGCAGCCCTACCATCCATCCATTCATTCATCCATAATTCCGATTTTTCTAGTAGCATTGGAAGGCAGCACGACAGGCAGGGTTGGAGGTTCGTTCGGACTCGTTCGAACTCGACAGCCGAAGAGGGGGGCACTGTTGTCATTCGTTAGGGCTGTGTGTGTCGAGCTTTTGTCCAGAAGAAATGGCTGGGATTAAAGGTAAGACAGTTCCACTTTTCGTTTACTTCCGAAAGCCTCTGAATTCCAACTCAGTTTATATAACCTTATTCTAAAGACATTTAGACGCGTTTGCCACGTCCAGCTAGCTAACGGTAATGTGAAGTAGTCAGCCGCAGGGCCAATACAGTCGTTAGCATTAGCCAGCTGAATAGCCTTCCTTCCCTGGGCTAGAAGCAGCCGGTATTTAGCTAGTGCACACAATTCAGTGCACATTAACGTTTGTTGACACACTGCACTACATTATAATACCGTATTTAATGCCATTCCCTTTCAATAGTATAATAACGTAGTAGTTACCGTTATAATGCCAATGTTAGCTGCACCTTAACTTCGTTAACGGTAACGTTAATGATGTTAACTGTCGCTGATTGAGATGCTGTGCTTTTTGCAAGTGAGCTTCCCGGATGTATTGCTGTTAACAAGCAACCGCGCTGAATGTATTGCTTTCATAGTTCAACATGATGCCCTAATAGCATGGCTTAGATTCCAAATGTCGCTGTTACACGTGAAATCAGCTGATTCATCACATGGTAGCTAATGGTACAGTAGCCAGGGGCCCTGCTGCTACGATGTGATTGTTGAGGGTCTCGGCTTACACACGTACAGAATTAGCGAGAATCTATGTGATATTTCCCATGATGATATCCTCCCCTCTGTTTCTCTTGTAGCTCTCATCAGCCTGTCTTTTGGAGGGGCCATTGGCCTCATGTTCCTCATGCTAGGATGTGCCCTCCCTGTGTACGAGTAAGTACCACCATCACACACCATGTGAGCATATTGTGTGTGAGGGACATCACAGGTTTAGGGTTTTAGAAATGTGAATGCAGTTCTGGATTAACCTGCTTTGGGGCTCCCTAATACTTACCTGCCACATGATGAGACACAGACAAATTCCACCTGTGCAAACAATATAGTTAGGTTTTATTCTGACAGTATTTTATGGTGGAATATTACATGCCATCCAGGTTTATTTGTGGTATGGTAATTTGAACGACAAACATAATTTTCAGAGCAAGAGACGTAACGTTTTCCAGGATGATTGGGAAAGAAATATAGTGATATAAGGGTTGTTATTTCTGTAAGTGAATGTATAACAGTCTCATCCACACTGCTTTTCTGATTTTTCATGGATGTGGCTAGGTACATAGCTAAGAAACAGTCCCCATTCTTAAGCTTGTAAACAAAGCTCTGATTGGTTGACTGTTTCCCTAAACCAGCTGAAACTGTCGCCAGTTGGCAAAACACCAGAATCCTATTTGAATTCAAAGGTCTGAATTCAAACATGTAAGCATAATGCCAGCTGAAATAATGGCGGTCTTACTTCATGTGGGTATTTATCTCTCTCTCTTTTACCATCTCTCTCTTTGCAGCAAATACTGGCCTTTGTTCCTCCTCTTCTTCTACATCCTCTCTCCCATCCCTTACTGCATCTCGCGGCGGGTGGTCGATGACACAGACACGGCCAGTAACGCCTGCAAAGAGCTGGCCATCTTCCTCACGACGGGCATCGTCATCTCAGCCTTCGGCCTGCCCATCATCTTCGCACGAGCTGAAGTAGTAAGTCACAGAAGCTGCTCAGTGCAGTTTACAGTAAATATAATAATGTAAACTGATTTGTAGTAAGACTACTTTTAAAAGCTACATGTCTGTTTGACATATAGCAATAAATGCAAAATGTAACACCACATTTATTTATATATTTTCGCCTCCTGGAAAAATGGTAATGTCACCACACATGTTGAAAAAAAGCCACCTTTCCTCTCATTCTAAACCTGGAGCTTGATCTCTTAATCTGTCACTTTTCGTAAGACACTGTGAGTATCGCTTGCTGGCTCAATTTCGACACTTGAGGAAGGTAGCTCAAAATAAGTTTTTCACTTTCTGTGTTAGTTCTGGTCAAACACACCCACTTTTTAACGGTCTCTCCTCATGTTCTGTCTCCCCCAACAACAGCCTGTTTTACAAGAGCTTCATTTAATTACAGGATCAAGAAGACAACATCTGATACTAACTAAGTGTGGAAAGTACAAAATAAAATTATATAGAAAGTATGTTAAGTAAATACACGTAAAGAATAACTTTGGGGATATTTTATGTTTTAGTTAGTGTCAACAAATCCCATTAAAAAAAGTAAACAATTATTGTCTGTCCAGTTATATCCAAAGCCTGATATAACTTCTTCCTCTGTGCCATAGAGCTCCATTGCTCCAAAAACTATTAAACACATCAGTGAGCCACACCGTTGCATGTTCCTTCATTGCCATGAACACAAACACTGTAGTTGATTTAGACAAAATCCCACATCCACTGTCCTGCTGCCCCGAATACTCACTAGAGCACCAAATGTGGATCAAACCACAGCTGAAAATAATCGCCAACAAATGCACTGTCTGCGGTTTGAGGAACTACACTGACCACAGAGAGGGCATGGAAGTCAGAAAGTTTGGGTCTTTTCATGAGATTTGACAACAATAACGTACATATCGAATGTTACCAGCTGTATCCTTTGCTCTATTGCGGTAAAAAAAAAAAAGGGTTGCTTTGGGCTCCAGCAGCAGGCAGTCTGATTCGTACAGAGCAATCATATTTGCTAATCTGACAAGCAAGAACATTAAAATTCAAGAAAGAAAATGTCACTTTGAGGTTTTTTAACATTAATATGCGTTCCCCCAACCTGCCTATGGTCCACCAGTGGCTAGAAATGGCGATAGGTGTAAACCGAGCCCTGGGTATCCTGCTCTGCCTTTGAGAAAATGAAAGCTCAGATGGGCCGATCAGGAATCTGCTCCTCATGAGGTCATAAAGAGCAAGGTTACCTCCCCTTTCTCTGCTTTGCCCGCCCAGAGAATTTGGCCCACCCATGAGAGAGAGAGAGACATCATGCTGTCAGTACCCGATCCGTGCCGCCTGCACGAGCCGTTCTGCGCATGCGCAAAGTGTTCGCGCATGCGCTGTTGTACGAGGATTTACGCCACTGCCCAATCTGTTCCACGCTAGCCTCCAGCAGGAAGCTAACGTTAGTTTAGCTAACAGCTAATTCGGCTAACAGCTAGATTCAGTCTAAAATAACGTTAAGTCAAACTTAATGGGAAAAGCAGACTACAGCCAAATTAAGACTTTGCAGTAATAACAATAAAGACAAGTATTGAGTGATTGTATTTTAAATGAGCACAAGTAAAGTAGAACTGACGTAACAGCTGTTATATATGTTAACGTTTATTTTCAAGTTTTATTTTGAGGGTCTTTTAAAGTTTACATGCTGTCTCAGCTAGCGGTTAGCCGAATTAGCTGTTAGCTAAACTAACGTTAGCTTGCCTGTGGAGGCTAACGGTAGACTGCTACAATCAGCTAGCGGTTAGCTGAATTAGCCGTTAGCTAAACTAACGTTAGCTTGCCTATGGAGGCTAACGGCAGACCGCTATAATCACCTAGCGGTCAGCCGAATTAGCTGTTAGCTAAACTAACGTTAGCTTCCTGGTGGAGGCTAGCCTGGAACAGATCGGGCAGTGGCGTAAATCCTTGTACAACAGCGCATGCGCATAACGGATCGTGCAGGCGGCACGGATCGGGTACTGACACATGGCTTGCAAACGAGCAGCATGGCAGTTGGTAAAGGCCACACCCCCACCCTCCACCTTGGCCCCCCCCCCCTCTCCTCTTCAATAGCATTTAAAGCTACAGATACAGAAATGGCACATACTAAGTAAAGCTCATTGTGGGACTGGCTCTAGTGGCTGTAATTCTGCACCAAGGCTGAATTTCGGGAAAGCGACTTCAGATACAGTATTAGGGGACCACTAAGGCCTATATAAAAGAGACTTCAGATACAGTATTAGGGGACCACTAAGGTCTATATAAAAGAGACTTCAGATACAGTATTAGGGGACCACTAAGGCCTATATAAAAGAGACTTCAGATACAGTATTAGGGGACCACTAAGGCCTATATAAAAGAGACTTCAGATACAGTATTAGGGGACCACTAAGGTCTATATAAAAGAGACTTCAGATACAGTATTAGGGGACCACTAAGGTCTATATAAAAGAGACTTCAGATACAGTATTAGGGGACCACTAAGGTCTATATAAAAGAGACTTCAGATACAGTATTAGGGGACCACTAAGGTCTATATAAAAGAGACTTCAGATACAGTATTAGGGGACCACTAAGGCCTATATAAAAGCATCCAAAAAGCAGCATGTCATAGGACCTTTTAAGAGAAAAAAACAAGATAGGCAATTCATTAAAATGACCACATAGCAGAGGAGCTGACAGGGCAGACAGATACACCAGCTGCAGCAGGACATGATTAGCATTTAGCTACTGGCTGCTCTTAATGTGTCATCCCACTGTGTGTCCTGAATATACAACTTTAGAGCAGCGTGTGGAAGTGATTCTGTGAAACTGTTGCTGTTGACACCCGCTAGAGTTTGGCCTAAATATGAACTGCAGCCTGGCAGCATGTACAGCAGCATTTGTTAACCTGAATTATTAATGCTTTGGTTTACAGATTGCCTGGGGGGCGTGTGCGCTCGTTCTAACGGGTAACATAGTCATCTTCGGGACCATCCTGGGCTTCTTCATGGTCTTTGGATCCAACGACGACTTCAGTTGGCAGCAGTGGTAAAACAGCAGAGGGAGGGGGACCTTAGTCGGAACTGTTTTTATTAGCGTTACAATTATTATTATTGTATTACTGTTTGGTTCTTGTTGTTGTTATTTATATGATGACCGCCCATCCATAGACTCACACCAAACCAGTGCAATACTTTCTTTTTCTTCTTTTTTTGTACCGCCTGCATCATATTGAACTGACACAAGTGGGATGGAAAATGCTGACTTTCAGTTGGATTTTTACTCATTTTAGTTATGCTCTTTTTGACTTCTGTGTTTTAGAATCCTTCTCAATATGCTTGTTTCATTTTGAGCATTGTAGGCTGATGAACGCTGGTGAACAACTGCTTATTATTTTATTTGTGAAAAAAACATGAATCCAATTGAATGTCGAACAAGGCCTAACGTGTCTTGGCTCCTCTCTCTATTTAGTTGACACTCCGAAAAGCTCTGGAAGAAGCTTTCGCTACACTGACAGTACATGTGGGGGTACATTTCCAGGCAAAGTGCTGAGTTGAGTGTAAATCAGCAGAATTCTGATAGTAGATCTGCACAGTCAAGCTCCGATTCCATCGCTCAAGATGAGGAAAAGCTCCGTTTCCATTTGGCTCGAGTCTTATTAGATTGAAACTGTGTCTATTTTTTCTCACAGAAGGTGAACATTCAGCTGATTGCATGCCAACTTTTAATAATCGTTCTGCTAATGTAATGCTACCATCGCTAAGCTGTGAAAGTCTAGAAGATCAGTGTGTGTGTTTGTGAAAGAACTGGGCTGTTAACTGCCACCAACCCTTCTCATCATTCGAACCATGTTACATGTAAATCAGTTGTCTTTCCAGCATTATGTTTATGTTTGGTACCATGTTGAAAATGCGTAATATGTTATGTCTTCAATTTATTTAATGTCTGCAATCCATAAAAGTAATTTACCATCACGCAAAGTAAGGAGACGGTGTTCATGAGCAGCAGCGTGTTTGTTTCCTCTCTGAACTTAAGAGGATAGGATTTATCCAAACATCGCAGAGATCAAATTAAACCGACTTGGGTGCCAGGCTGCTTATTCACTCTTATTTTACCTCACTCTATGTAAGGATAAGCGTCGCCGGGTCAGGTCAAGAAAGCATGAAAAGCCTTTAGTAGCCGCCAGCTAGCGTAGGATTAGCTTAAGAACAGCAGCCTTGTTGGAGCCAAGCTAAGAACTAGGCGACTTAAAATATAACCAAGGCCTGGTCAGTCACTAACAGCCCTTAAGCTTTTAAATGTGACTGCTTCAAAAAAAAAAAAGTAAGAAAAGAATCTTAGTGTTAATGTATTTTTCTCTAGAAGCACATTAGGTCCAGATTTGGCGCACATGCCGTCACATTTCCTCGCACCAGCATTTCCATGATAAAAACACATTATGTTATGTTTTATGATCTGTTTTGAAGTGTTTCTATGTTCTCCGGCCTACGTGAAGGAATATGTAAATTGGGTTGTTTAATCTGTCGGCAGCTTACAGCCTGCAGTCAGTCAGGTGCGGCTCTCCTGTTTAACTGCATTAAGTGGTAGCTAAACAAGGAGTTTAGCATCTGCTGCCTCGTGAAGCGCTGGTGTGTTGAGTGTCGAACGTTTCCTTTAGATGTTGATTTTAATTCAGTTTTTTGGGGGGGTTCTGTTTGAATATGTGCCCTCTGGAAGGTCCAAAACATATTTTTAATTCTCAACTTATGTGTCGTAGGCCAGCCCAGCATGTACTTTTACCATGGGTTTCCATGCACAGCCGATTTCCATTCAAAGTTTAAGACAAGCTCTTAAGTAAATTAACACTCATAATATCCACACTTTCTGTCCCACAGTATAATTTCCACGTTCAGAATCCCCCCCCCCCCCCCCATATTTTTACAACCACACATACTAAATAAAACACATTTAAAAAAGCTTGTTTGATTTTCTTGTAAGAGTTAGATAAAAAGATTGACACCACTCTTATATGTGTGTGCTAATGGAGCTATAGATGGGATTAGCCTATTTTAGCATAAAGGCCGGAAGCAGGGGGAGACACCCCTTTTTTTTTTAAACCTTTATTTATTCAGGTAAGTCAATTGAGGACAACGTCTCATTTGCAAATCACCTCTAATCCCTTCACAAACAAATATATAAAAACTTAACAAAATGACATTGCTGGGTAGATGGATTTATGTGCTTTCACTATTAACTGTTGGATAAACTGTGTCTAGAAATAGTCATAGCGCATAACTCCCTCTAAAACCATTTGTCCTTTTTATATCTCTGGTTGTGTGAGGATGAAACAAACAAGACGCAATGTGTTAATCACTGAACTTTGTGGATAGGTGTTTTGTATATATATATATATATATATATATATATATATATATATATATATATATATATATATATATATATAGCTGCTTACTCCTGCTTCCAAGTCTTTATGCTAAGCTAATCGCCTCCCGGTTACAGCCCAATACTTAAAGCACAGACATTAGAGTATCTGTCTTCTCATCTAAGTCACATTAACAGCTACAATTTACAAAGAATAACAAAAAGTGGAAATCACAAGTTACCCCCACATTATTTCCTACATCAGTTAAAAAACACTATGGGAAGAGAAAAACATTGGAAATCACCTTAGGGAATCCACGGCTAAAAATCCAAACTAGCATCTGGGTTTTAGCACTACAAATTAGCATTAAGATTTCACACTCGGCTGTAACATTTCTTTTATCTGTCACGTGACTCTTCCAGAGGTCACAACCTAATACTGATTGTATTAAAAGCATCATAACAATGGCAGCTTTTTAGTTCCAGTTAAAACAAAAATGTATTTAACTAAGTTACTGAATATTGAAAACTACTGACATGATTTGTGCATATTGTTATGTAACACCACTTTGAATCTAATTGAACGTGCTCTGAACAGTAGATTTACCCACTGGTGGGGGTCTGTAAGTCAGTCTGTGGTTTAACAAGCAGGGTAACTCCATATTGTGTTCCTGAGGCGTGAACGTATGACACTGTATGAATTATAAGCTCCATTTGTGACTTTCTGACTCTCTGTTTTGTAGTCTGACGTTAAAACTCCCTGTTGTGTACCTGTGGGATGGGTTTCTCTGTGTTTCTGTTTTAAGAGAAATGCTACGCTTTGTTTCTCACAGATTTGGGAGGATATTGTATTTATTTATTTTATCGGCCATTGTCCAACGCCATTTTCTTTCTACTATTTTTTCTGTTCAAGAGGCAGAAGTCAGCATGGTGGATTTCTTTTTCTTTTCTTTTTTTAATAAACGCCATTTTTGAACATCCTCTCCGTTGAATGACTACAAATGCGTTTACTTTGCTGGCAAGACTGGATCAGATAAGCACATAGACTCACTAATTTTACAAGGCTGTACAGGAAATACACTGAACTGATATCATCTGCGTGGCCTAGTTAGTTTGTCTTGTTCAGCAGCACTCAGTGCCCTAAGGAGAATCAGCCCATTACTAGAAAAAAACCGGAGACAAAACATCTCATTGTGTAATGTAGGAGGTCATTTTAAACATAGTGATGTTTTTTGTTAATTTTAAATATTTCATATTAAAGGTAAGTCAGCTTGATTTTCACCAGTTTAGTGGATGATTTGGTTACACTTTACTTGAAGGCATCTACATAAGAGTGACATGACACTGTCATGAACATGTCATAAACATTATAAACAAGTATAAACGTTTATGACATAACGTTCATGACAGTGTCATGTCACTCTTATGTAGATATCTTCAAGTAAAGTGTTACCGATGATTTTACGCAGGGGGCGGGGTGTCAAACTCATTTTGGGCACATACAGACCAATTTGATCTCAAGTGGGTATAATAACCGATAAATAATAACAACTCCAAATGTGTCCCTCTCTTTTAGTGAAAAGAGGTACAAGTACATAATGAACCATACAAAGTAATTCATTCTTTCCTGACCGTAGACTGGGAGGAGTAGCTGTGCTGTGTCTCCCTCTGCTGGCATCACATATGATAGTATAAGTATTAGCAGCAACATGCAAAGTCTCATACAATTAGACACTGTCAACAAATTTTTGAGAAGAGAAAAAAAAAGAGTAAAGTGAGATCACAGTTTCTCATTTATAGACATATCTGGCACAAACGAGCAGCAGCAGCAGCAACTTCACACTTAGAAGTGAGAATATTTAAAAAGTAACTTCTGTAATCTTCTGTGTGGCCTCTTGCTCTGCCTAGGGGATGTCACCAAAACCTTAAAGAAATAATTCATTTACAAAATCAATACTTAGTTATGAAATAAATTAACTAATAAATGGCATGCAAAGACTGGAAAACGACCCACACAATCTTCTAAATGTGTTATCTTAATGATTGGCAGTAAGTAGAATTTTCAATCTGCATCTAGCTCTGCATCTGCATTACAGCACACGGTGACTGTCAGCGGTGGAGGTTAGTATTGAGATCCTTTACTTAAGTACAACAATACTCTGTTACAAGTAAAAAATCCTGCATTTAAGATGTCACTTAAGCAAAGTATAATCTGAAAAATGTACTTAAAGTATTAAAAGTATTCAATGCAGAAAAATGTCCCCTGTGACTGATAAACTATTCTATTTTATATCATTAGAGTGTTATTACTCATGCATTAATGCAATTGTGGGATTTTACTGTTGTAGTTGTAGAAAATGTTTGACTGTTTTATATAAGGCTACTAACTAATGAACATTTTCATTATGGCTTATTTTCTTCCATAATCTATTGATTGGTTTGTAAATATTGTGAAATTAGTGAGAAATGCCAATCACAAGTTCTAAAGTGACACCTTGACAAAATTATGTAACTAAAGCTGTCAAATAAGTGTGGTAAAGTAAAAACTACAATATTTACCTCTGAAATGTAGAAAGGTAGAGGTAGAAGAAGAAAGTGGCATGAAAAGTAGAGTATAAGTAAAGTACAAGTAAAGTACAAGAACTTCAAATTTGTACTTACAGTACTGGAGTAAATGTGCAAATGTACTAGTCTGGCTATCACCAGGCCAAGCTCAAGATTGAGCTTGGTCTGGGGAGTCTGCTGTCTATTTTCTACTGCAAAAGAGGCGTGATCAAAGGGCATAGTTCAAATGACTCTGTACGCAATTGGATAGTCCTTCAACCAATCAGACCAACGATCCGGGTGACGTAGCAGCGACATACGGCATCAACGGGTTGCTGCTATTTTGAATGTAAACAAGAAGCTGCTTGGTTGCTTCTCTATTGCCATTGTGTTAAAACCGCCAATAGCGTGCCAGGTGGATAAGCCAGTTTGTAATTGGTCCCTGCAAAATTGTAACGGAAGCAGGATAGATAAACGTACAGGTTTCCGGCCTGAGCTGC
Source organism: Zingel zingel (assembly GCA_023566125.1). Classification (NCBI taxonomy): domain Eukaryota; kingdom Metazoa; phylum Chordata; class Actinopteri; order Perciformes; family Percidae; genus Zingel; species Zingel zingel. The sequence continues at coordinate 32,100,549 of CM042323.1, read as the reverse complement.
AGGGCGAAATCAAATCGCCGGCAGATCGGGCTGGGTTTACCCAGTCTACAAACGTAGCACTGGTGACACACAATCATAGGATGCATGTATCAGACTTCTTTAAGTCAATTTATTTATAGAGCACATTTAAAACCAACCTAGGCTGAACAAAGTGCTGCATAGAGTTATATTGTTATAAAAACAAAGGAAGACAATACAAATACAGACACAATGAACATCATACAAACAACACACTTCTATACAAATGTCCCTAAACTAAATCATACGCCAAAAATAAAAATGTGTTTTAAGACGAGACTTAAAGAAGAGGATCTAATATGAATGGGAAGTTTGTTCCAGAGTCTCGGGGCCAAAACGGAGAAGGCACGATCACCCTTTGTTTTCATCCGAGACTGGAATAGCTAAAAGGAACTGGTTAGATGATCTTAGGTTTCTGGAGTAGTGATGTAGGGTAAGGAGATCAGCAATATATAAAAGGGCCAATCCATGTAATGCCTTAAAAACAAGAAACATTACCTTAAAATCGATTCTATATTTGACCGGTAACCAGTGAAGAGAAGCCAATATCGGGGAGCTATGATCCCTCCTATCTCATGAGAAATTAGCAAAAATTAAACAGTTTACCATTATTTTCTACATGCAAACTACTAACACACAATACTAACATGTTTGATACATCAATTATTATTAAATGAAAGTACCAAAAGTTTTTTCCCCCATAAAATCCCTTACGCAATCCTATATTATAAAAGAACTAACCGGAGGCTGCTGCTATAAAGACGCCTGCCTGCTAGATGCAACATGCCTGACATGCTTCAACTCTCCTGCAGCACTCGATGCCTTGGGGGAGAATTTTAAAAGAAAATTTGCATTTAACGGCAGATCAAACCTTCAGTTTGTGCACAAAACAAGTCATAGTTTTCCTATTTATTCAAGCAGGGAGCCAGATGGCAAATAAAACATCAGGTCTGAACATGCATGCACGCATGCAGGCACGCACGCACGCACGCGCGCACACACGCACGCACGCGCGCGCACACACACACACACACACACACACACACACACACACACACACACACACACACACACACACACACACACACACACACACACACAAGCAGCACGCCTCGCCTCCATGCCTCCAGCAGCTTAGATTAATGCTTAAACTTGCCCTCTGTAGGTGCGACTGTCTGTACAGATAGAGTGAAACATGGCAGGAAATGTGCACACTGTCTCCTATCTGACCATGCGGGACACATCTGCCCTGCTCTAAGGATCATGGGAAGGTGGAAGAAGCTTTAGGGTGGGATTGGAGAGAGTAGTTCAAACACCGATGAGCATGAGGAGGTTTTTCCGAGCACACAGGGATGAAGACTACAGTCAGATCCAGTATCTGACGGCCAAGTGCACCCGCCTGGCTTATGATAAAGGTAACTCATTTGACCTCTGAGAATAAAGTTACACATTTACATTTCAGAGCCGTTACTGGTTCAGTCTAGTGTTAACTGCCAATATAATCTTTTATGTCTGTTATATTTTTTGTCTCCTCAGTTCACAGTTGTATTAATTGCACTTGAGGTACCAATAAGTGCAAATTCAGACATTCTGATGAATACCAGAGTAATGCAATCTAATGTCAATCAAAGTGTAATTTATGACACATAGTACTGTGGTGTCTAAGAGTTCATACTTCCGTTTTTGTAATGTATTAGTTTGATGTTCAAATTTGGTTTCATGCCATAAAATGAACCACAGATTCATGCTACATGCTTAAGAGGTAAGATTAACCTGTGAATTTTCCTCCCCACATCGCCCATAGTAGACAATATAACAACTTGCTTCAAAGGTCATGACTTGAAAGTGAACTGCGCCTCATTGTCTGTAAAAGTGTGTCATTTACTGCTATGATATTGTCAGGGTTAATGGGGACGAGATAACATTTCACAGAATTATCATATGAAAACAATTGCAATACGCCACAGTGACAGTACGCCATTATAGCTTCACTGACGTAATCAGATTAGGTTTGAGCACCATAAGTGAAACATGTCTGAAGGCATAAAAGTATTAAATATTTTTTAGAGGCCTAAAGTGAACATATTTGACTAGAGAAAGACAAAGATTCCACAAAAGTCAGAAAAAGCTATAGTTTTCCTATTTATTCAAGCAGTGAACCAGATGGCAACCAAACACATCAGGTCTGAACACACACACACACACACACACACACACACACACACACACACACACACACACACACACACACACACACACACTTAAAAGAGTTATATTGTACATATTTGCTATCTGTTGCAGTACTTTATTGTTTGTTTGTTCATTTCATTTTCATATGTTTATTGTATGCACCTAACACACCAAGGCAAATTCCATGCAATGGCAATACATCTGATTATGATGCTATTAAATATCAAGGACTGGATTGCCAGTTGTGAACCATCAGAATCAAATTTGCACACATGCCACTTAATTGCCACATATTTCTAATTAAGAATGTTGTTTCTGCTTGTCAAGAGTGTCTTTGTTAAGGGTTATATTTTAAGTACCGGTATATAGTCAAAAGTGAATAACACAATATGTAAAAAAAATATAAGAAAACTCCTAATTGTGCAAGACATTTTGAAGTCTAGGCTTTATCAACCTCTGCTGATGACCGGTTGGAGTTGCAACACTAATAATAGACTGTAGCCAAGGTATGCACATGTTTTGGACACTAAAGTGAGAAATGAGGACGGCCACAGAGCTGAGGTCCAATGTAAATGTGTGTAAAACGTATTAGAGACACATAAGTGCATGATGAGGTGAGGGGAGTGTGAATGCCTTTAAACTCCAGTGAGAGGAAAGTTTCAGAGATGTCAGCAGCTGACATACTCCTCCATTTAAAGTGTTATTGTTTAAAACATTATGGTTAATTTACGCTGTGAGCAGTAAAAAAACAACATACTTTCATTAAAACACGTCCAAGTGGCACACATTCAGCAGATCTTCTGTTTTAATGAAAATGGTCTACACAGCAATGGTTTCGCGGCCCAAATGTGACTTGGGTCTGTTGTTTGTGGCTGCAGCAGTGCTCGACAGGGAGTTTCTGATGTCCAGAGACAGGGAGAGGAAGCTGCAGAATGATCTGGAAGCTGCGACCGCTCGACTCCTCCACCAGCAGCAGCTGAACATGGAGCTCAGGATGAGAGAGGACCAACTCATCAGCAGGATCCACCAGCAACAGGTGAGCAGATTAGGGTTTAAAAAAAATAATCAGATTTTTTGAGTTTGTATTTTCTGAGCATTTTAGCATCTTTCAGCTCATTGTTTTGGTTTTACAGAAACGTTACTGTTTATGTTCACTTGCACCTCTTTCATCAGTGATATTTTCAGACTCAGCAGGCAACAGTTCTAGTAAAAAAAGCTCTAATACTACTACCTGCTCATCACTAAACAGCAGACAGACACAGTTAGCAACTAGCTGGTGAACATAGGTGAGCATTTAACAGCTGAAGAGCCAGATATTTCCCCCAGGAGTTGGTGGAAACCAAAAACAGAGCTAAAGTGTGACTACTGGACTCACATTCATCAGGTGGCCAGAAACACATTTTTTATTTATTGTATGCTGCATTATGTGATGATGTTTTGCTTATTGACAAAGCCAGATTAAATGGAAAGGATACACAAGGCAATCTGCATTTTTCGGGCCCCTCCAAATGGATACTTTGTTATTTGGTGAATAAACAAGATTACTTTTAACTGCCAGAAATCATAATGATGCTAATTTATTAGGGCCCGAACGCCGACAGCAGCGAAGGCCCTATTGAAACTGAAGGAATTATTCTTCTTCCTGCAAATTAATCACCTTTTGGAGGGGCTTAACATACTAAAAAACTCACCAAAATTGGCGGTCGCATCAAGCCTGGTGAAAATGTTCGTATTTTAAGGGTTTCGGGAATAGGCGCACAAAAATGGCTCGCTAGCGCCCCCTACAAAAATTGAGCCCTGCAGTACATTTAACGTAGACTAACGAAACGTGGTACACATATGTAGCATGTCAAGACGTACAAAAAAGCTCATTGGAGCCATACCCTAAACCCAACAGGAAGACCGCCATTTTGAATTGAAAGTTGGAAATTAGTGCGATTTTGGCCATTTCCACATCGTACTTTAACAAACTCCTCCTAGAGATTTCATCAGATCAACGTAAAATTTGGTCTGTGCCATCTTAAGATGTTAAAGATGAAAAGTTATTAAAGGAAAAACTTTTCGTCATAGGGCATGGCCGTAGCAGGGTGGCCATTTTGTGCGTTTCGCCATCGAAACAGGAAGTGGGTGTTACTCGAGTGTACATTGTCCAATTGGCTCAAAAGCTTTTCAGGATTCATAAGAGTCCAACCCTGAGGACATCTACAGGCCGATATTGAAGTCATAGCGCCCCTTAGTGGCAACAGGAAGTAGACCTAAAAGTCAAGGTGCTATACTTTAACGAACTCCTCCTAGAGATTTCATCCGATGGACTTCAAATTTGGTCTGTACCATCTCAACACCTTAAAGATGAAAAATGATTAAAAGAAAAACTTTTTGTCAAACGGTGTGGGTGTGGCATGGTGGCCATTTTGAGCATTTATCGATGAACAAAGAAGTTGTTATAACTTTAGTGTACACTGTCATATCTGCTTGAAATTTCTCATGTTTGACAAGGTTCCAGGCCTGAGGTCATCTACAGGGCAAAATTGACTTTTGGTCATAACGCCCCCCCCCGCTGGCAACAGGAAATGCGCCTTATATGACAAACATCATCCGATTTACGTGAAACTTATTATGTGTGGTCTACATTTGATACTGAGCCGCCCCCTATACTTTAACTACGCCCCCCTTTTATGGCTTTTGAACCGTTTAAGGTAGAGTGTTGTGTGAGGTATCATTGAACTCAGCAGGGTTCTTTTGTCATTGTTCATGGTTTGGCCCACCCCCTATGCTTAAGCCACACCCCTTTCAGAACTGGTGACCCATTTAAGGTAGAGTCTTGTGTGAGGTATCATTGAACTCAGCAGAGAGTTCCTTTTTCATTGGTAATGGTTTGCGATATCCGACAGTTGTGCAAATACACGGGCGCATGGAGCGGCATCCGCCAGTAACCCCGACGGCCAAGGAGGTGCAAGGGCCCGTCCAACGCTGCTTGCAGCTTTAATTTATTTTGGTATTTTAAAGCATCTAATTTAGGCTTATTTGAAGGAACTGAGACAGACCTGTGTAAAGCCCCTCTTTGTTGTTTTCTTTATTCTTTTATATTTTTCTTTTTTTTTAACCAAAAGCATCCCAGAAAAGTGGTAGTGTAACCTTTATGGCTAGCTAACATACGGAACCAAAAACACATTTTCCCAAATTTTTTTACTTTATATATACTTTTTATTACAACTATATATATATATATATATATATATATATATATATATATATATATATACTTAAAAATATACAAGTTTAGATAAAGTGTTAGATTGAAAATTTACATTTTAAAATTGTTTTTAAAACTATAAACAAATATACTTTGACTTTTCCCTCTAACTGGGCCCCCTAGTGGCAAATGGGCCCTAGGCATGTGCATAGAATGGCTATGCCTAGATCCGGGCCTGCTTATTTACAGAACAACGTTAGCATTCACGTGGAGTCTTTTTCTGTCCCCCTGATGCATTTAATTCCAATTTTCACTCAAATGTTTGCTCTGTTTTGGTCTCCGCCAACTACTGAGAAAAACATCTGGCTCTTTAACTGTTAATATTCCACTTTTTCACCAGCTAGGCTCTGATGTTGTCTGCTGTTTGGTGCAGGAAAGGTAGTGTACAGTGGATTTATCAGAGCTTTGTTGGCTGACAAATCTGCATGCTTCAGCTTGGGAATGAACCAGACAGTAAATGTGCCGTAAAACCAAAACTATTAGTTCAAAAAGGCTAAAAAAGCTCCACAGAGCTGCAGTTAGCTGATCACTATGAGCGACCAAATCATGATTCCTAAAACAACATTCAGCTCTATTTTAACCTCAGACGTTGGTGTGTCTTGTTAGGAAATACTTACCTGAAGGCCAACTCCTGTACAATCTGTGTCATTTAATCTTGTAGTGTTTAACCTCATTACAATCCCATCATTTAAATGCACATAGCCATGACCATACCAGTCTGCCACCTATGCTGCAATTACTGAAATTACACTGGAATTAGGCTACGAGTAAGTGCCAGTGTTAACATACTGTAAATGCAGAGGTTTTGGCATTGGTTACCAACCCTTTGGGGTTTTTTTTTATTCTTTTTGCTGACTGCTTTATTTGAATACTTTTAGAGGCCAGGGGAAAAAAGAAAGACGAGAGAAAACACAGAATCTCTTCTTCTTTCATGTTCCAGTTATTACTTTCGACCTTTAAGATTAATCCCTGATTCATAGTAACAAAATGAGCAGCTCCTCCGTTCAAGTCAAGTCCATTTTTTATTTAGGCCAATATCACAAATCATAAATTTGCCTCAGAGGGCTTTACAATTGGTATAGCATATGACACCTTCTGTCCTCGCATCGGATAAGGAAAAACTCCACGAAAAAACCTTTGACAGGGAAAGAAAATGGAAGAAACCTCAGGGAGAGCAACTGAGGAGGGGTCGCTTTCTCAGGACGGACAGACGTGCAATAGAGTAGAACAGACCACAATAAAATTCCAGTACAAACAATCCACATGACAAAATGATACATAGAACTCTAGAGACCTCAGTGGTATTTGTTAGAGATTTGGAGAGTGTGGCTCACTCACTTTCCCCACATAGATTTGATATAGTGTCAGGTTTGGGCTTGCCACAAACTCTCTGACCTATACAGTAGGTGTCTTTGATTTGAGCACTTAAGTCTGTGTAAGATGATAATGCTACGATCAGGACATCTCCAGGGAGATCTTAAAAGGTCAGGGTGTACTGAGTAATATGAGATTAATATACAGAGTTAATATGTTCCATTTATATATAGTCTGGGTTCATGTACCTTTATGTAAGCATCTGTGTGATTTGAAGCTATTACACTCTGTAAGTCATAATTCTATTATCTTTATTGTTACTATTTTGCCACTGTTCATCACACCAACTGCTATAATTATTATGAATCATATTTCTCTATATCTGTATCAATCTCTGTGTCCCAACCGGCAGCGGCAGATGGCCGCCCACCAACAGTCAGGTTCTGTCCGAGGTTTCTGCCTGTAAAAAGGCACTGTCGCACCAAATGCTTGCTCTTGGGGAAATTGTCGGGTCTTTGTCAATTATAGAGTGTGGTCTGGACCTACTCTATCTGTAAAATGTCCTGAGATAACTCCTGTTATGATTTGACACTATAAAAACAATTGAATTGAATTAGGTAACTTAATTTAGCAGAGACAAGAAAGAAAACTAGAGTGCATTCTATAAAATACTTGATAAGTAGAAGTAGTTGATGAACGATAAAAGCCATGAAATAGAATTTGGTTGTGTAAAAACGTTTTGCCAAAATCTATGTGGACTGTTATCCTTGCCTATCTGTATGTGTGAGAATGTCTCGCCTGCAGGACCTGGTGAACTTGCTGCAGCAGCGTGTGGACCTGCTGGCGGAGGCGAGCTCCCGGGACGCGGAGCTGCTGCGGCAGGTCAGCTCAGAGATTCTGTGCCTGCAGAGCTCCGAGGTGAAGCTGGAGGGCCTGGTGGAGGAGCTGCATGCTGAGGCCCAACACAGAGCTGTGGTGGCAGAGAGCCTCCAGACAGAGCTGCACAGTGAAGCCCGGCGCAGAGCTGCGCTGACGGAGAGCCTGCAGGCGGAGCTGCGCAGGTAGGCCCACTTTTCATGCTTTCTGAAAAAGAATGAACCGAATAATTCATGATAAAGTTGAATCTTTAGTTTCATCCTTACTAATCTCGCATTGCCAGACCTTCCTCCACAGCGCTGCGGAGGAGGGTCTGGCTAGTCCACACAGCATTGCGGGATGGGAGAAAAACATGCTCTGGTTTATTGGCATTTCTTTAAACCAATCACAACCATCATTGACAGCGCTAAGCCCCGGAGAGAGCCACGGTGCCTCTGCAAAATAGCCTCGGGAAGGAACTTTTGGTGGAACATGTGTACGTTCAAAAGTTGTTTTAGTCGTTCAACAGAAAACTCAGATTGGACAGATAGTCTAGCTAGCTGTCTGGATTTACCCTGCAGAGATTTGAGGAGCAGTTAACCATAGTCCTCAGAAATCCACTGGAGTTTAAAATTCCAACACAAAGGAAGCGGAAGGAAACGGACATCCGGCCGAAAAGAGCGTGATCCGGCTGAATTTCCCGCAGCACCAGAGCAATCGATATTTATGATTTAAATTCACTTTATTGTCTAAGACTGAAGCACATTTGATCAGAAAAAACAGAAAAATCATATTTCATTATAGTTTTAAACTGTTTTATTAATAGAAAGAAGAAAGAAAAAGAGACTTTCGCATACAATCGTCCAGTACAATGTAGTAAAATTCAATCTCTGCATTTAAGCAGTGGACAGCCACATAGCATCATCCCAGGAGCAATACTGGTGGTAATCACTTTGAATGTTTTTGAATTTACCCACTTGTCAGTGTCCAATGTGCACACCTTTTTAATTAAAAGCACAAGCATACTTTACTGTGCTTAAGATGAGGACCTGTCACAGCTCTGAGTTGTGGAGGAAATACCTGAACAAAAAGCTTGCAGTGACTTTCTTGTTTTCTTTAACCATGTTGAATTGTTGATGGTTTGATTCAAACGCATTCCTCCATGTTCCACCCAGCTGTTTAAACCGAACAAAATATAATAACAAACATTAACCCAGATAAGGCCGCAGACTAAGAAAAGAAACATTAAAATGAATAAAAAACCTGCTAACGTTTGATTACCATCTCCAGCAAACTGGAGCCAAGTGAAGCTGTCACCAGCTGCTCTGCAAACCCACAGAGAAGAACTTCATCTCAAACTGTTGTCTCAAGACTGAATGAAAGCATTGAGTGCGGACCTTTTTTAAGTCAGCAGAAATGCAGTGCCGTACCTCAATCTGCTGACTTTAAATCCCCGCGGAGAGTTGGCTCAGTGTCAGAATGCGTTATCACATTATGATTCCAGCCGACAAGTCAAGAAGATGAAAGCAATCTTAACATTAGCAGAAAGGTCAATATGTATATGTTTTACATTTGCCTTTAAAATTCCTATTGCATCTAACATTAAATGCATTACTACAATTGTGGAAATTAATCTGTGACAGCAAGGAGCATGGACGGTTGAGAATAGAAATCCCACTGAATAGAAAAATCAGTGGAAGAAAAAACCTGGAAAAACACTAAAAAATAAGGAACATTATTTTAGTTAAGAGCACTCGGAGCACCAAACATATATTATATTTAAACTTTAAATGAAACAAACTTCATGCAACTCCTTTCTCCTTTCAGTCATTTTACCAATGACAAAAAGTTAGGTGTTAGAAATAATGTTTCTTCCCATTCCCAGGCATTAAAGAAATAAGTTATACTGCACCATATGAAGCAAACATTCATTATTTTAACCAGAAAGCAATGATATTATTGTAGAGGTAAGGGTAGTTATATTTGTGTGTATTAATGTAAGAGATCAGATAAATGGAGTTTGCCAAAAATTGTAAAAAATCATTATAACAAAAGTGGATGAAAGGTCAATTTAAATTAGTTTTCTGTTAGTTTTCAGCTTTTGCAACTTACAAACACGATGCAGACAACTACATTGATCAAATTAAACCGGCCACAACAAGTGTTGTGTACACACAGATAGGATAACATATTTTCGTCATTGTCCCCAACAGTAAGACAGTGGAGCTGGAGGAGCTACAGGACACCAACCAAACTTTGACAGAAAATCTGAAGGATTTACGCTCCACTCATCAGAAGGAGGTAAGGGAACAGAATTGAATGCAGCTCTGGCACATTGAGTGTGTGAGAGTCTGACAGAGTCAAACAGCAACTCCTCAACAACTCCTCTATATATTATTGTTGATTTTCATTATCAATTAATCTGCTGATTATTTGTTTTGATTAATCGATGAATCATTTGGTCTATAAAATGCCATAAAAAAGTGAAAAAGGGCCGTCACAAGTTCCCAAAGCCCAAACTGACATATTTAAACTGCTCGTTGTGTCTGACCAACAGTCAAAACCCAAATATATGAAATTTTACCATCAAAGAAGGCTGAGAAAACCAACAGATGTTCAAATTTGAAAAACTGAAACCAGACATGTCTGTAACTTTTTAAATGATGCACAAGGGCCACAACAATGAATCAATGTAAAAATTGTTGCCCATTCATTTTCTGTCAATTGTTTCAGCTCTATTCAAAACACACATTTTGGTGGGTGAACTATTCCCTTCATACCTAAATAAATGATTCTAATTGCCATCTTTAAGTCTTTGCAATGTAGACAAAAGTTTGCTTGGAGTTTGAAAATCGAAATTCATATCAGGTTTCTTGTTGTACGAACAATTTCGATAGGGACAGCACAACAGTACTTTTCATCTTTCAGTGACATGAAGAAAAAAAGATTGTCCATCACAGCATGACAAAAATACACAGTGCATTCATTACATCACATACGACATTCCGATGGACCTGAAAAATGAAACCGAAAAAGGAACGAGTATGCCAAGGTTGTGATGTGAAGTGTAAATATTCAGACAATCCGAAACCACTGCTTGCACATCGTGGGCTGAGTTTGTGTGACTATATATTAATAAGATGTATCCAATGAATGGTTATTTACATGATGACTCATCCCTAATGAGATTATTCACACACGTTAATTAGCAGTTAGTAATCAGTGGTGTAGTCAGGTATACGCAGCAAGAAAGCTCCAGGATTTCCGTATACCCACTTAAAAAGGCCCAATGACACGCAGCAACATACTTTCTATTATATTTCTGATATATTTTGAATTGTCATCTGTGTTTTTCTTCTTGGCATAGGCTAAATAAAGGTACTTCCACCATAAATTGGTGCATAAAAGTATATCCCAATGCAGGAAATGAAGTCTTTGACGCTTAAAATAACCCTGGGGGAGGAGACCCAGACCCCCCCTCACCCAAAGGCAGATTCTGGCCAATATATATAGGCCAATATATTTATAAACAGTACAGTATACCCACTACAATACATTAGACTACACCACTGGTTGAAATGTAACAAAGTACAAATACTTCGTTGCTGTACTTAAGTAGAATTTTCACGTACCTGTACTTTACTTTGTTATTTATATTTCGGGAAACTTTTACTTTTACTCCACTACATTTCCTTAATAAAATGTATAATGTTACTTCACTACATTTCCTCTAGCATTTTATTTACTTGTTACTACAATATAAAATCAGAATAAATGTGTTACACTGGAAGAAAGCAAGTTTACTGCTAGATTGCATGTTAATGCCCACTCCATTCCAGTTGTAATGCTACTTGTTTGTTGCCAAGCAGCAAAAAAAAAACCAAAGAAGAGGAGGAAGCATAATAACTGATAGTGTCTTTGAGACTCAAGTAATGTTCTAAAATGTGACTTTAACTTCTACCAAAGTCATTTTCTGGCAAGATACTTGTACTTTTACTCAAGTATTGCGTTCAAGTACTTTATACAAGACTGTTAATTAGCAACAAACCAAACATTTAAATACCCACCAGTATCACAACATAGAAGTCAGTGGTTGTAATGTGACTTTTTGTCCAGTAGATGTCAGGATTGGACACTTTGTTCAACACTGCTTCTTTGGTCTTGTCTGCTTGAGCGTAAATAGATAAGTAATGTACTTTGGATGGTTTTATAATTAATGTGGACTCCACATTGTGTCAAAACATGCACCCAACTCCTCCACAAATAATGCAGTACAACATCATCCTGCTGCGAGAAGTAATGGATTAACTCTGTTCTTAGGGTAGTTTAGGTCAACGTGTCGGCGCGCCAGTTACAAACAGAGAATAACAAATCTGCTGTCGGATTTTGAATAATTAATCTCACAAAACATGAAACCTCAAGGTTCAAATTTATGTACTGTGGCCAAATTTGAAAAAACTACAACCACTCCAGAGAGCTCCACTGATTCAGATTTTTCTGGCATTAGATTTGTATTAATGTGTGTTGAGTCTGGGCATAAGTGTTACATTCCTACACACTGTTGGGATTTTGTTATTTACACTTGGCTTCAAAGACTCACTCCCTTAACCAGTCCATCAAACAGCAAACAATCCAGCTCTACAATTATCTCTCCTACGAAAGCCGCACAAGTCCAACAGAACAAAACAACAGACCGCGCTGTCAGTCACTTAATGAGAACATCTATTTGCTGGGGATAAAGCCAGTGAAATATTGTGAATGGCCTGGGAGTCGGAGATGAAGTCTCACCCTGTTACATTCGCTCATCTTTCCAGATGACGCCACTGAGTTCATGAGTATTTTTCATTATTATTATTTCCAAACTGTTATTTGTGTCTGTGTCTTGTTGCCTTGATCACATCCTGGTTGAACGAGGAATATAAAGTGATGTTGTCTTGTCTTTGAGGTAAGGGAGCTGCAGCAGGAGAATCAGGGGAGTCTGAGGAAACTGCAGGGGACAGCGGAGCAGTTTGAGTGGCTCTGTCAGCAACAGCGCTACTGGATGTGCTGTGTCAAGAAGTGGGTATTTTCTCCCTGAACATTTATAATCACACATACTACACACATACAAGGGCGTCGGACTGGGGTGGGAGGGGGACTGATAACCCAGGGCCCTCATGTGAGGAGGGCCCAAAAAGATGCTAGAATGAATAGCTGATGATGCGGGGAGGGGCCCATAGAAAATGCCTTTCTACAGGGCCCAGAATTTTGTGCTACGCCCCTGCACACATACTTAATGTGTCCATTGTATGTATTGTGTCTGTTTTTGACGTGAGACACAAACATGTGCAGTTTTGAGACCCTAACTATGAACTCAACATTAGACAAAATGTAAAACTTTTTTTTTTCCCCTCACCAAATATCTCTACAGGCTATATCTCATTGTCTAAACCTTCTTTAATCACAGATTCAAAGACTGCCTGATGGAGGAGAGAGACGCTCTGCTGCGACAGGTCATCGAATTGAAAAAGAAGGTTAAGAAACATGACAGTCCCACACAGAGCGTCGTCTGTCCCCTACAGGACACTCAAGGCTGTGACGGGTAAGAAAGAAGACAGACACACAGATGCAACATATAGTAAAGTTATCACTATGATGAAGCCACGAATCTTTTTCGCCAGGAATCCTCACTGGAGTGTTTTCCAACAGGGCATTAAGTAAAGAACACAACATTCCTCATCATCTCCCATCACTGTTATACATTTTCCACTGTGGCCCACTCCTACATGGTTTCCAGGACATTACAGTATTTACAACATGTCTAACCTTCCTTTCTTTCACAGCAGAATAACATCATGGGATGCAGATGCAGTGGCTGACCTGGAGTCTCAGGTGGAGAAGTCAAACATGCCTTATGCAGAGCTCTTTAACCAGGTACCAGTTTAATATTTCTACTTCTTAACGGGCGTATGCTGAATGGCTAAAATCGCAAAGGTCTCATCATGTTCACAAACTCTTTGCAATGTGTTCAAGAAATGTTCCGCAGAGTCCCTCTACATGTCAGAGGCCCCCAGTTTAGTGTTTTAAAATATTTGTGTGGGAGACACATGCAAACCTCAGGGGTGAAATATTAGAGATTTATTAGGGAGGGCTAATATTCATTAGCAGTACGGTTGCCAATTCCCAGAAGAGTTGCTCTGCTGTCAGTTCCTCCAGAATTTAGACATACGTCTTGAACAGGGGTGGTTAAGTGTGTTTTTCTATAGACTGTTAAAAGTAAAGAGGCTTTGATGTACATGGAAGGGATACTGAAATCTCTTTGGAAACCAAATATGGAGCCATAACAGTTCAGCACTCATATGTGAAGTAAGGCTGCCATGAATGACTATTTTCGTTATCGAATAATTCTTTTTTTCTTGATTATTTGATGTATTGTTTTGTCCGTAAAATGTCAAAAAATGCTGAAAAATGCTTTGTTTACCACAGACCCGGAAGATGTAATTCAGTCCAAAATCCAAAGATATTCAGTTTACTGTCATACTGTACATGACAAAGAAAAGCATCAAATCCTCATATTTGAGAAGTTAGAACCAGAAAGGGGTTGACGTTTTTACTGGAAAAATTACTAAAACTATTCAGTGATTACCTAAATAGTTGCCGATTGATTTTCTTTCGATCAACTCATAAAATGATCATCATTCTTAAAAGAAACCTGTAAGAAAATCCAATGGCTCGTTGGCTCTCTTTGTATTTGACTAGAACCCTCAGGTGAACTTTTATTTAAAGAGTGACCTTACCTGTATTAAAACCTTTCTGTATTAAAACATTTGTAGATGAAAGACGAGGACTGATCTGAGGACTGAAAAAGAATATATCCAAAAATCAGGGCTAATAATCATCTGGGTGCAACTGCCAGTCCCTGCAGGGGCTGTCATACAGCCAGAGCATTGAAACGTTAAGGTTACTGGAATCTCATCATTCTTTTTGTCTTTTAAAAAGTAGCTTGAAAGCCTTTATGCAATCATTGGGTGACCGCAGAATGTTCCTTAAAGAGGAATCTAATGAGTGAACACAGGGTCACATCTTTCAGTCATATGTTTTGTCCATCCATCCATCCATCTATCCATTCTTCCATCCATCCCTCCCTCCCTCCTTCCCTCCCTCCCTCCATCCACCCATCCCTCCATCCATCCATCCATCCATCCATCCAGACTTCCTTCGTAAGAGTTTTTGCACAGGTATACAAAGATCACATTTCTGAACATTAAAGCAACCTATAATCAATGTGTTTTACACAATATTTTCAAATCATGATGTGGCCAAAAAATGAGCTATTGCAGGTTTTAAAAAGGGATGTCTAAAGCTGTTCAAACAATTAACCAATACTCTCCACCAATCCTTTTCCCGGAGAAGACCTCCTTCAGGTCCCTTTTACTTGTACTCTGCCCTTTAACTACAGTTTCTTTTAGATTTGAGAAGGGACAAATATCTTTAGAGTAATCAATTCAGTGTTTTAAAATCTCTGGAACAGAGACAGAAGTTCAGATCAGCTGCCAGTCCGCAGTGGGTTTGTTGTGGTGCCAGGATTTTCAAAAAACTCCGAACCCTCCTGGTCACTGAAGTCTCATCAGTGTTTTTATTTTGTCTGCCTGCTGTCTATTTTAACAAAGACATACGACTCCATACAGTGTTCAACAGCTGAAGAGACGAGGAGCACGAAGGATCAACCCAGTCTCACGGCAGTTTGTGAAATGGTCACGTTATTTAATCTATTGATTCGTGTTCAGGGGGACGTTTTTCTCGTTTTTTTTCTTGGTGGCCAGCACGAAAATGTGAAGTAATGTATTTCAATGGGAAGCATATTTCGTGATCACAGCACGAATATGGTAGGGAGTAGTATGAAAAGCCGAAAATCCGCATCGGGAGCAGGTTGGTCAGGGTGGTGGATGGGTCAAACAATACAGGACTTTCCCCTGGGAGACCGGGGCTCGCGTCCCGCGTGTTGCGTTTTGTTTCCCCTTTTGTTTTCCTAATCAGAACCGCCCCATTATTGTCGTGCGTCCCCTGCGGCCGTCTCCCGGCGTGTGAGGCGTAATTTCCCCATTTTTTACCTAATCACAATCGTCCCGTTATTGTCGTGCCTCCCGGCGTGTGAGGCGTCCTTTCCCCGTTGTGTTTTTCCTTAACCCAACCTCTGCCATCCCGTTATTGTCGCGCGTCCTCCGCGGCCGGCTCCCGGCGTGTGAGGCGTCCTTTCATGGTTCCCATTTCGTGCTGGCCACCACGAAAAAAACGAGATAAACGTGTTGTTGTACACGAATCAACAGATTAAAAATAATGTGACAATTACACGAACTGACGTGAAACCGTGTTGGAAGGATCGTGTGTCGGTGGAAGACGTTGTCATATCGCCTAACAGCCACTAGGTGGCACATAGGTTAACTATGAATATGGCTCATTCATTTAATCGTTGTTCTAAAATGCGGGAATTTATTTTAGTATTCAAAACAAACACTGTTGATGATGAAAAACAATCCTACAGAATCTGGGCACAAGTTAGATTTTAGAAAAACAATTCTTCTCAAACTTCTGCAGTTGAACTATGTATTGCTTATAAATTAGTTGGAGGCATGGTGCTTAATCAGCAGCTTGATGCATTTCACTCCAATTAGTTTGAAACATTTATGACCGTTTCTTGGTGAAATAGGTCTTTACTTACTTACTTACTTTACTGTTAACTGGGATGATCAGTGTCTTTTTTTCAGCTGGAAACATTGATTTATAGGTACATACAAATAGGTGAATTTGAAGTTTAAACTGATCTGTCCCTTTTTGAAAATCAATATTTTTTTAATAAAAATGATGAGCATCAAAAGTAATTCAAGTATATATTAAAACTTGGGTCTTGTATTTGTAGATTTTGGCAATTTTCCATCAGTAATAATAACATTATACTCACCAAGTTCATTGCGGGGATAGAGTGCAGCGACATCTGTACAAGAAACAAGAAAACAAACATTCAGATAAGATTTCCTATAACGGATTATTAACACTTTGATGTTCTCACTTTGGTTTTGCCTAAAAAAAAGAAGACAATTAGACAATCCGGTTAAAGTGTTTTCATGTTTAAAAACTGATTGTTTGACCCCTTGTAGAGATGTCATCTTGTTCCCACATCTCAGCTTTTACTTTGTTGACTAAAATGTTATCGTAACTGAAATTATGGCCACAACTACAAAAATGAGTCCAAAGTTGAATGGGTGTGTGAATGAAAATGCCAGATAATTATTATTTGAATTCAATAGATGCTTCTTATCTTAAATGTTCACAAGCTTTAATAGGTATTCAATGTAATAATAGTATTTGTAATATCAGTATAATCAATATATAAGAAATACATCTGTATTATCAACCTTCCAGGGCTAAGGTGCATACTGTAGCTGCCTTTGGATTTTAGAAAATATCCTTTATGTTTAGTGACCAGTTCAGTCTTTTAAAATCTCTGGATCGGATACAAAGTGCAAATCTCACGTGTGAAATTAGAATTTCAGAACATAGACAGTCATCTGAGGACAGCTGCCAGTCCCCTGTGGAGCTGTAGGGCTGCCAGAACATTCATAAAACTGATACTTCATGGGTACTGGAGTCTAATCAGTGTTCTTTTTCTTCTTTTTTCTGTCTGCTTTACAAAAGTTAGATGGCTTTGGGAAACTTTTGATTGCAAAGCTATTCTGCAATCAAACAGGAACCCAACAAAGAGCTCCTGCAGGAAGCGTTTACAAATCCTGACAGGACCTCAAACTCTCCATACTTATAGTGAAGAATCCAAAAGGTGTTCGCTGTCTGCTTTAGGGATTTTTTAAAAAGCTCCCATATCTTTAGAGTGACAAGCTCAGTGTTGTTTTTTAAATCTGTGGATAAGAGCAAGCCTGACAGACAGAACTTAAGCTGATTCTCGTGTGCCAGTCCCCAGAGGAGCTGCTGTGCTGCCAAAGCCTTGAGAGTATCAGCCATCTCTCAAGATGGCTGATACTTTCTGGGCACCGGAGTCACATCAGGCTTTTTCTCTGTCTGTCTATCTGTCTGTTGCACATGGCTTCCTCCCAAGCCGTCCGGGTCCCTCTTCCAAAGCAGCAGAGAGATGACTAATAACGACTGCAGGGAGGTGATTACCAATAGCCTATGTGCTTCATTCCCCTCAGCTCTCACAGGCTCTGCGCTGAATTTCTTAGAATAATTATTCTGATTGAATGCAGATGATGATGATGCAGGGTGCTTTCTTTTTGCAGCGCTAAAAAGATAGAGGGAGGAATGTAGCTCGAGGAGCGGTGACCACCGGAGACAACCATGATAAAACACATTACCAGCTTTGACATGATTTATATAAACTGTAGATTCACACTCTGTAGACATGAGTATTGTTCTTAGTTGCTAAACATTGAAGTGCTGTGGTTTCACTCACTAGCTAGCGTAAGTTTGGCTACGCCTAGTCTCTATTGACAACGTTCCACTTCCGGGATTGTTCAGTTGTCGCCGGAAATTTCGCCGGATGTTCCTCATTTCGGCTGGATGTCTGTTACCTTCCGCTTTCTTTGTGTTGGCATTTTAAACCTCGGTCGATTAATGAGGACTATGGTTAACTGTTCCTCAGATCTCTGCAGGGTAAATCCAGACAGCTAGCTAGACTATCTGTCCAATCTTTCAATCAGAGTTTTCTGTTGCACGACTAAAACAACGTACGTGTTCCACCAAAACAAGTTCCTTCCCGAGACTATTTTGCAGTGGCACCGCTGCTCCGTCGACAATTGTGATTGGTTTAAAGAAATGCCAATAAACCAGAGCACGTTTTTCTCCCATCCCAGAATGATGTGTGGACTAGCCAAACCCTCCTCTGCAGCGCTGTGGAGGAAGGTCTGGCAATGTGAGACTACTTCCATCATAATTACGTACTACGGCCACTAATATGTACGTAATAGTGTAATTGCTGCTTGACCAAACGACTTATGGGAGCATTATTCAGGGGAGGACAGACTTCTAGTGCAACCAGTGCGTTCATTTAGCTTGCATGTGCTCGTTTCAACAGCCTTTTAAGTAACTCTATCACCATGTAGTTAGAGCCTACAACCTAGAAATCTAAAAACCGTACACTTTTTAGCCAAATACTGTTTGGCCCGTTTTAATATTGATATCTAGATGTCTATAGACCTGCCATTACTTACTGGAACATTTCCCCTCAAGGCATTTCTCTTTCTGATTTCCCTTCTTGCACATACTTCATGTTTATTGTCTTTGTCGTCTTCACTTACAGTTTATTTTTCTGTCCTCAGGCAGGGAGCCCTATCAACAGACACCAAAAACCTCCTTGAGGACAGAAGCCTGGAGCCTGGCCTTGTCTTCTTTTTCTCTCTCCACCTTCTCCAGAAGATAACCACTAGATGTTTGTGTATGCGGTTGGCTTCGTGGAATACTTCCCAGTCATTGTCGCAAAAACCCCAAAAACTTTGGAAAAAACATACCTGGGAAACCATACATTTACTTCTTGCCCTGACTATTGTTCACCTGTCTTGAAAAGAATCTGCTTCGTGACATATGACTGAATTAAAACACTGCACAGTGTGCTGCTGTCCTCCTTTAACTGAGACACATGCACATCACATGTGGCTAACGCTCCTAAAGTCACATTTTCCTGTAATTGTCCATTATTCAGACCTTGTAATCAACACCACTAACAAGAGCAAAAAAACCTGAGAATGTTTTCTTTTTTGTTGTTTTGCCAATGAATCCTCACAGGGGAAGCAGCAGCTGGCGTGCAGACGACACAACAAAATGAGATCAAAATGAAGCTCCACTGATTGTTCCTCCCGCTGAGGACCTGGTACATCTCGACTCTGATCATCAGATCTCCTCACTTAGCAATAAGTGAGGAGATCTGATGTCAGCAAGAATCTAAAACGTATGTGAGGTGTTATCGGCTCAGATTAAGGATGACGTTTCATCATATGTGAACCATATGATACACACATGGTCTGTACAATGTACAGTGAAAAATATCCATCCCAGTTTATCAAAGTCCAAGGTAATGACTTTAAATTTCTTGTTTTGTCAGTCCAAAGCTAGTCTATATCCACGACCTTCCATTTCCAGGATTGTCCCGTTGCTGCCAGAAATTCTGCCGTATGTCCTTCTTTTCGTCCGGATGTCCGTTACATTCCACTTTCTTTGTGCTGGAATTTTAAACTCCAGTCGATTTATTGCACGACTAAAACAACCTTTGAACGTACACATGTTCCACCAAAAACAAGTTCCTTCCCAATGCTATTTTGCAGATGCATCGTTGCTACGTCCGGCGAGAAGAGTCCAAAGCCCAACAATGTTAAGATTAATAACAACAGAAAAGATCAGGAAACCCCCATATTTGAGAGGCTGATCTGTTATTTTTGCATTAAAAATTGCTTTAACGGTTAATCGATTATCAAGATAGCTGGCGATTAATTTTATGTCGATCGACTTAACGTTGCTGCTCTACTATATATTAACTGCTTTCAGTGAGTGAGTCCAGTGGACCTTAAGGAAGTGTTGGACTCACTCAGCATTAAATATCTTCATATTATAGTCTCTGCTGCTCAACTTCCTCCTGTGCCTTCCCTATAAATCCATTTTATTCATATTGATATCATTGCGTTCTACTTACTACAAGATGTGTTGATTGAACTTTTAAGTATGTCTTTTTGCAACTGTGTCATATAAAAAAGTTATGTTCATATACTACTCATTTGCATTCACATTTCATTCTACTACGTTCACTGTCAACAATTGAATTAGTTTTCCAGCATAGTATTAACCAGCGCTGTAGACTTGATCAACAACAGTTAACTCCTGGTAACTACAGCATGAGCCATATTTTTATGGTCATCTTTGGGCACAACACACTTGGTTAAAAGTCAGAAAAATATTGTGGTTTTCATTAACTACTTTAAAAAAGTCAACACAGACTTGAAGCACAAAACAGGAGGAATTTACTTTTTAAATATATAACAAAACCACAACCTTTTTCCTGACCATATTGTGCTTTTTGGCTTTTCCCTTTTTCTTTATTAGTGTTATATATCTTTTTGTGCACGTTATAGGTTTACAAAGTGAAAAAGCCCAAAGTCCACCCCAAAGGGCCTTACCATCTCCAACAGAAAACACTGTTCACAAACTGCTCCAAACAGCTCTATTGTAGTCCAGCCTTTACTTCAGAGACAAATGTGCGTCACTTTGTAACACATTTTATAATGCTTGCCTAGCTGCTAGCATGGCACGCCCTCATGCTCTGCAACTGACAAGCTAGCAGTACTTACTGCGCATGTGCGACTCCCAACAAAGTTGGAACAGAAGTGAGAGGTCTCACTCTGTAGCTAAAACAGAGAGCTCAACACACAGGGTGAAAAGAGGAGCTACAGCAATGTGTAGTAACAAATATATGGTGTTTTCTGAAAATTAAACCATGTAAGCCTATTCTGGTACAACCTCTAAATACAATTATGAACCTGAAAATGAGCATAATATGGGCACTGTAATAGCCTAAGAGCACATGGAACACCAGATGCAAATTCTATGCAAAAGATCTTAAAGGTACAGACATTATTATACACTTTTTTAAAGCGACAATCAATGCAATGAGAAACGTAAAATAAATTAAGATTCTTGGCAAAACTACTACAACAAAAAAGTAGCTTTAAAAGCAAATACTTTTAATTCACTCCTGTAAACAGTGTCCGACCTGGGGTTTAGTTCAGCATCTTAGTCGTCTACCAAAACACTGAACTTTATTACCTCTCCCTGTGTGATAATTAGGGTGAACACCTAAATTAATCCTAGATATTAATGTTGGAGTGTACTCTTCGTTTGTTTCAATTTACACTCGATGCCAGTTGGGTCACATACCTATTAAAAAGAAAATCTGTGGGGGAATATGAGGATGAAGAAGCTGGTTTGATGGGTCATAAAAGTGCAAATATCTTCTAACACGCTCAACAATACAGATCCAGTGGTCAACAAAACATTTTAACGTAAGCAATGAGGGGTAAAAGAAAATGAAGATGCTTTACTGTAAGGAAACACAACCAATGTAAAATGGGCCTCCAAAACTGTGAAAACCACCCTTTCCACTAATATTGAATTGCTACTACTGTCAATTGCATGTTCTCAAACTTTCATAATCCATATTGTCCATACTGCTGATGGTTGATTTCTGTATATGTCGAAGTGGGGTGTGTGTGTGTGTGTGTGTGTGTGTGAGGGTGTTTGGGTGGAGTAGTCTCGCATTGCCAGACCCTCCTCCACAGCGCTGCGGAGGAGGGTCTGGCTAGTCCACACAGCATTCTGGGATGGAAGAAAAACATGCTCTGGTTTATTGGCATTTCTTTAAACCAATCACAATCGTCTTGGGTGGTGCTAAGCACTGGGCGGAGCCAAGGTGCCGCTGCAAAATAGCCTCGGGAAGGAACAGAAAGCGGAAGGTAACGGACATCCGGCCGAAAAGAAGGACATCCGGCGGAATTTCCAGCGGCACCAAAGCAATCCGGGAAGTGGAACATCTTGGAAATAGACTAGTCCCAGCGTAGGTCATACGGTTTTGCAGATCTTTGGGGGTAGGGGGGTCTAGAGGACAGAATGAGACAAATAACTTCTGTTGCAATGAACACTACACACCTGGATCAACTGCTAGCATAAAAAAGTGACTGTACATGACATTTACATTCTCAATAAAGTGGATTTAGTACTTGTACCGTACCGGACAACGTCCATAAGAACACAAGTACAGAGGGGACTGCAGATTGAGAATGCCCTAGCCTGTAGGCAATGCATTGCATTGGCCTGATGAGCTAACAGTCAGAAATGGATCAAATAAAGCAAACAGATCTTGGACTGAGTTTGAGTCTCAAATTTGGCATTACCAGTCGGGATCAGCGGGTACATGCCGGGTTCAGGTCTGAACTCTAGACCCAACTCTGTTATGTGCCACTCCAGGTGGCCCATGCACGCTCGCCCCTGAAGGAGCACCACTAGACAGAACTGTGTATGATTGTTTTTGATGGTTGTGTCTGGGATGGAGTTTGAGGGAGCAGCGGTAACAGAGGCGAGGTGATGCTGCGCTCTATAAAACGTGTCAGGCTGCAGAAACCCGGTGTTACGTCTTGTCAGAAAGGTGTGGCCCCCAGATCTGCGGCGGCGCCCCTGACCACGAGGGACCCCAGTGGCAGCAGCGGCAGCCTGCCCTCTGACTGCCAAGCGCTAAATAAGTCTGACCTAAATGGGCCGTTAGTGGCAGAGGTGTGGCCAGGGAGATTAACAACGTGTGGCAGCTGGAAACAGGTCGCGTTTGCACACAATAAATACTGCTGCACCCTTCCATGCAGAACCAGACTCAGACATTATGGGCGTTATTAATAACAATTATAGGTGCAGCAAGAATAGCATGTTTATGTCCAACCATCGTCACAGCCAGGCAAAACACATAACAGATATTTAACACCAGGATATACCCATTAAAAAAAAAAGTGAGACTTGTTAAAATGGAGACCAGAAGACTTGTATTTCCATGTGTGACTTTTGTCTGTGCACTTGCTTGTACAAACACAGATTATGTATGTAGTTTATATGGATTATAAATAACACTACACAGATTTGGAAAAGGTTCAATTATTGTGAATAGAAAGCGTTCATTAAACATTTATGAGAGCTAGAGTCCATTTAGAGAAATATTCTTCTGTCTCTGCTCAAAAAACAAACTCTGGCATGTTCATAACATACTTGTTTGCGGTCCGGAGCTTAAACTCAAAGACAAAATGTTAGTGTAGCATGGAGTCACGTCTTATTCGCTCCTCGTGGAGATGAGACTCCAATCCAGCTGAGTTAAAAGTTGTTTACTCCGGTGTCCTCTGTGTATAGTGCTGTTTGGTTTCATCAGATTGATTACTATGGATGTTTTGGGACTGTTTCTCCCTCTCTGAGGAAGAGACAAACTGCCCGACCACATGCTAATGGGAAACAGAGCGGGATAATGCGGTTTTCCCGCTGACACTGTTTGGATGAGTATGTAAATGTTTAACCGTGGCGTGAGTCAACACACACAAGGGTTAGGTGTCGGGGTTTTGAGAGGGTCTTGTTTGGCGGCAGAGGATCTTAGCTGTTAGCGCCCACGCTTCGTGCTGCGAGCAACTCAACGACACAAAGCTGTATGTAAACACGAAGCTATTCTTATTCTCTATAGACACATTGACATGTAGCGGAATCCTCCCCATAAACAAAATGAATAACTAAATCAAGGGGAAAATGCAAACCTGGCAATGTGCTAAAGAGGCAGTTCAGGTTCTTAATGAAGCAAACGCAGCACATATTTGCCGTTCGTGATGCGAGTGCTTCGTTTTATAACAGGCATCAGAACTTTTAACATGTACTTTTTAAAGGTGGCAAGCAGGGGGGATTCTAGGATCAGACCTTTATGGGGGCTCAGCCCCTAATGAGAATGTGACACGGATACAGTGCCTGAGACTTGCAGCGGACCTTCAGTTTTCTGGCAGTTTCTTCAGTGAACTTCTCCATGTTTAGTTCTGACTCTGGTTATTTACTGTCATGCGAGTGCACAATGGTAGTCCCCATGTTTGCCGTCTTTGTGGTGGGCATGTTGTGACACGAAAGCAGGAGAAGCTGCACGCGATGTCTCTTTGTTAAAACTTTCACAGTGACTGCGTGGCGCTGCAGCGCTGTGGAGGAAGGTCTGGCAATGTGAGACTACGATAATCTTAACCAGTAGAGCAGAATATTCATCAAAACTCTCACGTGTCAGTGGCAGGTTAACTCAGTTGGTAACGTGGGCGCATATGTGCAGAGGTTTATTCCTTGATGCAGAAAGTCCAGGGTTTGAATCCGACCTGTGATGGTTTTCCTGCATGTCTTCCCTCCCCCCCCTCTCTCTCCTTTCATATCTCAGCTTTCCTATCCAATAAAGGCAGAAATGCCCAAAAATAAAAAAAACTCTCACGTGTCTTTTGAGAACCTTGAGCTTCTTTAAGGCCCTCTCCCACCAGGATAGGCTCACTGTGTTACAATTAATATGCTAACCTATTCACTGCTTCCTGGCTCGTAGCCTTCCCTTTTGTATGGATTCAATAGGCTCTCTGCAGACGGAACAGGATTGATGGGAGTTGTAGCACCATCTCAGTGGGTGTATCCTTGTTTTTCTATCCAAATGAGAGCCAGTGTGAGTGTTAATTCTACAGTGAGGTCAATTTGGCCGATCTTCACTTTTCTAAGGAACATTTATGGGTTTGGACTTGGGTTTAGTTTAAGGTAAAAGTTGTGGTTAAGCATGCAGAGCTGGAAGGAAAACGGTTTGAGGTTAGGGTATGAATGTAGACAATAAAGGGCCTCCCAACTGTAATAATGCAAAGACGTGTGTAGCTGTACGTGTACTTCTGTGCATGTGTGTTTTCCTTGCTTGACAGTGGCAAGATGTTGACACACCATTGACCCCTGGTTGGCACGTGGCAGCAGCTTATTTTACAGCCCATGAGGTGACTGAAAGGTGAATGTGTGTGTGTGTGTGTGTGGCAATGAGCCCCAGACGGCAGCCTCAGCCGTCCGGACCATCTAGTTCACAGGTGAAGCACAGCGACGTGGTCGTTCCAGCATCCGCCGGCTGGGAGGAAAAGCCTCCCTTTACTGTCGTATGAAGTCTAATATCAATGGTCTGGAAGACAGATGTGTTTTATGTTGAGAAATATACGGAGTGTTTACACTGGCAAGGCATTTTGACTGATATTATGGTGGCCATTTCTCATTGTTATTACAATGTCAATATTGCCAGTGTTCTTTGCTTCATTTTTAGAAATTGGTCTGAAGGAGATTTCCAGGACGACCTGCGGAACCAGATGGATGGAGTTGAAAGCTGTAACCTTAGTTTGATTTTCAGCTATTAAATCCACTTTATGATCTCATTCATGAAGCGGTGATGTGGATGAAGGCACAGAGACAAAAACTTTTCTTTAAATCTCCGATACACAAATATTGTGAAAAAAAAGGTTAAAGTTCAATTCAGAACACTTCATGGATTGTATATACTCTCTCTATATATACACATACACACACATACATATAACATACATACACATATATATGTAGATGAGCTGGTAGGCGGAGCCAGGCTAGCTGTTTCCTATGTGTGTATAATCCTAAGGATTCACTGTGTATGTTTAACAATACAAGATGATTTATAAAATCATGGTCAAAAATTATTATTTGTATAGCTTAGTATTTTATGCCAAAAAGGTATGTTTGTATGTATAAAGGCTTTAGGCCGCCCTATACATTGTTGTAGGCCCAGTTTAATATGCAACATTATTATATACATTATATGTATGTAGTATGTAGGGCCCTGCATCATCTCTCTTTCAGTTTAGGGGTCCTTGGCTTAAAAAACGTTGAAGAGCCCTGCTTTAAGAGGTTCAGTAACCTACATCTTGATGTTACACTTTGCCTGCAGACTTAGTTTTTGACAGATCGATTGCTCAATGCCTATTTTTTGTAAACAAAATGTCACTTTTTAACTGTTGATTTTCTCCTTCAGGAAGATATCAGGCCGTGCTGCTGGCACCAATTTGGTGTACAAGGTGGACCAGGTTGTAAACATTTCCTCCGCAGGTTTTGGCAGCGACATCTGCAATCCATTTTCTCTCAGACCTGAAATGCCTTTTGTGTGCGAGGGCAGAATTGTTTTTTTTTTATTTTTTTATTTTTTTTATGTCTTTGCTCCTTCTCAGTTTCATTTTTTTCTTTCACAGACATCCAGCTATTCTTTTGGCACCTTAAAAAACAAGAGGGATTCCTGGGAAGAGTTTGAGATTTTTTTTTGGTCAGTAGTTAAGGAGGAATCTCTTTTTGGCCATTAAAACATGAGTTGAGCTACAGCTGCCTGGCTCCTGGTGGGCTTATATCATGTTGTGTGTAGACGAATTATTGTCAACTCTCTTTAAAATCATGACCCTCTTCCTCAGCATGTGAAGCCACGATGAAAGCTCTGGTAAAGCCATGGCATTAAAAGGCTCAGTCCGCTTACTCTCAGCTGCACCTTTCCAAACATGGCATGAACCAGAAGAACAAATTTGAGTATGATTGTGAACATGCGCACGCACACATGGAAAAAATGATTGATGATGATGATCTTTCAGGCCATATTGGCCTGAAAGACTGGAAATTAAGAAAATGTGGTGGCTGTGTTCTAATCGACGAAGTGCATCTTGACAAGATGAGATATTCTTTTCGAATGTTATAAGTTCTAGTTTAACCATAGGCTTCATTTACGGGGGTTACAACTAGGGATGCACCACATCCAGATTTTTGGGGTTCGGCCGAGTACCGAATCCACTGGTTAAGATTCTGCCGAATCCGAAACCGAATACTGAATCCTACTCACATCCTCAGTCCATTAACACAGTAAACACATTAATGAAGTAAACAACGTCCACAGCCTCTAAAATAGTTAAATGTAAGAACTTAATGTTGAATTCACACGCTCTTTTCACATCGTAGGAAAGCACATCACTATTGCCAGATGAGTGACAATTTTGTTTGGCAAATTTTCGCTAACCAGTGTATGATGAAGGCATGTTGGGTGGGTGAAATTAGAAAGCTAACGTTAGCTAACGAGCAGCAGCCGGCGGCGTCATTAAGTCGACCAGTGTAGTGTAAGCGTAGGGTTCGGTGGAAAAATATTCTAAGGTTCGGCAGAAACCGAACACCGTCAAAAAGCCCAATATTCGGCAGAATCCGAATCCTGGATTCGGTGCATTCCTAGTTACAACCCCCCCATAATCAAAACTGGGCTTTTTTTCCAAAGTTTTTGTACCTTTTTTATGTTTTTGGCACTTTTTTCAACCTTTTTTGTGGCCTTTTTCAAGTATTTTTGGACACTTTTTCCAACATTTGTCTCCTTTTGATGTATTTTTCTCTTTTTTCGACAATTTCTTCAATGTTTTTGTTGCTTTTTTTTTAAGTACATGCATACATGTCCCTGCTTCTTGACTTCTCCTGCTGTTATGCTGTTGTATAAATGTGCAAAGAAAAAAAAGTCAAATCTTATCTAGTATCGCTTTGCCAGAACCTCCTCCAAAGCGCGCCGGAAGAGAGTCTGGCTACTCCACGTAGCATTCGGGGATGGGAGGAAAACACGCTCTAGTTTATTGGTATTTCTTGCAATCACAATCGTCTTGGGCAGTGCTAAGCACCAGAGAAAAGCCGCAGTGCCGCTGCAAAATCGGCTCGGAAGGAACTTGTTTTTGTGGATGTTTAAAAGTATTAGTTGTGCGACAGAAAACTCAGATTGGACAGATGTCTATCTAGCTGTCTGGATTTACCCTGCAGAGATCTGAGAAAAGGTTAACCATAGTCCTCATAAATCCACCAGAGTTTAAAATGCCAACACAAAGGAAGCCCAAGGCAACGGATATCCGACCTAAATGAGTGAAATCCCGCAGATTTTCCGGTGGCAATGGAGCACTCATGTCAAAGATATAGACTAAATCTTATCTAATTTGATGCTTTTAAAGAGTCAAAGCATCAAACAGATAACATGTGATCTCTCCTCTCTCCTTGCAGTAAATTAAGTTTGTGTGACATATGAAATGTTAGCTTTTCACTAAATGAACCCAGTATTAATGCAATGCTGTAGACATTAAGAGACTACCAAAAGTCACACATACTGCACTTCATTGTCCAGATGTCATAATTTGTCAAAATGATGAGTCAAGGCAGCTGAGGTAGATACTGTATATGTCTGTGTTTGACTTCTAGAGAACTCCACTCATTCAGTCATAAGTGTGTGCTCTACATCATCTGACATGAATTTCAGGCTGATTTCAGACAGTAGGCAGTGTGATTCATCATGACTAACTCGGCCACCGGAGGTCCCTCTTGCACCAGAATTGTATCAGTAAAAGCCCATTTGGCGCACAGCGAGACATCTCTGAAATGTGTCTTCAATTAGCGGGCTGCAGTCAACACCATCCTCTGACTTGGAATGTCAGCTGAGCTGGAGATAACCCTTCTTTGGTTTTTCTTTTATCTCACCATAAAATTCCCAGCGTAGAACAGCTCTGTAATGGATGTCCTGCACACATTTGTAAAGCATATAACAAAATAAAAGAAGATTAAAAAAAGCCACTTCTGGTAGATACTTTTCACTTTTGACATCAGTTTTGATGTGATGCGTGTTGGCATGATTGAGTTATGGGCTGATTCTGATTGTGAAGTTTTTTCTTTTCAGTGTGTACCAGGCTGGCAACCAAGCCAGGAATGGGTAAGATGAACTGGATCGCTGCACAGGTGAAGATTCTTCAGCAGCAGGGCGCATGGATGAAACACATGCATGCGTTACGCTCCGACCAGCAGCGGCTTTGAAAGTTGTTACGGATATAATGTCCTGATATTCAATATCCATACATTTGACAAATTTAATCCACAAAAATGACAAGAATTCAGTGTTTCTCCTGGTATTCTATTCACATCAGCGTGAGAAAGTCTTGAAGACCGGCACAGGACATTAAAACTCTCCACTGAAATCCAGACTAACAACATTATTTTAGGATTTTGCCACCTTTTTTAAAGCAGAAAACCCCAACACACAAGGAACAGTGATGCAGAACTTTTATATAAATCAATTAAGCAGTGAATTATGATGATGTTTGTTGTTCTTCACGCTAGTTCAGGGACTGGGAGTTAGTCAATATGTGGGAGTCGCAGCGGGAGGCTAGTTCAGAGAGCTATAAGCACAGTTGGGTAGGTAGCAGGTTTTTGTTGACCACACTGTCAAAACTAAGTGATGTGGCCTCAACACTTCGTATATTATCCTGGAATTCGATTTATGGCAAGGAGCAGGGGTGTCGGACTGGGAGTGAAAATGGGACTGAGTACCCAGGGCCCTCATGTGAGATTGGCCCAAAAAGATGCTAGAATGAATAGATGTTTAGATGCGGGGAGAGGCCCATTAGAGAATGCCTTTCTACAGGGCCCAAAAAATTGTGCTATGCCCCTGGCAAGGAGTAATGTACAGAGTAAAAGTGTAACAAAGGGAATGCTCAAATTACAGAGGGGACCAATGCCAATGAACGTAATATCTCAATTACGAACGGCCGAGTAGGAAAACATGCTCACATGGATTTTCGAGTGCAGCATCACAAGTGTGGTTTTATATGATGGGCTAGTTAGCGAGTCATGGCATATTTTAGGTTTTACAGGAAGACAAAACACAACACAGGATTACACTGTGTCTTTGATGGCCTGTGTGGAATTGAAGAGATATCACAAAGTATTTTTAGTGTTCATTTACACAGATATTGCCCAATCAGTTTAATGTTATCAAAATTGTCAGTGGTGGTAAAAATTACAGTCATAGCAGAAAAATAAATAAAACTTCCATTTCTTCTTTTAGTTATTACAAATTTGAGTAAGTGGCACAATTCAAAATGCACAAAAAGTGGGAAGAATGCATATAATTCCAAGTTTCTATGTGTCTGTGATCAATGTATGAAATGGCATTTTGGTTAACTGGTGTCAGTTTACGAACACATGCACTCAGTCACACACACACATGCATATAGAGCACGTACATGTATGTATGCACTCACTCAGTCACACACCCACACTCCCTTAACTGCTGTTTAGTATTATTTTAAGGTTTCCCACCTGTCTTCAGCTGTCAGCAGGGTCTTCTTGCTATGAATACCTCCCACCTACTGTGTCTGCAACACACACACACACACACACACACACACACACACACACACACACACACACACACACACACACACACACAGCAGTCTCCTCCCCAGCAGCAGAGGGGCGAGACGAGCACGATGAACGTGGCCTGCCCTTCTGCCAAAATTAGGTATGACAACAAACTTTAAAACATCCAGCAAACAATTATTGAAGCTAAGCAACCCTCATATTGTAACGTGGCCCATTTTGTGAAAACAAACTTGAAGAACCAGGAGATCCAAAACTCCTTTCCTCGCCAAAGTAATTTCAGGGTTTTTCCAAATAAATTCTCCCATGCAGTCACATCACTTCCAAAAGTATGTTTTGAATAAAGTGCAAATGTGGTGCGAGGCACAGCCACTGTTGATATAACGTGAATAATATGCTTGTAATTAGGTAAATATTAATAGGTTCAGGGATGTGTGCAAGTTTTTTTGTAGGCTTTTCTCACAAACACTGTGTAGAGCCACCGTTGAGTTGTGTGGGAATCACTTTAAGGAGCTTTGAAAGAGTAATAGGACAAATAGTTGATTAATCAGAATTTTCATTTCCAGAATCATTTAAGTCATCCATTATGAAATAGTGCATAACATTTGCTAGTTCCAGCTTCTCATGTATATGGATATGCTGCTTTTCTTTGTTTTAAATAATTATACAATTAATAATTTGGAGGTTTTAAACTGTTGGACAAAAGAAGGAATTTGAAGATATACTGTTGGGCTCTTTTTTTATTAGCTAAATTATGAATCAAATTATGGAGTCCATGGGTTCATTGTTAATGGAAATATTATTGCAATATTTGAATAATGTTGCATATGACATATCATCCTTATATTGTGCAGCCCTAGTGTACACACAGAGGTAAGTTATGATACAGTTTAATACTCTGTAGACCACCAATAGGTTTTTGAGTTTAATTGGTTTCAAAAACAGCACATTTTAGATATTTTCTCCTTGTCGTTCATCCCTACTTGTGCTGGAGGGTTGTGGTACCTCATGAGGTTGTTAAATGCTGTTTCCCGTGGCTTTTCCACCTTGAAAATAGTAGATTTGTGGGTGGAAACACTTGCATACACTGCAACATGTTTGCCTTTATACTTGTGTATTTGTGTGATACCCTAAATGATCCCTGTATACTGTATGTTGTTGCATTTTGGTGGCTTGAGCTGAAGCTTGATCTACAGCTGCACTCTTTCTGAGTGTCTCTGGACGAGAGTGTCAAAGTCAAAGCCTACAATGTAAATGAGAAAAATGTGTGTGAAAGTTCTCCACACATACATGTGTGACTGTGTGTGCACTGGATCCTATGTGTGTGTGTGCATCTGCATGTGTACACGTGTATGCGTGTTCAGTGTCAGTGAGTAAATCCTTCTCCACTTGTTCCCCTGACGTCTCTGCCAAGCAGACAGGGTGACATGAGAATTGAACCATCTGCGTCTCCCCCCCGCTGGCCCGATGGCCAAACAGCCAGTAACTCGCTCCAGCTGCCTGGGAATGGAAAAGACGATCCTGAGACGTTCCAAAAGAATGGCAACCGCGACACACACAAAAAAATGAAGGATGGAAGAAAAACCAAGAGAGCGATGTGAGACGAGGCAGATGCAAGATGGTGCTTTCTTTAAGCTGCCCGTCTTTACTTCTTTTCAGTGACTGTGCTGACCAAAGAAGAAAAGCTCCAGAGGCCTCTTCAAAACAGACAAGACAGGACAGCAGGTTTAACCCGTGTTCTTATGATGCCTCTATGTCAGGACTGTCAGAAACACAGCAGGCTCACAATAGCTGGGAAGCAAAAGTGACATGAGCTACAGGCTGTAAAATTGAAGACACACGTGTCACTATCACAGCAGCTGTATTTCATACCATTATGCCATCTAACAGTTAAAATATGACTTTTGATCAGCCTAAATGATTGTGATTAAAAAAAAAAATTTTTTTTGACTGAGAAAAGGTCTAAATGAAATGCTGGCACCAGGCACGGCCACTTACTTAGTTTACAGTAACGTTTTCTTCCACAGCATTTCCTGGCAGCCATTGGTTTCTATTAAAGTACAGTTTGAAAATCAATTGGCAGACTCCAAACATTTGTAGGTGGTTTTAAATGTATTTCCAATCAGATATTTACAGATGCGTCGCAGTCTGGACGCTCTGTCCGCTCAAATCGGATTCCAAACTGTCTTATCACTCGCAAAATGTCACACGACGTCAAATCCAGAGTTACGGAAGTCATGAGCAGACACAATGCTGCTTTCAGCAGAGTGCTATGGAGGACAACATGGAGGGAAACAACAGTAATCTTTACTGAGACTTGACAGCGTGATGATAGACCTCCATTTCTCATGTTTCAGCGTAGCTAAGTAGTTACTATATCCACGACATTCCACTTCCGGGATTGTTCAGGTGCCGCCGGACATTCCACCAGACTTCCCTCATTTCGGCCGGATGTCCGTCACCTTCCGCTTTCTTTGTGTTGGCATTCTAAACTCTGGTGGATTTCTGAGGACTATTGTTATCTGCTCCTCAGATTTCTGCAGGGTAAATCCAGACAGCTAGCTAGACTATCTGTCCAATCTGAGTTTTCTGTTGCACGACTAAAACTACTTTTAAACGTACACATGTAAACAAGTTCCTTCCCGAGGTTATTTTGCGGTGGCACAGTGGCTGTGTCCAGCGCTTAGCACCGCCCATGATGATTGTGATTGGTTTAAAGAAATGCCAATAAACTAGAGCAATTTTTTTTTCCCCATCCCAGAATGCTGTGTGGACTAGCCAGACCCTCCTCCGCACTCCTCCGAGACTAGGTAGTTTCTGACACCTGTACGATGTACCACAGTAACCCTGCAGATAGGTTGGTAATGTCTGGACAGTGACACACATATTTGATTTAATCACTTGCAAATAACAGTACGGACAGTCTGTCTTAAAGATCAGATTTTAAAGAAATCAGATTGCCTGAATGTAGTCTAAGGGACAAACCACTGTGTCCAGAGACGGCTGACTTCCCCATCTTTAGACTGTTTTCTCTCATCTCTTTCTTGAGTTTGGTATAAACCATGTGTTAGATGTGAACATGCTATTTGTACTTTTAGTATTTAGAGCCGCCCAACGTGCAAAGCTGATCCATGCAGTGCCTAGAATAAAATATAAACAAAAATACTGGCGCCGCTGCAGTGTGATGAGCCAATGATCCTCACACAGACATTATAAAATGGAAAAAAAGAGCTGAATGGTTGAAAAGTTTAGTTCAGCTGAGCTACTGTCACAACAATTGACGCAACGCTGTCAAAACAAGCAGCTGTGAGTAAATCCTTGATTACAGAGAGCGACCTGTATCTGTAGTATTGTTATGGAAACCTGCACGCTGCTGCATGGTTTCTTTTACAAAACGCTCATGTTTAACCCCTTTAGTGATGCTATCTGGCCACAAGCTCAGCAGCCTTCGGCAAAACGTGGTAGCGATGGTATCGCTGCAGAGTTATTCACTCTTACTGTTTTAAAATACATTGACAAACTGCTGCATAGCATCACGTCAGGCTCCAAGAAATATGGAATACATGTTTAGATTTTGTTTACCCACCATCCAAAAATAAGTGGTTTGGATGAGGATCTGCAACTAGGGAATGAGCGTGCGTTTTGCTGTCTTACTCAATGTACATCACATTTATCTCAATTGTGTGTTTGGTTTGTTAATTCAATCCATGAGCTGAATCTTAAGGGTGGTAATGCACAAGACGAAATCTCAGTCAGCGCAAAGGAACGTTTTCGGCATTATGCAACAAACTAAGCCACAGGGTCATAAATCAGCTCAAATGTTTCATGGCTACAAAACGTTCCTCAGTGATTGGAAGAGTGCTGTTGAGGCAAGTGTTTGAATGCCGTCTCTCATCCGCCGTGGCCAAAAAAACTGCCCCGCGTGTCCCTTCAGCAGGCACATTTTACGCCACCGACGCACACTGTGTGCTCGTCTGAAGCCCGATTTTGGTATCAAAACATAAAGAACATATTGAAATACTATTTTGTGCACAGTGTGGCTTCTGTACATCTATTAAATTGCCTCAGAGCTGAGGTCCAAAGCACTTCATGACCACAAGCTCCCCCAAAGAAAAACAACACATTCGAGAAGAAGAAAGAATACCTATTCATCTGAAGGCCAAGGTATTTTCTTTGCGGCGTGTTCGCTACTTTTTAATAATCCTATATGGCCAGGTTTAAATCTTGACTTTATAAACGGCTGTTTTCCCTCCAGGTATTTTCATTGTCAATTAACCCGTATGGATTGGTGTCAAGGGGTGGTGGTTGACTCCTGGACCCCAGACAGGTTGGAGAATGTCTGGCTGTAAAAAAGAGGAAGAGGCGTCTGGGTGTGGAGCTGGGAGTTGTGGGTTTTGCAGTCTGAGGGTATACGTGTACTATCAGTAGTTTCACAACATATGCAAAGCCTGAGTCTTTCAGAAGCAACAAATAAAAAGCGTGATTTGGTTCTAGTGTATTTTGAGGCCTAAAAAAATTAAATGTCAACTTTTATTTGGGCTAAGAAAAATGTTAAATTGTAGTTACATTGTTTTCCCCATGATTGGGTTCCACTTTGAGTGTTTCTGGATTTACATGAGAAAATGTAAAGTCGATGAGCTTCACTTTGTCCTGAGTTCCTAAGAGAACTGTACACACTCACTGATACTGTTAATGTTTTTCTTTCAGTAATGAACTCCAATTGTACTGTATTTGAACTCTTTCCAAAACTCTTCAAGGAACATTTTTGCAGAAAAAACCCACTAAACTCTAATCTGATTACAAATCCACAAGCATAGAATGTAATTTCCACAATCTCATCTACAATCTGTAATCTACAGTTGAACATCTTTATGGGGGAGTTCTGCATTGTTTTTTGTAGCGCACCAAATATGGTTTACACGGTTACCAAAGAAACAAGTGTTTTCAAACAACAGACTATCTCCACTGAGCTTTGGAGGTAATTAGTGTGGGTTTGAAGAAAGGCCAGTGCACACTGTAGCATATTGTAAACTGGTGAGGGGCAGAGGACATGCTGCTTTGATGTAACATGGATTGGAGAGGATTAAAGGGTGGCTGCATTCCCAAAATACAATGTGACCTCTATAAAGAGCCCATCCAGAACCTGTCTTCAATCTGCTCTGGGATCAGCGCATGGGTCATAAGAATACACCATGCTGATTATGGCTACAGAAGCCAAAAAAAGATCTCCGATCCACAATTTCGAACAGGTTTTTCTTTAGGAGTGGAGGAAAAACTCAGAGAGCTGGTAGGGCTTTGAAGTCCAAACTCACTACTTCAGTTGAAGTGTGAAGCTAACCTAAACATAAAGGATAGAGCAACACATTCTCACTCCCATCGCGTCAAAAAGTGTGCCTTTGGCGCTCTCGGGAC
This sequence comes from Zingel zingel, assembly GCA_023566125.1. Taxonomy (NCBI): domain Eukaryota; kingdom Metazoa; phylum Chordata; class Actinopteri; order Perciformes; family Percidae; genus Zingel; species Zingel zingel. Next base: position 32,064,743 of record CM042323.1, on the reverse strand, counting down.
TCGCGTCTAGCCCTTTATTCATATTTAGACGCTCTTGCTCGGGACTCTTCGCGTCACTTGACGCTCTGGGTCGGGATGTACGTTTAACTGACATGCGGCACAAGAACGGGACAGTTAGGATTAGGAAAAGATCGTGGGTGGGTTTACAAAATATACGTTTCAGCGACACGCGGGGCAAGAATAGGACACAAACCCCGGTTTCTTGGGTGAAAGTCCTGTGTTGTTTGATCCACCCCACTCCTCCATACGTGGATTTTCAGTCTTTCACACTACTAGCTACCGTTGTCGCTCTCAATATTACGTCATCTTACAGCGCTGCGGTCAGGCAGCTGTTAGCTGATCGGTATCTGATGCTGAGAGCCACTGACCAAGTGTCAGTATTTTATGAGTTTGGAGTGAGAACGGGTTGGTCGTCATGGCAGAGAGTGAAACTCAGGCCTCCAGAAAGTGCTTTGGACTTTGAAGCAAATTGAACATAGTGTCCAAACAGTGGAATTACAATGTCACATGATGCCCTCGGGCCCAAAAATACTTTTCCCCATAGACTTACATTGCAAAAGAAACGTCTGTAAATCAGTGGATACACAGCGTCACAATCCCCACGAAATGACTTGTTTCACCACCCGAATTTGATCCATTCGGTCTGATAACATTTGGAAAGTCTAGAAAAGCCACACGATTAAATCATTTAATCCTCATTCAAGTTAGCAGAATGCTAAACCGGACGTAGCCGGCTCTAGTGTGCCTGCTCTGTAGGCCGCACAGTGCAGAAGCATTGCCGATCATCAGGGTAATTTTTGGCTCCAGGATGGTTTATGTGCTACTGGGCAACTCTCATGTGAACGGATCCTTGTACGCTGTTCCAGTTCTTATAAAACATCCATGGTGAAAATGCTTCCTTCTCTCCTCCTGCTCTGCAGTAAGTCAAGTTTACCTTCCAAGCTCTGCTTGGCTGTTTCACCAACCAGCCAAAGCAGCCATCAATGGGCACAACAACAGACCAAATGCAATCGCTGAACAAATTGAATTGAATTGAATTCAATTTCATTTAGTGTCAAATAATAACAGGACTTATCTCAGGGCACTGATAGAGTAGGTCTAGGGGTGTAAGAAAAAAAAATCAATACCCTTGAGTATCAGGATATTTTATTTTGCAATACTGTATCGATTTTTTTTTTTTTTTTTTTTTTTTTTTAAAACGTTCAAAAATATTCATGTAAGACAGTGGTTTACGTTTATGTTGTGTATAAACCCCAATATCACCTTACACACTGTATGGACATATATTGCAATATATTGAATCGTGACCCATGTATCACGATACGTATCGTATCGCCAGATTCTTGCCAATACACAGCCCTAGTCTAGACCACACTATAATTTACAAAGACCCACAAATATGAGATGTGGGCTGCCATTCAGACGTCTGGAACCAGACTAGGAGTATTTTTTTCCAGTTGATTGCTGTGATGGGTGCAGGGAATTAGAAGACCCAAATGCAGAAATTAGGCAAGCAGGCAGGAGAAGTCTGGGTTGGCAGATTTATTTGTCCCAAAAAACAAAGTACAAATTAACAAAGGGAGTCCTGAGGGGCAGGCAAAAACTTCTACAGAAAACCAAAAAAAACATCCAGAAAAAGCAAGATAAATACCAAAGCAAAACAGGACCTGAGAACAAAGGAAAATCCAGAGAGCAAAAACAGACCCAAACTGACACGGGGGGGGGGGGGGGGGGGGGGGGGCACTAAAAAACACACAAACTGACAGGACTATGACACAAACTGACAGGAAAAGCACAAAACGACCTGACAACAGACAAAGGACACACAAGGACTAAATACACTGGGTAACGAGGTAACGAGGGGCAGGTGACACAGCAGGTGAAACACATTAGGAGAGACAGAATAATCAAAAAAGGCGGGAAAACACAGGAAGTAAAACAAGACACAACAAGACAGAAAACTAGACTATCAAAATAAAACAGGAAACAGAACATTAATACAAAACAGGGAGCAGAAATATACACAATGAAATAAACACAGTCCACAGAATACATACAGAACAAATAGAAATACAGAAATAGAACAAAATGCAAAGCAAAATACTGAAACCATAACAGATTGCCATACGTTTTCGTGTAGCTTAAAGTGCAAGATAAATAGCTTGCTTGCACCAAGGTGACACAGGTTAGGTGATAATGGAATATATATGAGGCAAAATTATATATTGGTTATGTTGTTGCAAAAAAGTTGCCTTGCAGGACCAGAACATATGAAAAAAAGGCATTTTTCACAGAAAAGAACTACAATACAAATTCTTAGAGACAGAGATGTATGTGTGTGTGTGAGAATGTGGGAATACTGGGCAACACCAGGTCAAGTTACAGGAGAAATGAGGGAATGACTGCAGCTGAACGTTATATAATATGACATTTTCAAATAAACAGATCTGCAGTTTGCTACTCTCCATCACTGATTGCTATAACACAATTGTGATTCAAAACACAGCCAGTTCATGGAAGCTGTTACAGTTGCTGTTCCAAACACACAATGTTTGATTGGTCTCTCGCAGGACATATGCATTGGCTGACAGACAGGGATGTGATTTACAGTACTGTTCCATTGTGTCTGTTTGTACTGAACAGAAAAATGAGCTGTGATAGTCACCGTGGCTGAGCAGGGAAAGAAAGAAGAGCACGCCTATTAAAACTCTTCATCTAAAAACAAATAACTTTGCAGTACCCCTACTGTTGATGGTGATATCTGGGAAGTGCATAAACATCACATCAATGATTGCTTCTCTGACAAATATTCCTGAAAGCGAAACCACACCTCTGTATCACTTGACAAAATTTAAGATGTGGGCAACAAATCAGAGGTTTGGAACTCCACTCAAAACTCTTTACAAAGGTAAACAGTAGCTGTATGCGTGCAGCCCCTTGTCTCTCTCACAAACTTTAGTCACCAACAGAAGGGTGACAACTCTATCACAATCTTGTACTCTCTTGTAATCTCCAAACATTTCTGACTAAGAGTGTAATTCATTCCTCAGGTGACATAATTGCAAAACCAGTTATATAAAAGTCTACCTGGACAAAGGCAGAAGTCCGGAAACAATGAAATGAACAGTGAACAGAGCCAACAGGCTATAATGAGAAAAGCAGTGCTCTACCTAATCTCAAACTAGTTCAGCTACTTTGTAAACCTGGTGCTGAGTATAATTGCTGCGACTGTGAACATGCCTCCTCTGATTTCTGGGCAGAAAGTGTTGACTCGCGTGCCGGATAGAGCGAGCTGAGGTGTGAATTGAAAGAAATGGAAAGAGAGAATGGGAGAAAGGGGCAGTAAGAATTCATCTAGGGTGGCCTTTTCCTTCCCTCTTAAACTTCTTCCATCAGAGACAATGTGTGAAACCAGAAGAAAACTTTCCAAATATTTTATAACTCATGGAACAGAGCTGGAGAACAGATGCATTTCACCGTTTTTATTGAATAAATTGCAGTCTAGAAGGATCCAAACGTAAAGCTCTCATATGGTGCAGTCTGTAGCGGAAGAAAAAGTCAAACAATACCTCATCTTTCAGCGGGTTTGATATGAAAAATAGAAACAGAAACTTTTGAAGATGGACTAGATGACAGCGTATGGATTTCCCATCTCTTTTTCCCCTTTTGAATGTAAATACCTTCCCTTTATTGATGTAGCAAATCAATTTGGGTTTTGGGGGTTTCTGGCCCACTCAAACATGTGTGATGTCTTTCTAAATGTGGGGTGACCCTCAAAGTGAGAACAAAATCTATTGGCTGAGGTTTACGTACATATGTACTGAACATTTGCTTCTGATTCACTTTGGCTCCTTCTCCAAGAGGACAGTTTAAAGAATAAAGTTAACAATCTATCTATGGTGACTTTATTTTTCTTATTTTCAAGAAATTCCATTGAAAGGCCAACCCAACAATGGATTAGTTTGTCTCTCATATAATATATAATATGATGTGATTTACTTATTTATTGCAGACATAAATCTTAAAGTGAAAACACTTATTTCCAACATGGTCCTACAATGTTTAAAGACAAAAAAAAAGACAAACAACATAAAAGTAGTACAACTGGATGTGTAACATATAGTTTTAGTTTTAAAAAGGGCAAAACAATTGGGGCTCCTGGGTAGCTCACCTGGTTGAGCCTGCACCCCATGTACTAAAGGCACAGTTCTTGCCGCAGCAGCTGTGGGTTCGATTCCGACCTACGGCACTTTGTTGTATGTCTTTCCCCTTCTCTCTCCGCTGTCCTGTCAATGAAGACCTAATTATGCCCAAAAAATAATCTTAAAAAAAGAAGAAGGGCAAAACTATTTCTTATGACAGTTAGCAGGGCACTGTTCTTTTTTGTATGGGACTACTTTAATTTGTGAATTAATAGAGAGTTGGTGCACCAGGACAGTGTATGTGGGATTGACTCAAAACAATGTCTGTGTTCATGCTAATGAAAAAACATTTCACCAGTGAAACAGTGTGGCTCATTGATGTGTTTTAAAGGGACAACAATGGAGCTCTATGGCACAGAGTAATAACATAATCAGGCTGTGGCTACTCAGGCAAGTCTTGTTAGTATTTTAATGGGATTTATTGGTAATACAAAAAAAATAGAACATCACCAGCCTTAGCCTTTAAGAAAAAAAGTCTGCCGGATGCAGTATAATGTATTTTTAGGGCACTTTCACCACTGTGTTTGAGCAACCATGATTGGCACGGGTTAATGCAGCCGTAAAGTGATGCGTAATGTGTGGAAAAAAGCAACACAGTGTGGCACAGTGAGCAAATATTGTCCAACCTGCAACCTGTGTTTCCCTGATGGAAAAAAATGCTGTGAATTCAGACCAACAGCTGCTACTTCCCTTACCAGGAAATACATTTAAATACTATGCTGTGCAGGTTAATATTAATATTAAGCAGGGCAGCCAAGAGTATGGAAACAATTAATGAAAGAAAACTAGCATAAGGCTTAAATACACGGCATGTGTTCAAACCCCATGTTAATGTGTAAACAATAAGTATTGTCCTTGCAGTCAGTGCTAAAGTCATTTATAGTAAAAAGCAGATGAAATACAGAGACCACAGAGACAATTCACAACTTTGATAACATTTTCATCAACTTTCACACTTAACTTTATATACTCTTTGTCTATTCATCATAAAACCATGTTGGTCAATAGTTCATAACAAGACAGTGAATGCATCATGGAAGGAGAAGAAAGGCAATAATGAAAGGAAAATATGAGCTGTTACTCTCATTTAATACGGAGGCTTTAGAGCACTGAAATCAACTTCAGAGTCCAAAAAGTCACTTCAAATTAGGCAAAACATTAATAAAAGCAGTAATACTGCCCATTAGTTTAAAAATGCTATGATTCTCATGTTCTGAGGTTTTATTAATTCTTGCCAATATATACCAATTTATCCTGAAATGTCCAAGATATAGTGGACTATTTTTACTCTCCCTTTCTGGGAGTGGAGACCTCCAGACCAACTTAATTGAGCAATTTTTTTCTGTTGTGGAAATTATTCACCAGCAGTCTCTCTTTTCTTTCTTAAGAATTGGCCAATTTTTGTTGCATTTATTTGGTTAAACTGACCCCTGCGGTTGTGAATCAAGGTTCTGTGATCCCTCCGTTTCTATCTGAACTTCCTGCAAAAATACACAGAACGGAGGGTCTTCCTGTATTTCCCCTTCGCTTAAACAGAAAGAAGCTGGAGTGACCGCAGCGTTGACCCAAATGCATTCACCGAATTCTCTCAAATTGCACAGCGAGACAGGTCTGATGGCTGTGTGGTCTATACCCGAGCGTTTCCTCGCGCCTCTAACTGGCCCTCTGACCAGTGACGTTTGTATATTCTGGGCCGCAGCGCAGTCCCGAGTCCAGCCGGTGTCATGGCTTGGCCAGACATAGCAGACAGAACTGGTTGAGCCTCTAAAGGAGAAGCATGACCAATATCAACAAACAGACCTAAATACGCAGGGGGAAAGCAAAATAATCACGACACGGACGGCGTTCGCAGCCTTGGAGGTAATCCCGGGCTGCCGCCTCGGAAATTGATTGGCTAAGAAAAACAGGTCCACAGTGGGGGAAGCGTTTGGATGATAGTTTATCTAAGAAGTGGCCATAAGCGATAATGATAATTAGATCAGTATGTTTTTGATTATTACTATGAAACGGGACACCTCATATATTGGCCCCATAGGCGAGTGACAACACCACCAGATCCTTGTCTTTTTCAAACAAGAGGCTTACCAATAGAGTCAATCTTTTAAACCACTGCTTCCCAATCTTTTTGGATTGTGACCCTTGATTGAGCCAAGAAATGTCTACTTGCAACACCTTGTCACACATTGTGTCTATGAGCGTTTCATTTAAAAACTATGCTCCCCTCACATTATCATACCAATGGTTTTTAAAGTCCTAATGAGCTTAAAGGACAATTTGCAAAACAAACCTAGAGGTTAATAACGGATGTGTACCCACTCTGTCATTCTCTGGGACATGTTTTCATGCTAATTGATTGTGTTTGTAGCTTGAAAGAAGCGAACGCAGACCGCTGGTTAGCTTACAACGCTAGTATTCGGGGCACAGGGAAAGTAAAAATAAATTGCTATTTTGTACCACTAAAAAACGGTAGCATAGTGAGGGTCCCTACATGTTAACCGAAGCATTGAGAACTTTGTAAGTCCCAGAGAACGACAGAGTGGGTACACATCCGTTATTAACCCCTAGGTTCTTTTTGCGCCGGAATTGTCCTTTAAGCTCATTAGGACTTTAAAAACCATTAGTATGATAATGTGAGGGGAGCATAGTTTTTGAATGAAACACTCACAGACACAATGTGTGACAAGGTGTTGCAAGTAGACATTTCTTGGCTCAATCAAGGGTCACAATCCAAAAAGATTGGGAAGCAGTGGTTTAAAAGATTGACTCTATTGGTAAGCCTCTTGTTTGAAAAAGACAAGGATCTGGTGGTGTTGTCACTCGCCTATGTGGCCAATATATGAGGTGTCCCGTTTCATAGTAATAATCAAAAACATACTGATCTAATTATCATTATCGCTTATGGCCACTTCTTAGATAAACTATCATCCAAACGCTTCCCCCACACTTACGAAGTTCTCAATGCTTTGGTTAACATTTAGGGACCCTCACTATGATACTGTTGAAGTTTGGTGATATTTTGAGCCTTTTTAGTGGTACAAAATAGCAATTTATTTTTACTTTCCCTGTGCCCCGAATACTAGCGTTGTAAGCTAATCAGCGGTCCGCGTTTGCTTCTTTCAAGCTACAAACACAATCAATTAGCATGAAAACATGTCCCAGAGAACGACAGAGTGGGTACACATCCGTTATTAACCCCTAGGTTCGTTTTGCACCGGAATTGTCCTTTAAACTCTTCAGCATTTCACAGGATTTGAATAATGTCAAAAAAAAAACATATGTTATTTTGTGTAGCAGAAATGATTTTGGCTAGTTGGTCTGTTGGTCCACCACTTGGGTCCAGACTTAAATACATCAACAACTATTGGATGGATTACCTTAACATTTCATACAGACATCCATGGTCTCATGAGGATGAATCCTAATGACCACTATCTTAAACCTTCATCAAATCCATTTTAAAGGCACTTATCAGTTCATTGAAACAGTACAAAAGTATGCCTGCTTTAAATATCATGCTTTAAATGGCAATGGTAAAAAATAGAGGCTTTTATTTTGTATCCATCCCCAGTGTGTAATTTTGAAGGTTTATCAATCAGAGAGAAAAAGATGGCCAGAGGATTTAGACTCTGAAACCCTTTTCGGATGTGCCTTTTATTTCTGTAAATAGTTCATTTCTAGTGTATGTGGTTTCAGGATCTTTATGGTGCAAGAGGCCACCTAGGATAACCTATATTAAAAAAAACAGCAAACATTAGCGAGGAAAGGGCTTCTCTGCATTGTAAAGAAATCATGCTTTGTGGTTTTGTAAGACATACAATTGAGCAGTAGATCATTACTTCGAACGCTACCACGGCATTTATCAAAACCAGCCAAAAATGAGGTCATTATACGATTAAATTTGTGGTGTTTTATACCGCAGACTATTCATCAAATTTTCTCTCTCTTTCTATTCCTCTGTTCTCTCAGTCTCTTGATGGGGACAAAAAGAAACTCTGCAGCTTTCCAGCTACCACTTTCCCTCTCTACTGTTGTGCGGTCTCTACAGCAACAGTGACCTTTGACCCCTCCAGGAAGAGGGGCATGGTTGAGCTTTGGCTCGAGTAACTTAGTAGGTCCATTTCAGCACAGTTCAACCCTAAACAAATAACTCAAGGCCTGTATTCTTTGAACCTCACAGCTCCCCAGATTTCCAAGGTTAACACCACTCCTGCTTTGGAGAGTGATCTATAGTTTCATGCTTTGTCGTTTTTATCGAGACCTCTGCCCCCGCGGTCACACGGGGTCACTTCAGTCGACCACACGAGCGGTAACAAGAGTGTAATTTCCCTTGCTGAAAACCTAATGGTTACACACACTTAATAAAAAGGATACTCAAATAGCTCTTTGGCCGAAGACCTGGTGTAAGAATCGAGTCAAAATAAAGGTCATGGTCTGGATTTCTTCAAACTGATCTGCAAAAATGTAGCCATCAGAATTGTTGAATGAATGGGAGTCAGAGGGGCAGCTGTGATCAGTCTCATAACTCTTGGACACGTCACTGCCAATCAACATCAATCAGCAGGACTTTGTTTTATGGTAACTGATGATGATTTTGAAGTAATGTCAGCGTTGCCATTCTAAAGAGCCTCCATATGTTGCATATGGTGAAATGTAATTTAAAGTCCTGGCAGGAAATATCCTCACAAGAGCCATAAACGTGTAGATGACTTGTGAAGACAGCGTACCTGCACAGTCCGCTTCGTGGCCTCGCTCTCCCAAGGTCATTTATAATTTTTATTGGCTACTTTAATACTTCAGTTTACAAATGAAGGGCTTCATTCCAAAATAGAGTTCATCCACTTTAGAAAATATTTCCGTGTGTGTGTGTGTGTTATTAAATATCCTGTGAATGAAAAGTTTGAAGCAAGAACTTGAGTTACAGGCTGTCTTCTGACAGGATACAATACTCCTAATTGGTTTTAATGTTGTGCCCACAATGACGCTACTGGAAAAGATGTTTGAAACGATGGATGTTTCAAGCCAATTATCAGTCAGTGCATTCATTATTTTGACCCGGCAGTTGTAGCTGTTACAGAATTTCCAGTATTCTCCATGACCATTTCAGATGATCTGGTATACAGGATATGGCTCTTTAACCTATATTTTAACCTTTATTTATCCAGGTAAGTCGACTGAGAACAGATTCCCATTTGCAACGACAACCTGTCACATTTTTTGGTAAACATTTTGCTCGTCATCCGTTACAGTTGAAACCTCGTTTCAGACCTATGAATCACTGCCAATATATCAAATTTGTTTAGAAATTCAAAAAGGCCTGATGTTCTTCCCATTGACGTCAGAGAAACAGTTTGTGGCTCTATAATGTTATTACAGAAAAATGGCGACAAGTGTGGATATGCTAGAGGCAGCTGTACAATATATATATTTTTAATCCACTTACAAAAACAGAAATATCTCTTTGATTAATGTGACAAATGTAAAGTTGACTGCTCCTAGCAACAGCTACCACAGCTTAATCATCAATTGAAAATTAGGTCAACGGGAGGAATTCTCACTAATGATTAGTTAGTGTAAAACTAATCAAAATAACCTCCCTCCCAATAAGAAATCATGACAACAGTGTCAGGCTGAATGAATTAAGTCCATTCTGATTTTCAGGCTACAGTATCACATGCATGTGTAAGTTAAAGGTGCATGAAGTATTATGTGACTCTTATTGACCTCATCTTTTATTTCATTTTTTATCATTTAATCATATTTTTCCCTGGACCAGATGTCAAATAAGCTATTAAAACAACAATAACGCAAACATGTAACATCATAAGAGGAGAAAGTAGCTGAACTAAGGATAAAAAGCAAAAAATAGTAAGGTTTTGTACAATGCAAGAATTAATCCAAAACAAAAAAACTAAACTGACCAACACAGAGAGGAACTGAATCTCTGACAGATCTTTGGCACATCTTGCATTTGACTTAAATGATAAAGTCACATTTTTACAATAAGAAAAGTGGATGCAAAAGACTGTAAAACACAAGCTTGTCTTTTCATTTTTTGCACGCGGGCCATAAAGGGAGTTTTCAAATGGGAGCACCTTGCCAAGTCACCAGTATTGATAGCTCTGGCAGGTATCATGAAACCATTAGGTGCTATGCAACAGTGAAAATATTTTTTTTATCTAGGGCGGTAAGTTAACATTAACATTATATCAAGTTAATCAGGAGTTTATGTTATCTGCTCACCTCCTCCATGTTACACAGAAACAACCTTAATGTGTGTGGGAGAGCAGTAGCCAAGTTTATTGAAAAGTGTAAGCCCATTCAATTCATGATAAACATTTCCAAACCACAGTGATACTTAAGTGTCAGCTAATAAATATAAACGAGGACGCCCTATAAGATATTGGTGGAGTCCCTGTTTTACTGCTCTCTATCAGCTCCAACGTGCAACACTTGGATGGGATTACAATGACGTTAATGTCTTTTGGCTCTTCTCGTAGGATATGATAAAAGAATAGTAGAGATTTTGGTGGGAAGCGAGGGCTGGGATATAATAAATAGCCCCAAAACCTCTAAGCTTATCAAAAATGAGTGCAGCTGTGGTCAGAGGAGAGGGAAGCTGCGCTTTGGGTGTGTTGATGGTCACTCAATCGTGGTTATGGTGGTTATGAGGATGAAACGCAGCTGCTTCCTTTACAGTTTGAGATGGTGAAGACTTGAACTGGCTTGTATGAGGTCCTGAGAGGGGAAAGATACCCAAACCACAGCTGCAGGGCAACAAGCCATGATACAAGATCCACTTTTCTTCACTTCCTTGCTTGCATCCACGCCCGTTTCCGGTCTGAGCGAGGATATTATGCAGCTGATAATGACACGCAAAATAATAGCCGCCCAGATGATGAAAACACTTGACCTACACCCTCAGGGGGATTTACATCCAACCTCAGTAGTGCGGAGAGAGAATCTGCTGCCGAATCAGTGCCTTCCCGTCTTGTTGTGTGGCCTCAGGAAACCGTGAAAGGAGGCTGATTTCTGCAGCATGATTCAAGATGAGAGAGAGGACCTGTGGTCAAAACTCAATCTGTCCCATATGGGGAAGATATGAAGCTCGAGGGATAAGTAGAGTGAGGGGATCTGTTGGTATGGCCGTGTCTCGCCAGACAGGGACAGGACTGTGGCAGCTCAGTCGTGCTACAATGGAGGGTAGTGTGAGCGACAACCAAGCCCAGACGAGGTTTAACTTTTTTTTTTTATTATCAGCATTTTAACAGTGGTGGAATAGGTATTCAGATCCTTTACTTAAGTACAAGTACTAATACCACACTGTAAAAATACTCTGTTACAGGTAAAAAGTCCTGCATTGATAATTTTACTTACCTAAAAGTGTGTAAGTAGGATCAGGAAAATGTACTTAAAGTATTAAAAGTAAAAGTACTCACATTTTAGAAATTGGAAACGATCCAAACTGTTCTATGATTAATCGGATAATCATTCATCATCTGGACTTGTAGGCCGTTATATTGTAGGGTAGTTTCATTTATAATAAAACATCAGATTTTATAAACTACATGTGTTTTTTGTGTGCAACAATCTTAATTTGTAAAGTAACTAGTAACTAAAGCTATCTGATTAATGCAGTGGAGTGAAAAGTACAATATTTCCCTCTGAAATGTAGTGGAGTAGAAGCATGAAAAGAAAAGACTAGGGCTGTCAAACGATTGCAATTTTTTAATCGCGATTAATCGCATGTTGCATTTCAGAACTGTTTTTAAGTACATAATAACAATGGAAAGCAATTATTACCACTGTATCTTGATTGGGAATCAAATGAATGCAAAGAAAGTTACTTTATGAACTTGACTATTATTTATTTACTGTAAACAAATGTGTGAATCTGTCATTATTGCACAATTCCTCCAAGTAACTAACTAAAACACCACAGCAATTGACTGAGATGTAACCCTAACACTTTGCTTATACAGTACAAACAAAATGGTCCAAAAACCAGATGCCACAGCAGGACATTTAACCTTTACATTTTTAACAAGGATTGAGAACAATTGACTGAGATTAACACTAACACTTTGCTCATACAGTACAAACAAAATGGTCCAAAAACCAGATGCCACAGCAGGACATTTAACCTTTACATTTTTCTAATAACAAGGAATGTAGCAATTCTCCTGGACAGAAAAGGCAATGCCCCATGCCTCTGCAACTTCGCTGAAGTGCTCGGCACGTTTCAGCGTAGTGTCGTTCTTCTGTATGTCGAACCGTTAAGGCAAAGGAGTGCAAAGTCCAGCCAGAGTCAATATAGTGTGCAGTAACTCCTAAATAATTTTGATTACTCACTGACGTCCAGTGATCCCCAGTTAATGAGACAGCGTTTTCACTTTGCAGCAGTTCCAGTTTAGCTGCTTTCTCCGTATCCTACAGGCTGTATATGCGTGAAACTACTGTCCCCCTCAATGGCAGTGTATAAGACAGGTCAGAACATGCCAACCGTAGCACTTCTTTAAGACTCAAGTCTTCTACGATGCTGACAGGTCTGCAGTTAGTTGCCACCCATTTTGCAAGAGCTGTAGTAATTTCAAGTAGCACTCTCCAAAATACTGCTTTGCCTGAGCCCGCTAGCATCAAACTGCGTCACGTTAATATGCTTAGCTCGTAGGTGGTAGCTCAAGCTTGACGTGCTTCGGTGATATTTTAATTCGGCTTTACACAATGTGCATATGGCTTTCGACTTGTCTACTCAGCCGTCCGGGAGTTTTTTTTAAAAAGAAAAGCGCCATTCAGAATTGTGTTGCTGCTGTCTTTATCCATGCCGGCAGCCTGCCTGCATTCTGCAGCAGAAGATGTGTTATGAAGAAGTATAGCAGCGCCAAAGGGTCAAAATAGTAGCCGTTAGGCACGACGCAAAGCCGAGTGAAGTGTAAAATAAATGAAACGCATGCCGGCATGCGATTAATGCGATAAAAAATTTTTTTAGCACATTGCGTCGGCCCTTAATCGCATTAACGCGATTAATGCGTTAACGCTGACAGCCCTAGAAAAGACTCAAATAAAGTACAAGTACCTGAAATTTAGACTTAAGCACAGTACTTGAGTAAATATACTTAGTTATATTCCACCACTGAATTTCATTTATTGTCCAACAACCCTGACGAGGTGTCTGTGTGGTACATTAACGGATTCTGCGTGTAGACTACAGTAACAGAAAACTAGACATGGCCATGGTTTATTGGATGTTCTTGCATCTGGAATTCATGTTCACACTAATACTGTATACCATATTAGCTTGTTTGGAAACTATTTAACTTGGGTAAGACCACTGTGGTACTATCGGCCCAGCCAGTAGCCTGTAGTTTCAATCCCCACAACAGCCAATCCATCAGATGACATGTTGAAGTGCTAAGCTTTTAGTGAGACAATGAAGCCCTCCCTGCTGACGTCTTCACAGGAACACAAGCCAAATGCCTAAAATGCATTTATAAAATGTAAACTAAGAAGGGGAAGAAATGGGTATTACATTAAACTTTAGAGGATAACGTTTCCTTCTGAAAAGATACTGGCCTTTCAAACTACAGGAAGCCTACAGGATGTCCTCATGCCTATATTGCTCTTATTGAGGCCCTGCTACAATTCCCAGCAGACAGCCGTATCATCTGACTCCTAAAATAAAATAAAACAAGGGACTGCTACAGGAAAAAAAGATTGATATGTTCCAGCTGGGATCATCCTTTTTTTTTTTTTTTTATTATTTTGCAGATCAATACACAGCATGTTAAAGTGGCCATATTATGCTCATTTTCAGGTTCATAATTGTAATTTGAGATTGTATCAGAATAGGTTTACATGCTAGCGCTAGCATGCTAACGGTTAGCCCCCTAGGCCCCTTGTCTCGGCTAGTTACGTAGAAAGCCGTGCAGATTTAGACTAGCTCACCCGGAGGCTGAAGGCAGGACACATTCAGAAACCTGTATCGCACTCAAAACAGCATGGATGTTTTTTTTTCATAATATGGGCACTTTAAGTTATCTATTTCTGTCCTTTGGTGGGATATGTCTTCAAATAGGCCTAAAAGGGGTCTCCTCCAATAGTTGAGTTGACTGGAAATGGGTTGTAATATGAGTCAAATGAGCCGTATAGCATTATCATTGTGAGTAACACTGTAATTACCTCATTCACACATGGACACCATAACATTTTGAAAAAGGCCAGCTACTGTCTGTGGATGTGTTTGAGTGGTTGTGTGCATTTATTTAAAATACGACTCAGTGCCTTTGAACCCAAACACTTGCTAATGAATACTCAACAATATATCAGTGTATACCATATGTGTGTGTCTGCCTCTGTATCTGTGCCTGTGTTTGCAGCTGTGTTTAAAGCACTCCAGATATTTAATGGCAAAAAGAAATCTGGCGCTCCATCAAGTCAAGTTGGTCTAAGACCACGCCGAGGGACCAGGAGAGAAAATTAAGCTATGCTATATCATCATCCACCAGGTCAAAGTTCACTTTCCAGGCTCTGAGAATGCTGTTCATCAAACACTTTGGAGGCGCATTTGGATTTAGATGGACAGCAATTTTCCCATCAGCATCAGCTACGCTTTGTGTTTAGTGGTAAATAGCAAATATTAGCATACATTGTTTGTTTCAGTGATTTACATCTGGTTTATGTTAAAGCCCATTTGTGCAGGTCCAACATATAATAAAGTTATTTTCTTTATGTTTAGCTCGTGATTTATCCCACTAGCTAGTCTTGCATTTCCAGACCTTCCTCCACAGCGCTGCGAAGGAGGGTCTGGCTAGTCCACTCAGCATTCCGTGATGGGAGAAAAATGTGCTCTGGTTAATTGGCATTTCTTTAAACCAATCACAATCGTCTTGGGTGGTGCTAGGCGCCACATAAAGCAACGGCACATCTGCAAAATAGCCTCGGGAAGGAACTTGTTTGGGTGGAACATGTGTACGTTCAAAGGTTGTTTTAGTCGTACAACAGAAAACTCAGATTTGTTAGTCTATCTAGCTGTCTGGATTTACCCTGCAGAGATCTGAGGAGCAGTTAACCATAGTCCTCAGAAATCCACCAGAGTTTAAAATGCCAACACAAAGAAAGCGGAAGGTAACGGACATCCAGCCAAAATGAAAGACATCTGGCGGAATTTCCAGCGGCACCTGAACAATCCCAGAAGTGGAACGTGGTGGATATAGACTACACACTAGCTAACAACTAAGTGTTAGCTCTATCTAATAATTTAAAGGAGAATTCTGGTCGATTTCATTTGGAATACGGTCAGTAGCGAGAAAAATGAAAACAATCGGTGCTGCCTACACCGTGTTATCCTCCTGTTAGCATTAGCACCCAGGAGGCTGAAACTGGGCAAGTTTTAAACGTGCTTTTAGCCTCTTAACATGTTTGAAATGTCATTACAAGTGCCTACCCATGTGAAGTGATTCCTTCTGAGTGAACACAGTGAATCTGACTGCAGTGCATGTGAAATAAATGCATAAAATGCTAATTCAGCCCTGTTTAGTTCCGGTGTTGAGACGGCAAGACGAGTGCTTAGGGACCATCTACAAACTACAACACCGAAAAGAGATACAAAAATATTTTCCAAAAAAGTAAGTGCTGTAGTACAACTAGCAGGAGACAAGTTATAATTGAGGTAAGTTTTGAGAAACTACCTTATTTAATCATTAAATTAATAAATATTTTTGTATCTCTTTTCGGTGTTGTATTGACCATTTATAGTGCTTTAGCACTGCTATTTATATATTATCAGGACAAACTGTGTCAAAGAGAATAAGCAAGGATAGCTTCCTCAATTTTACCTCTTTGCAGAGGTCAATATCCAGACATTTGCTGGTTGAAGATGCATATTCCTTCAATATTCTCCAAAGATTAATTCAATTAAACTTCAACTCAATTTCAGCATGTTTACTTTGTTGCTGTCAGCAAATCCTCTGATTGTAATAGATACTGGTGTGATTGGACCCTATAATGGGTAAAGATTATGGACAGATTAACTTTTTATAACTAAAACTAAATTTGTTTTTAATGGGAAAAGACAATTTTTTTTGTAAAAGGATACATTAAACCAAGCTCACAGTTGAGGAAAAAACACTTAGCAGCCATCATAAGATATTTAATACTCCCTCAGAACCTTAATTGGCTGAGTTAAGAGGACGGATTCATTTTGGCGACATCTCCTTTCCCATTAATGGCTGGGGAGTCTTTGAGAGAGAAGGTGAAACCCCTGATTTCCCAAAGACAAACATAGTCCAACTCAGCCTGTACTTATGCATTCACCCAATCCTTTTTTAATAGGCAAACCCCAGCTGGACATCACTCTGCAATTACAATCCTTTACTTTGCACCTATAGGACCAAACGCTAAAAACATGTTCATAATAATGTCCCTGTCCAATGATGTACGACTGGCTGAGGTTGGAGCACTGGCAACGTGTCTGTTTGATTTGGACAACCCCTCTAAGCATCTCTCCAGACTTAGTTTTTCACTATGTTCTGTCTGCTCATTTTAGTTAGTTCAGCTCTCGTTCTCTCTCTTTGCCTTTGATATTTTAATCCACGGTCACAGTCCTATCTGGGACAATAAAACCATGTAGGGTTTAAGTGCTAAAAGCTGACAAATAGACCTGGAAGGGGTTTAACCACAAAGTCAGTGAAGCAATTGAGTGTAAGATATTTTTATGATTTAAGGTTTTATTTTTGAAAAGGCGTTAAATGTGCTGGGATTTAGCCAAAATTTTTTAACATCGACAACTCCTCAGTCCCTCCCCCCTTTACCCTAAAGCCCAAAACAGTCTCCTAAGCCCCTCCCCCCACAAGGCAGAATGAATGTGTGTGCATGAGCAGTGATTGACACAGAGACACCCCCCCTGGCCCTGATTGGTGCATCTGAACAGGGAGTGGTGTATTTTTGCACATCATACTACAGGCTGTAGGTGGTGCCAGAGGAGCCAGATTTTTTTAAATTACCTGCTTCATGTAGTTCTACTCGAACATAGGGTCAGTTTCAGCAAATAAAAATATTGTTTTATAAGTCTTACCTACTGCACCTTTAAAATGGGGATGCAATGTATGCATGTAAGGACTCATGGTGGAAATTCACAAAATCTTATTAGATTTTTAACTTGAATGTGGTAAAGATGTGATATCCAATCTGAATTCACCATGGTTTAATACACTACCGATTTTGGATGTGAAAACTGATAAGGGAGGAAAACCACTGCTCAGCTTTCAGTCGTCTATGTGTTAACTGTAGGTGAACCTGAGTTTACAGCCAACGTGAACAAACACAAAGAAAAGTATGTTTCATGGTATTGACATTGAGAATAGACCTTCTGTTAACATAAATAAAAAATAACGTCTGGGAGAAGACATATCTCTAAAGCAGACTGAATTCTGCACACTGATTGTTGTAAGCCCTTTGTGGCTGCAATCATGAGCAGCCCCAGAGCAACAACTCAAGCCATCAAATACAACTCCAGAATCCTTGAGATCAGGAACGGAAACAAATCTTTTGTCAATAGGCCCGGACTCTGGTAAATCACGAAATTTACAGGCTGCATCTGTATTTATGAGTTTTTAGGATAGAGTTTGGTTTATCTGACAGAGTACTTACATAGGGAAAGATTTAACAGCATTGGCTTTTGGTTGTCACAAATCTTTGATCAGTGTTCGAAGTATACCATGGCCTTTAGGGGAGTCCACTTTTTTTTTTTGTGTGTGCTTGCGACTTACAATGACTTACAAAGATACATAACAGCTACAAGTGTATGCACTATACAAGATTTACCCTATTATACTTTAATCGACAGGAATCGATAGGTCAAACAGCAAACAGCCACCCACAAATAGTCTATAAACAAAGCATCAGGTTGTCTTTGACATTTCACATGAACAATGGTTAAAGTTAGTCAGGCTACCGAAGAATACCATAATTCCTCCGTTCAATTAGGCCTAAGCGACGCACCCCAAGCTTCTGTCCTTAACAAACAGTCATGTATATCGGCTCTTCCAGTCTCTCCACTGCTGGCTGTTCCAATTTAGCGGGATAGAGGAGCGAGAGGGGTTAGGATCGTGACCGGCCTCTGACGAGCTGTTACCACCACCATCTTCTGCCAGAGAGGACATTATTTCTTCAGCTTCTAGCATTGTCACCTTGACGGGAGGTGTGCTAACAGGGCTTGCAGCAGGTGAATCGGTCGTGCTGTTAACGTCATCCCTACACAATTTCTTAGTAAAACCAAAATGAATTAAACTGCCTTGTTTATTTTTGCCATGGTTATATGATTATAACTGCAGAATGGATTTCAAGGACTTTGCGCGCCGATAAATGGCCTCCAACGTTTATATTTTTTCTACGAATCTTTGACTTAACATGTACTAAACATGACTTGAATTTGCCTCGCCACGCCTTGATGCTCATGACAAGAATAGCATGTATAGTTATCTTTATTGAATAGAATTAGGTTTAAATCGCCGTTATCCATGAATGAATGATATTTTTGCAATTTTACACCTAATAATCCACGATGATCACATTACAAAAAAGTTAAATTGCACGTCAAAATGACACATTGTCAATATTTTTAGAGACCCCCCAAAATTTCACAAATCACATTTTCAGGGGAGCCCATGTCTTATTAAGGGGAGCCAAGCTCACCCTAGCTCCCCCGTAGTTCACACCCTGTCTTTGATCTATACAGACCATCTTGACCAAGCATACAGACACCAACTTTTTGTAGTTTGGCTAACTCATGAATTTAACATTGATGCAGCTGTTAAAAAAATCTTGAAAGGTGCAGCAGTGATTCTGCCCGTACATTCAATCTTTTTGTACCCATATCTGTTCAGGTTTTGCTCACAGCCATTCACCACAAGCATTCTTCGATTTATTGTGCCGTGTGATTGGCCCACTACCGCAGCAGCTACAACCCATACAAGCATGGTGTATTTTAATGATTATTTTTTTGGGGCTTTTCCGCCTTTAATCTTTGACAGGACAGTTAGGTGAGAAAGGGAAGCAAGAGGAGGGAAGACATACAAGAAATTGTCAGAGGTCAGATTCGAACCCCGGACCTCTGCGTCGAGGCATAAACTTCTCAGTATATGTGCACCTGCTCTACCACTGAACGAACCCGGCCACCGAGCGTGGTGTATTTGATGGAGTTGGTAGTTCAGCTTGCTGAGATGCTTCCATTCACATGATGGGTATTGGATGAAGAAGAAAAAAACTAAAAAAGGTATTAAATGAAGTACTCTAGTATTGGTATCTGTGTCACTTTCAGATTACTGTTATTGGTGCTGGTATAATTTGAAATGATTCCCAGCCCTATTCTTGATATAAGGACAGTTGGGCACAGTGAGATTATAATGACGGGACATTTCATTATTTTGTGTAAGTCATTGGCACGCTCTCAAACCCTGGCGATAAATTGTTTATCCATGATATTCATCATTAGATCATGATGATATTTTGAAATTTAAAAACCTACATAGATAAATGCAAAACCGTTAGTGTCCACATACATTTTCATATTTTTGCGCTTCAGCAGCCTTTTCACCACATGAAGCTCCCTCTGGATTTTCCCCCTTTCTCCAGCGCTACAACACTTGGTTTTCATCTACAAACTCAAGAGACGGGAGACGGATCATCACTCATCCAAAACGCTGTGTGCAAAAGAAACAGTAGTACAAATCAGCTCATGAGTATTAGACATCTCGGATCCACATGTGAGGCATGGGGATATGCTGTCCTTGGAAAAATCAGCTTTCCGGCACTTCTGCGAGCCAATATGCCCTTTATTTAGCCGCCAGAGCTAATCACACATTCAGCCAGATTCAGCAGGGTGTGCTCTGGCATTTATTTACAGTGGAGTCCACAGCCAGGACATATCATCCATGATTCAGTAATTCAAAGAGCCTGGTCTCCAGTATAGGCTCAGTCCCTCAACTGCCACATTCATAGCTACAATTATCCTGTTATTTGGGATGGAGCTAAAACATGAGATCACTGTGAATCAAGCCACCTTTGGTATCTTGTGATTGTGTGGACTGGCTGGGAGTGCCACTCTGAAATGACCTCGTAAAAGTCACATGCAGGCGCTAATTTTACTGGAACACGGGGGGACTTTGCTATTTTCTCCAACCAATGACCAATTTCAACCTCCTAATTTGAGACTCAGTAATAAAGAATGTGCTGTACATGGAGAAACGCTGAAAATCCCCAATCGCCAATTTTCAGTACATATCAGTACATTATCAGGTCTGGATCAAATTATACATTTCAAAATAATGTTCTTAGCCTTTTTCTAAATCGTATTAAAGCCACAGATGTGTGAAGGTTACTGTATCAAGACAACTCAAACTCCAACAGAGACGATGTGAGTCAAAGAAAAGCTTTTTTAATTGGAGTTTGGATGGAAGTAAACTGAAAAGAAAATAACACAAACACTAGAGAACATTCCTGAGCTTGCAGTTCAGACCACAGCGTTGAAATGAGCTAAATAATATACAGACATCTTTGGACTACTACTGTATATTGACATTTATGTCCTGGACATGTTGAAGCAAGTCACAGTGGATACAAATGCATCTGTATATGCTCAGAGAAGTGGAAAAACAAATTGTGACATTCACATTGACATGGCTTCCCAGCTGCAGGTAGAATGGATTCAGTTTACAGGGACCAAAGGCCTCCAAGTACATAAACACAAGACCTGGAGCAGCACCAAACTTCATGGCCTCATAGCTCAAGGTTTTGCAGCATTGGCAAGTTTTGATTCCAAAAAGGAAACTTTGCCATTACAAGGCAAGTGGGCAATGAAAATTCAATTAAGGTCCCACACCTATGTTGCTACACAGCAGTGGAGTGAAACAGTCCAGCTCGCCACTGGAGGACCTTCTTTTTCTGAAACCCGGCTTCAGTTACCATTTGGATGGAAAGTATGGTATTCCATATCCAATTACCCGAACACATCAACACGTAGCTGAAATTATAGATTCCATCTTGTGGTTCACTAGAATGCAGTTCCATGTGGTCTCATTTTAAATATGTCATGTTTATGGTTTGTTACTGAGAGATGATAAAAAAATAAAACCACTGTTAAGCTTGTCAAAGATGATTCATTTGCAATTGTTGAAGGACGTCTTTTTTTTAAAGAAATGACAAATTGTTTTGTGGAATATTAGGTATTTTCTTTAAAAATAATAGAGCCTTTCAGACAATGAATTAAATATTCACTACCTCTGTCACTGAGTTGAAGCAGAAAGTAAAATTCTCTCTTCTGGCAGAATTACATTCTAATGGTTCAATTTAAGCGTGCCTTTAAATTTAGCTGTCTGGAAAGGGAACACATGGTGTTTTTAATGGACATTTTTGTTCCAAGCCAAACATTTCTTTCTTGTATTTAAAGTGCATTTTCAAATCTATACCTACGCAGTATTTAATCCGTTGTTTTCTTTAGTATTTGCACCATCTTGTACCATAGCCCTAAAGTGGTGGAAACGGTAATTAACTCTATTTTGGCTCTCAAGTTACAACACAAGTGTTGACATCAACATTAGACTAGGACATTAGGACTAATTGCTCAGGCAAAATAAAGGAAGCTTTGTCTTGGAAGCACACCTGTTTTCCTACAGTATTTACATTTACTTGATTTTATGCTGCAGTGTGTTGACTGAAGCTATAGTTTGCATCCATGTGCATCCATGAATCCCATGCCAACATTTGAGACGTTTACTCTAATCACGTCAGACTGGGCACTCTTCACTTAAAACTGCTCGGTCGAATAATGCCGCGGTGGAATAATACCAACTCGACTGATACGACTGAAGCCACACAATGACACAAGCATACTCTCACTGACACTGAGTGGTCGTTACTGTACTTTGGGTTTCACATTGTTATTTTCACTTCACTTCTGTGAGTGATTGTTTTCATTGAGTATTATTTACTTGTTTTGTGCTTTATGTGTCTTGTAACTCGGCATCATTGCAAATGAGGGAAATCTCAGTGATTTCCGAAATTCTTAAATAAAGGTTATGATGATTACAGGCTGCAAATGGCAAAATACATTTACTGAACAGCTATGGACATTTTTCACAGCAGGTCATTTTGACTTGTCATAGTAGGAAAAGCACAGCTGAAATTGATAACCTTAACGATGGCTCAATTCCATCAAGTGTCCCAGTAAGCTATTTCAGTGAGTCAGCATGCACAATACCAGGGCCTCTCCTAAGTGGAATGTAGCCATCAGTAATGGTTTTGAATACACCTGTGCTTTTCCTACTATGACATGTCAACATGTCTGCCGTGAAAAAGGTCTATTCAGTTATTTTCCCAGCCAAATGTGTTAGACTTAAACCTGCATTAACCAATTTATTTTCCTAAGTAAGTATTAGATGATTAAAATAGTATTAAAAGAGGTCAATAAAAGCACTGAGAGTGAAAAAAAACTGCAGCGTTGTGGGCTGCAAAACCAAATCAATGAGCTGAAACATGCTTAAATCCTCCATAGAGCTAAAGGAACCTCTTTCACATTACACATAACCTAGTCATTTGACCTATTTCCCATATCAAAATATTGATTAGTGAAGCTTTAAGTAAGTTATACACTGATGTGTGTATGATGAGCAGTTACAATTGATCAGTTACAGTACTAAAGACAAGGAAAAGTATTAGGACATCCTTATATTCGATTTTAAAAACTACCCTAACAAGTTCAATACTTATTGAAAAACATAGTCATGTTCTATGCAGCAGATATAGCAATTTTAATAATTTTACCTTCCTCCTTTACGTAATACATGACCTACTGTACACTGTTAAGAGTCTCCATCGGTTTGCAGCCCCCAATGACTTCCCACAATACCCCCCCAAGCGTCACTGCTCTCTGTAAGCAATTACTATGACTTGATGCAAGCCATATTGATATTTCCTCTCCCTGTCCTTTGGGTGAATGCAATGAGGAAAAACACTGGCTTAAAGGTTGTAAACATGAAGAGGATCTGGTTGAGAGATAATTACAGCAATTTCCATGATTCATTCATAGCAAAGCGTGCCGATAACATCCATGAACTCTGCAACATCATGACGACACTGAGGCATGCAGGAAACGCTAAGGTTTAATGAATTACATGCAGTACAGTCACTGCAATAAAAAAGTAAACAAGAGTGAACCCATAGAGGGACAGCAGCAGCCATGTACTTCTCAAAAGCAGAAGCCATGACCTCACTTATCTTCCCCACAGCACTTTGAAGCTCTAATCTCCAAAGTCCCATCCCGTCACAAGCTAGTGCTGCCGTTTAGGTGAATACAAACAGTGTCTGTGATGCTGCCCGAGCTCTGAGCTACACAGCTGTGCAGTGTTGCAGTTTGTGAACTTCCAATGTGGTTTCTCCCTCCTGTACTACTAATATAGCCTCGCATTGCCAGACCAATCTCCATAGCACTGTGTTAGCGCTGGAGTAAGGTCTGGATACACCAGATCATTCTTGGATATGGGAAAAAAACACTGTGGCTTGTTTGTATTTCTTTAAACCATTAGGGGTGGGAAAGAAAATCAAAAATCATATGTATTGTGATTTCTGTATCATATCATATCCATTTCCAGCAAAACAGGCGTGGCCTCATTGGAAAGTGAATGTTGTGTGGGTGGATGAAAAGTTATATTTTTAATTTATTAATATGTTCTTTTGCTAAAATGTGATATTTACACAGCTAAAAGACATATTTAGCATTACAAAAATTACTATTGTTACAGCCTTTACGAACGTTAGTTGAGGTTAGCTTATCTGTTGCTTATCTGTGTTACCAGGTCTCGCGAGACTTAGTTGCTGAGACAGTTCATTTTCTCCTAAGTCCTCCTCTATCTGAAAAATGCCATTTTAGTGTCAGAATGTTCTGGAGATATGTGGCTTGTAAAACATGGGTCCAAAATTTACTTTGGTGACTACCGAGCGATAGAATCGCTCATTTTCTGTGTTCATGTTAACTTCTCCTATTAGAATCAATCCACTCAGGACCTGCCGCTAGTCTCCTAGAGGCGTGGACGTGACGAAGCCCACATGACACAAACACAGGAAATGACTCTGAGTTGGGCGTCTCAGTTCTAAACCATCTCTGCTGCTACTACTGCTGCTGCCTTTACTACCTCTAGTATTTATACTACTACAGCAATTACTACTACTAAAGCCATTACTGCTACAACTACAGCCTTTACTGCTGCTGCTACTACTACTGCTACTACAACAACTGTCAATACAGCATTTGCCATTACTCAGTGTTACTTCTACAAGTAAATGCTCTGTTTGTAGTACTCGTGCTGCTGAATCTACTCATTCAAACAACAGAATTACAAGAATAACAGTGGTAATACCACTATTTGAATAATACTTAAAAAAGTTACACAGAGATTCACAACCGATAAACCAGAAGGACCCTAAAATAAAACATAAAAATGACATGAATTAAAAACATGGTCAAACAAACAGGCACAGACAACTGCAACGAAAAGATAAAAAACACTAATCCAAATTCCATCACTTAGAAGTGTGTGTTGAGAAGTCATTTACAAGATGACACTAGAGCCTTTTCTCATTATGTATCTGTGTTTTGCTGTCCAGACCCCAGGGCTCCTCCTCCTCTGAGCCGGCTCTGCTTCCAGCTATGACGGCTTTGTTCTTCCAAGGCCTCCATGGGGCCTGCTAATGCAATCAGTGCGAAAAAGCTCGGACATAAAATATAATAGGGGGAAAAGGAGCAGGAAGAGTTATAGGGCTGGGATGAATAATTTCCCCTTTGAGTTGGTTCCGTTTTCGTTCAATTTATTGCTCTCAGCTAGCTCCTGACCAGAGAGCTCTCTCTGTTTCAGCTCCACGCTGGAGGGGTCTAGTGAGTCTGCAGCAACACTGACCTCATCTGTGTGAGCCAAACACATGTTCTGTTCTGCAGGTTCTCCAGTCAACCCCCATCCAGGACTTAGTTTAATCCATCTCAATGCTAACACTACTGTATGTTGTCATGGAATATCCTGGAGATAAATGTGACTTTAAAAGGATCAGACATTCAAATTCATTAAGGTCAGGTACAGCTTTGTTTAAAACTGTGGCAGGGCATGACCAACCTCTTTATGAAAGTGCACGAGTAGACAGGCTTTAGGCCAGATCACACCAGCATTTAAACAAGCATTCAATGGAATCACAATGATCACATTTGCTTGCAGGGGCGAATTCAATCTGTGCAACTCTTTCGATTTGAGTTTAAAACCACTCCACAAAAGATCAATGGTTTGCAGACAGTTAGGAGACTGGAGTACACAGATAGAAGCATCTCTTTTTAATTAACTACGAGTAAACTTCTTGTGTCATTTACAACTGAGCAAACACGCCTGGTAATTAACAGTTTGCAGGGTGTTCCCTAATAATATAATACTAGTCAATCCTTAATGCCAGGTGGGAGCCGGAATCCCAGTACAGAGAAAATAAAATAAAACCAGAGCCATTGTGATGCTATCATTTTCCAGCTGCCTGCATATTGGCCATCAGCTCGCCAGCGTTCTTTTATTTTTTTATTTCTCCCCTTTAATAAATTAGAATAGGATGTACGTTTACAAAGAATATACAAAGACAACTATGTATTCAAAAGTCAACAGTCAAAACAACAACGCAAATGATTTACTTTATATCGGCAGAGGTCTTAAAATAACAATCACATAGTCCACTAAAAGTGTTCTAAGTTCTGATTGCTTTTTTACTATTAATTTAAAAAAAATATATAGTGCTATTCAAAATCATTATTCAACTATTTTGCCTTGTTAATATGGTATTTCTAAAGATAAAAAGCAACTGAATAGCTTCTAGAAATCATTTATTAAAGCTAATTTATGTGCTGACATTCATTTCCAGTGGCAACGTATTGATTTTATCTGAATGACTTTTA
Source organism: Zingel zingel (assembly GCA_023566125.1). Classification (NCBI taxonomy): domain Eukaryota; kingdom Metazoa; phylum Chordata; class Actinopteri; order Perciformes; family Percidae; genus Zingel; species Zingel zingel. Next base: position 32,038,574 of record CM042323.1, on the reverse strand, counting down.
GAGAGTTACAACTTTTAGCATCCCAATTAGCCTAATCACAGTTAATTTGTGAAGCCAAAGTGCTGGAAAACCAATGAGTCCCTCCATCACGATGTTTCCCCCTCAGGAAATAGAAATAAAGCCCAACTGGAAATATGCTGAATAAAAGCAAAAATAGCAGCAAATGTTGGGTTTTATGTTTTGATGTGTTTAGGTGTGGAAAAATGAGTCACCTCTAAATGTTCCAAAAATTGAAAGGCATCACTTCTAGACTACTGAGTCCACTGTTGCTCCTAATGTATACCCTCACCAATGATGGGGTTGGGATGAAGTTGGATGGAGTTGGCGTTGATGCTGAATGACATCAACCGACTCTGGTTCCAATCTCAGCAAGGACATTTATTTTTTTGCTATAAAGTCATAAAGGCTGTCAGGACATCTGAAATGGAACCACACGCATGGATGAATTTACTGATGATTTACCTTTACTGCTAACAGTTTGAGTTTTACTTTCATTGATTTCTCTCCAGCAACATGCTGTGAGGTGATGTATTGATCACAACGATCTGTGTCACTGCTTTGATGTAATGATGCCAAAAGTCATGACAGTAAAGCGGTACCTAGCGGACATTGTGGTTTCTTTTTATTTTGTTTCCATCAAGGGACCCAAACTGAGTGGATTTAGTCTCAGTCTGAATATTTGGAGCTCATCAAGTTAAAAAGGCCTTGAGCCCTTTTTGTTCCTGACTCATACATTATTTTAAACTTTTAGAAACTCCAACGAAGAAGGGCATCCTTACATGAGACCAAAAAGACTTTATTTGTTATACTTAAATTCCAGTGATTAACACAGATGGGCAATATTCCCTTTTCAGTGTACAAAGGTGGCGAATCAGGTAGGTTGCCACAACGCAATGAGCAATAAATCAATCTACAGAAAGCCGTTACAGCATGTGTTCAAGGCGAAAATATTAAAGGTCATACAAGCACTTTTCATTTGCTCTTAGTGGTAAACAAGTTGTAATTTAAAACAACAAATCAGAATCAGCTTTATTTGCTAGGACACATACAAGGAATTTTGTTTTGGATTATACATTGCTCACAATGTGCTTACTCATACAAAACAATGAGTAACAACAAAAACAAACAATATATACACACTATAAACAGAAACAATATAGACAGGTTGAGGCAGTAGTGCAATGAAGAGTGCAAAGTGTGCAGGAGTAAATTATTTTTATGATAAATTATTATTATTTTAATTATGGAGCATAGTGCAAAGGATGCTGGAATAAATAAGTATTATGTTATTATATAAGTATTATATTACAATATGAACAATATGAACAGCTCTGAAATAGAGAATAATGAATAAATATTAAGTGGAACCAGTAAACAGGTGCTGATTAGAGTTTAATATAAATATTTAAAGGACAATTCCGGCGCAAAACGAACCTTTGGGTTAATAACAGATGTGTACCCACTCTGTCGTTCTCTTGGACATGTTTTCATGTTAATCGAATGTGTGTGTAGCTTGAAAGAAGCTAATGGCTGACTGTCACCATCTCCATAAGTCATAATGTTGCATGACTTATGAGTAGTGAAGTCTCAAAACCTTGATGAAAATCTGTTTTCAAAATACAATTTACTGTCCACAGACTCTATTCAAACATTAACATTTTTGTTACTTACTTAGATGGACTCTGGTTAATAATCAGCTGCTCATTCCTACTTTCTCCTCAGTTTCCTCGACAGCTTTTATTGCAGGAGCTCTTTGTGTACTATAAACTTCAGCTAACAGTGCCTTCTTGTAACACAAAAACTCTGTTTAAACTGAAATAATGTTACTGTAAATTCATGTGCTTCTTTAAATAGAAAGATTTTGGGGTGAAAATCAATCAGTTTCTTGATGTTGGAACTGTATTGAAATTGAAAACATAAGATCTGTGTCATATGCGGAACATTTTATCCGTTTTCAGATGCAGTGAAATTGCCAAGTGCAGCTTTAATAAATTGTGTTGAAATAAATCTTCTAGGGAACTTTTCATCACACGGTTATGACATGTGCTACATGCTCCTCGGTGAAATGACCTCACTGCATTTGGGACTACAGTATAAATCAGCTTGAATATTTACCGTCTGATCTGATCGCTGAGGTGCTACTTTTTCAGATCTGTACTTGCTGTACTGTGTCCTCTGCTGAAACGCAGCCATCCCATGAGGCCATTGTTATAAAGTGATTTAATGGACAAAAACATTTCACACCAAAATGTACAGCATGCTCTGTTGATACAAAGAAAGTTCTACAAATTATACCTTCCATTCGTCAGTTACAAGAAAAAAACAGGATACATTCAAACTTGGAAAGCGGATGTGTAACATTTTGGTTTCAGGCATCGCTGCATGTGAAAAGTGAAGTCAGTTTCATTTTGAGCTGTAAAACTTCCCCTTTCTCTTTCTTCACTTTAGTGTAATCATGTCATACGTTTTAGTCCCTGGGTCTGCTTCACCTCACAAAACCATTCAGGAACCGTTTCACTGTCTGGCTTTCATCACGGAGCGCTTTGTTTAATCATCCTCTCACACCGAGTCGCGCATCGCTGATCTTGGATCGCATTGCCTCGCCTGCAGACATGTTGGACTCGTGGATTTCACCGCAAGGGCTTTACAATTCTGACATTTCCCTGAACACACTGATTGGCTTCAACAGGGATGGTGCCACATGCTAATTCTGACATACTTATGCTGTTGATTGATGTAGTGTTGTTAAAGTTCAGATAGTTAAAACTTTAATATTTCAAAGTAAAACTTTTAAACATTTTCAAATAAATACATTTAATTTAGCCAAATTCCTGTCTTGATTCTGTGTTTCATGAGAAAAATCTGTAACACTTTACTTGAAGATATCTACATAAGAGTGACATGACACTGTCATGAACACATGACACTGTCATGACACATGAACTATGAACTCTAACTCTAACTCTAACCCTAACTCTAACCTTAACTCTAACCCTAACTCTAACCTTAACTCTAACTCTAACCCTAACTCTAACCTTAACTCTAACCTTAACTCTAACCTTAACTCTAACTCTAACCCTAACTCTAACCTTAACTCTAACCTTAACTCTAACTCTAACCTTAACTCTAACCTTAACTCTAACTCTAACCCTAACTCTAACCCTAACTCTAACCTTAACTCTAACCCTAACTCTAACCCTAACTCTAACCTTAACTCTAACTCTAACCCTAACTCTAACCTTAACTCTAACCTTAACTCTAACTCTAACCCTAACTCTAACCTTAACTCTAACTCTAACCCTAACTCTAACCTTAACTCTAACCTTAACTCTAACTCTAACCCTAACTCTAACCTTAACTCTAACCTTAACTCTAACCCTAACTCTAACCCTAACTCTAACCTTAACTCTAACCCTAACTCTAACCTTAACTCTAACCCTAACTCTAACCCTAACCATAACTTATCATGACAAAAACCGAATGACACTTACTAAAAGAAGAGTTATGTCATAAACGTTTATGACTTGTTTATAATGTTATATGACACATTCATGACAGTGTCATGTCACTCTTATGTAGAGACCTTCAAGTAAAGTGTAACCGAAAAATCTTCTGGTGCACAGGAAGTAATTCATTTCATGATTCCAGCTTTTTTTGTAATAAAGAAAACTAACTAATAGAGGTGTTCAGTCCATGAATGAACACATCTTTTTAATACTGAATCATCATTAACTGTATCAGTAGCTTTGTGCATTGGAGTTTCTGTCTGATTATTTTATCCATACAGTTTCTCAAGAAGAAGTTTTATATATATAATATATATATATATATATATATATATATATATATATATATATATATATATATATATATATATAAAATCCCATGAATAAAATCCCATTGACAGCTGTGGCTTAGGCAAGATACTGAACCCCAAATTGCTCCCAGCTTGTCAGGCATGTTGTTTTGCCTTTGGAGATCCAGGCTACCTGTTTCCCCCTGTGTCTAGTGTTTATGCTAAGCTTGGCTCCAGGTCCATACTTAATTCCCCGGTCTACATGTCAAAGTTTCCTTGGGCAAGATACTGAATCCCAAATTCCTCTCGATGCTGCACCATCGATGTGTGAATGTGCGTGAATGTTGATGAGCAGGTGGCACCTTGTATGGCAGCCTTGGGCACCAGTGTATGAATGTGTGTGTGAATAGGGTTGGGTACCTAAACCCGATGACAATATGGCACAGGTTCATATCTACCGGACCGAATGACATCCCAGATTTCGCTGCCTCATTTTGGTCATGTTTCAAATGTCTACAGTATGAGTTGTTAGTGGTTCCCCCAAAGAGACATTTCTCCTTCTACAGTAAACTTCTCAGAAGTTTCGTGTAAATAACTGTTTAAGGCCAAAGGTGTATTAATATTATCCAATATTGCAAAAAAAAAATGCAAAAATTACTACTATAGGGTAGATAAAACTACCTCCACCTCAACCAGCTACAACAGCTAAATGCTGCTCCCACATTGTTGCCCTAGTATTATGTCATATGTAATAATAGGCTATATCAGTCACAGGAGATATTTTTCTGCAGAATAAGTACATTTAGCTGATAACTCATCTGTACTTTTACTTACTTTTCAAATGCATACTTGTATTTTTCCCTTGTTGTACTGGTACTATTACTCAAGTAAAGGCTCTGAATACTTCAATGCCAACAGCAGTAAATCTTCGGTCTTAAAAATCCCAACTAAACAAAATGATATGGAGCCCAAAATCAAAACATTTTGGTACTTTTTAAAAAGGATAATGAGGAACTTAAGCCCTCGCTTGACAAAACAAGAGCAGTGCATTTCCCATCTTGGAACATGAATTACAAGTGACTCCAAGTGTTTCCAAAATAAATGGACAGTATTTTGGAAATGGCCTCTTTAATTAAAACTCCCTGACATTGTCTGACATATAACTTTATAATTAGGACAGCCCCTGTGGGGGGGCTAACCCCCACAACGACTCTCTGCATTCATCAAAATCTTGCCTTCGGGCTGTTTAGTCATGATGCAACACCGCCTGGTTTAACTGTGAGGGGGTAAGCATCTGTTTTCACCTCATAAGGAGGCTGAAAAATGAACGTGTGCACGAATGACCTCTCACTGTAGACGTCCTCCAGCCAAGCCCAAGGGAGAGATGATGGGCGGGGGGGCACATAAATAATATAAACCAGTATGCACAAGCCACAGACGTGAGGGGCTATGAGGTGGAGTTTAAGGTTTTGGAAGTAGGGGCTGAGGTGTCTAAAGACTGAGGCAACATTCACATTGTTGGAACATTATGCTCATTTCTCAGTTTTCTTTCTTGGATGTTACCCATATCAGGTACCAGTATTAACTGAAAAATGCTGCTGAAAACAAAATACATGAGTAACCAAACCGTAACAAGATGTCAAGTTTTCAAACCTTTTGTTTTTCTCACTTGTTTTGAGCAGTTTGGTTAAAGAATGTGTGGTTACGTTGTTCGCGGATTGCTGTCGTTGTGGTTGGAGACGTAATGTTTTAGTCAGAGTACAGCGAAGACATATGTGGCTTATATAGAGGCATCAATTTACACTTGACCAATCTGTGGCCCCAGTGCCGTTCCCCTGAGCCGGCTGCAGACATGAGATTTAAAATTGCCCCCCTAATGTGTCCTGGTTGTATTTACACTCGGCCTTAAAGCTATCCAACTGTGATCCAATCATTTCAAGGAAATGGTTAAGTGGTTAAGATTAAAATGACCTCTTTAAGTTTTGAGTGAATTGAGGAATTTATATTTCTCTCCATTGCTGAGGCACTTTGCTGTAACTTTTTCTTGGCAAACAACGTCCAGATGCACTGACTTCTTGGAGTCTTGTTGTCACAGTGAGGTTTGTCATTTTCCCCATTTCACCATTGAAACTGTACATATACATACATACATTACACCTATACTAGCATCTGTGCTCACCAACCATATCACGCAACCCATGTTAGCTGAAGGGGGAGGTTTATCCAGATGGATAAACTGTTGTTCACCAAGAAATAGTTACAGCACATAATCTACCTACCCACCTAATTTACATTTCAGTTTGTGTACAAAGTTAAACAAACAATCTAAAATATGTTCTAAAATTCTAAAATCTAAAATTAGTGAGCTTTAGAAGTGCTGTTAGGCCAACACAGGTTGCAACACATTCTCACTGCATCGAGTAAAAAACGGACGCTTGGTCAGGTGCATTTTGTCGTTGATATTGACCCTAAAAAGTCTCCTTTATCGTCATATCTAAATGTGCTTGCTCGGGACTATTGGCGTCACTTTTCACGCAGTTAAGTTAAGGAAAAGATCGTGGGTGGGCTAATAAAAGGTATGTTTCAGTGACACGGGATAAGAAAGGGACAGCTGGGTTTAGGAGAAGAAGAAAGCGACAGTTGGGTTTAGGAAAAGTGACACACAGGATACGAATCCCCGGTCTCCGGGGTGAAAGTCCTGTGTTGTTTGACCCATCCACCCTCCCTACGCAGATGGTCAGTCTACTGTTGTCGCTCTTAATACTACATCATCTTACAGTGCCGCGTTCGCGCTGCGTTCACGCCGCGTTCTACACACACGCTGAAGGGTGCTTTTTGCGTGGTGTCTGATGCTGACAGCCACTGCCCAAGCGTCCATATTTTACAAGTTTGGAGTGAGAACTTTGGTTGGTTGGAGGTTGGTTAGGCGTATTGTTTGACTTTGGAGAACCAGGCTACCTGTTTTCCCCTGTTTCTAGTGTTTATGCTAAGCAAAGCTAATTGCCTCTTAGCATAAGGTCCATACATAACACACAGATGACAGGTGAGAGTGGTATAGATCTTAGCCGAGCATATTTCACAAAAAAGTTGAACTAATATCTTTAAAATTTGGAATGACATTATCAGGGTGAATATGTCATTTTATTAAGAAATAATTCATCTCCAAATTGTCATCTCTGGGCAATTATTTTGTGTAAAAATCTGATAACAGCAAATACATCAACAATATATTAATACGAGTGAATAATCTATTTTTAATAATCTATAATGTTTTAAATGTAATTTGCATAATTAGCAGGTCATTTGTGTTTTCACCACATTTATCACTCTGCATTACTGAAAGCCCTTTCTTCTTTTATAAGAGGATATATTTTACTGTAAACTGCATTTCTAGCAACAGGAAACAACAGATTTGTTTCCGGTCAAATCTGTAAAAATAAATATGCAGTGTACACAGAGCCTGCAGTAAGTGAGATCCCAACTTCTGGCTTCAAGGGGAAGCCAAACAGGGAGTGAGGATGTGTTCGCTTCCGAGAGAGAGAGAGAGAGAGAGAAAGCGACAGAGAGAGAGAGAGAGAGAGAGAGAGAGAGAGAAAGCGACAGAGAGAGAGAGAGAGAGAGAGAGAGAGAGAGAGAGAGAGAGAGAGAGAGAGAGAGAGAGAGAGACAGACAGAGACAGAGAGAGAGAGAGAGAGAGAGAGAGAGACAGACAGAGACAGAGAGAGAGAGAGAGAGAGAGAGAGACAGAGAGAGAGACAGAGAGAGAGATGTAGATGTAGAGGTTGAGTGTTTGTGGATGCATTCCAACGAGGCCACAACCTCCGGAGCAGATTTGGAGTATGAGCCACAATGCAGCTGAGCCGAGGGAGCCCTTTTTGCAGAAACAGACGGCTGATCTGCTGCCAAATCACTGAAAGATGAGGGGCTGAGTGGTAGCAGGCTACTGACCCCTCTAATGTTTGGAAACAACTTTTATGTTATCTAAAATTATCCCCTTTTGTTTAAAACACATTATAAAATATGAATTATGGATTGTAATGTTTGGGTCTTTGGTAGAAAAAGATTGTTTTTGCTTGGCATTCGACTGCTTTAGAGACAGAATTTGGTAAAGATGATGTCAAAACACCACAACGCTATAGATTCATTAAACTTAAGATATTTTTGCTATTACTCAAAGACTTGTATTGCAATCGCTCCTCCAGACAATGAGTCTTCAGAGCAGAGTAAGTGATTATTCTGGTCGTGGTCCTGCAAGCCTCAAATGTCAAAAGCCAGAGGCAACCTCAGTGGTTACTAAATTATATGAGATACGAGCTAAACCAGAGGCTGAGGACGCACAGCTGCGGACAGGATCTGACACTGTCTCGCCATGGCCAGGGCAGAAAGTGAAGAAAAAAAAGAACCTAAAAGGAAGTGAAAAAGCCCTTAAAGTCCGTGCTTTCTGGAAGAAGTCGAGGATCTGACTCCATCCTTGGCAGCTGGAGTCTGATTGACTGCAGATTTCAGTTCCTGACGGTCTATATAAGTGTTTACGATTCCAGTTCATCGCAAGTCCTCAGAGTCCGCTGTAAAGATCTGAGCAGGGACGTCTCCTCGTGGCAGCGTTACAACAATCTCGCAGGCCAGATGCTGTCGTCTGAAATGACATGCTCGCTCCGATGCTGCGTGTTCTTGAGGCGTCGTGTTGACCAAACAGTCCCTCTGAAACTGATGGAAAACAGATCAAGAAGAGGCCCAACGCTGCAAACAATCGGCTTATATTACACTGACCTTGACCACTGACTATTTAATGAGCCTTTCATGAATACATTGATATGCTCTCTGCTGCTCTGCTATTATCTTCAACCGACCTCCCCCTAATTGTCTTTATGGCTAATTGAGTTATCCAACAATTGTCATGTTAGCATTTTTGCGGCTAGCAGACCCCTTGGCTTCTGAAAGGATTCCTCAGCCATTTGTCGGTTGACTTGCACGCTTTCCTCGCTGTGTGACAAGTATTTTGCGAAGGAGAAAAACAGACTAGAAATTTTAACCGTTTTTTAATCCCTTCTGATTTCTGTGTCTCCGCTTGGGCCACAAATCACTTGGCTTTGCTGCCGCTGCAGACCACCCGTTTTTTCTTCTTCTTCCAAGCGCCACACTTAAAAGGAAGCAAACTTTATCAGATGCACATCAGTGACTCCCAACAGATAACACTTTGGTCTAAATGAGCTGCTAATGACATGGACAAAATGCTTTTTCTCATGTCTTGAACTCAACTGTAAAGCCTCAAACGCAACTTGAACAAGAAAGCCTGTGTGAACCAGATAAATGGTTAAAAAACACAGTCAAGAAAGATCAAATTGTTGGACCGGTGTTTGATCTCAAAAGGTGAAGAGGTTTGTTCGGGAGGCAGACTTTCACTCTGAACTGCCGCGAGCACACACGTAACGGAGATCCTGAGGGATGCTGTTTATAGCCAAGCAATTTCACGGTGGCAGCAAATCAGTGAAGGGAGCCCAAAAACAACAACAAAAAAAGTGATGCAAGCATTTCACCCACACTCACAAAGAAAGAGCAAAACCCACACAAATGACTTACTATAAAGAAAAAAAAACAATCAAAAATACTGTATTTAGTCTGCGTTGACAACCATCTCCAGGGCTTGAATACACATCATTTTCTAACACAACAGAGGAATAGAAATATTTATTTTGACCAAGCCAAAGACAACAACTGTGCTCCCAATAAGTTAACAATGGCATCAGGACTGTAAACTTCTGAAATGTTTGCCTTTCCCATCATGACCAGAGATGGTCGGCTCACACCAGATTGGGGTAATATGAGAATCCAGGAGACGGTGGATCACGAGTATCATTTTTCAGTGTCTTGGCTGGAAAAATGATTTTTTTTTCGCATGATCACTTTTAAAACACAACAAGCAGTACACACAGCCACTGACAGTTATGTAACCGGACCAGGGGTCTGTTTCAAGGAGCAGGTTTAGTGAGTCAGATCTGACTCAGAACTACGTTGAGGAAAAAAACCCAGATTTGGTTGTTTGCCATCAGTCCATGTTCCATATTTACTAGTTTCCCAGGTTTTACTCAGCAAATTAACCCAGAAAACTCAGTAATTAAGGCATACATGTTTGAAAATGTATAGTACTTATTCAGGTTTCTGTAAGTTAATTCCCTTAAATTCAAACAATCAATTAAAATAAACAATTAAAATCTCCTTATCTCGATCCTTTTGTAAAGTTAAAATATCAGGTCAACAATGAATTGCTGTTGAGACGAAGACAACTATGAGGTCTCACGAAAATGTTCACAAATTAGGATATTTGTACAAAAAACCTCCACAGTGGAGAAATATTATGTTCTGTTAAGGCTCCTTATCTGCTGCTAGATCATCAAACAGTGGGTACTTGAAGTATTTAATACAAACCATATGGTGGTACACAATGTGAAGGAAATCTATGAATCATATTTCTACATCCTTACTTGGCCTAACTTACTGTACAGTACATGTGCAGCTTTGTAGCAGGCCATGAAGTCACCATATAGAGTAAGTACAGTAAGAATAGTATATTTGGTTGTCTGTATACAAAGATAAAGCAGGTCACTGTCAGAGGTGAAAAAAGTACTACAGTGCCCCTTCCTCGAGCAGGCATACTGTTCATTTTCATAATCTTTACTTAAAGCTTTAGTGCGTAACTTTTTTATATTAATGAACTTCTGTTACATTCAAGTCATTGCCAAATGAGTTGATACAAAGCTAATAAAGACTATCAGCTCCACACAACTCTCTCTGTATTTCTCAGTATGGCCAAAGAATTTCTAATAAGGGAAGAAGTTCCACTCTCTTGATACTTCCGGCTTCTGAACTGGTTGCAGTTCCACTCTAGTTCCACATAGGGGGCGCTCACAGGCGATGAATGGTGGTCTATGGAGCTATTACTCCTCAAAATCCACTTTTCTCAGGATATCATTTTTTGTCTAGTAATTTGAATGTTGCATTCGAAAGGGGAGGCTAAGGAAATACACACTGCTGGGTGTTAGATGTTTGTGTGTGTGGCTTTTTTGTTCTAAAAAGCCTTTTAAAATGTCAATGACATCATACACATCGTACGGCTGGAGATACTGCTTTACGGCAAGCTCTGAGTCGCTTCCTTTGTTCTCTCGAAGCATCGACACCACAGCTGACAGGTTAGGCTCTCCCTGTTAATACATGTGCTAGAAAGAGGTTTGCTATTTTTTTCAAGACCATGCCGAAATATTCATATATTCAAATATTCATATATTTAGTATTTTAAAGCTATGGTGCATAGTTTCTGTCTCCCCCATGACGAATTCTAAGTAATGCAAACAAAACGGTCAGTGCGTCCGCATGATACAAGCCTTCCATGATCGTGCACCCCCCCCCACCCCTCCTCCACACAGTTGCTAGTAGCCAAGGAGGACACGGAGGATTAAAAAAAAACATGACGGACTCTTCAGAAGAGGTCATTATCTTCACTCGAGTTTCTGCACGGGAAAGTTGCCGGATGACACTATCTTCTGAACATAGCCATACTGAGAAATACAGAGAGAGTTGTGTGGAGCTGATAGTCTTCATTAGCTTTGTAGCAACTCATTTAGCAAGCTTTAATCATATATATAACCTAAGACTTTGGTAAACTCATTTCAAGCACCGAGACAATTAGTACAACACATCATAAGTTAGGGTTTGTTTTCAAAAGAGATTTGAGGACTTTCAAAAAAGCGAACATCAACGTTTCAGCTTTAGCGCCAAATGATCTCTTTACACACAAAAACGTGGACATCACTATACGGCAAGTTGAGTTTGTTATCAACATTGTGATATGAAACATGTGGATCAGTTATATGCAAATACCTTAAAAAGGTTAATTTAAGATGTGTGAAAATGCCCTTACACCCTCAGAGGGTTAATAAAGCTTGCTCATAGAGGTCAATAAAGAACAGATTGTAGGTTGGATGTGCATCTCTTTATTTTATGCATCACAGCACATCAAATCCTTTGGTTGCCCTCGCTGTAAATAAACGCTTGTTGCCGTGACGTTTTAGCTCTACAAAGTAAAAGCAGATTGTTCCACATTCATGGCAGAGGATAATTTGTTTTTCTTTGTGTCATTACATAACTCGGAATGCAATGACTTTGGTCAGCAGCTGACGTCAGTTATTGGTTCTGGTGAGACGTTAATAGGCTTCAATATGACATGAAGACAATTATGAAGTTGTTTTGGCAAGTCCAAAAATGTCCTGCATGTGAAAGCCTCGCCAAAACCCGGCATAATGAGAGGGGCGTTGGATCGAATAGCTCCTCGGATCCCATCAGTCTCTGGTAGTTTGTAAACAAAGCTGAGATCTGAAATAAATGTTTATGCTGATTGCTCGTGTCGTGGGGTGTGGATTCAAGCATGGAAACGCCAGTTTCACATGGAGAGAATCAAAAGATCTACTGTATTTCAATCTCAGCAATTAGACTTTGACATATTGAGTTACACAGAACCCGCACTGGCTGGAAAATCGAGTCCCCTTCCTCTGTTTCGACAATGGAGACGTTGAAATGAGGTTTTGTGAATCAGCATTTTATGCCCGCCGACAAAGCTGAAAGAGCGGTCTGGAATTGCCTTGGCAAACCGCTCGGGAGTCACCTCATCGGAGAGAAAAAATAGAGAAAAGTGTTTTCTCTATTTGGCAAGAAAGCTGTTCAACTATCACGCTCGCATCTAGACACTTCAGATACATTTCCTCTAATCTCTGCTCTAAACTACCTGGCTACCGCCAACACAGACACGTTGACTGTGCGTCCTTTGGAAATGGTATCCCAAGCCGCAGAGAGTTGCGATGTTGTCCACCCTGCTGTCTGCAGCTTCAGCCCTGGACTCTATAATCAAGCTTCATAAAAAAAAAAAAAAAAGCCGTGACAGACGGACGGCAATAAAAGTCTTGTAGGAGTGTTTGTGCTTGAATGTGTCCCGTTGTCAGAGCTGTCAGCAGCATGTCTGCTTCTTCATTTCCTCTAACCACCATGGCCACTAAACCCTACAGTTTCATTTCCTCTTAGTGCAGGTAAATCCTTTTTCCCCTTGTGTGTGTGTGTGTGTGTGTGTGTGTGTGTGTGTGTGTGTGTGTTAATGCAGCTCAAAACTTAGTATTTGCCCATCAGATAAGGTAGGTTTTTAGTTATATGTCATTACTTCTATGTTTTTGATTGGCACGACGGAGACCAAAGTGAGGGCACTAGCCAACACAGCCATTAGTGCATGAGAAATGTTTTTTTATAGAACATGTACTGAAATGGACATTTAAAAAAAAAAAAAATAAATAACACTGTATGTTTTTGGTGTGCTCAAAACAGATCTTTTTTTTGTCTTCTTGGGAGAAGCAGGAAATAAACTGTGAACACAAGATGTATTTACCCATCCTGCAGTTACAGAGCAACAACATCATTCAGTTGGAGTTATCTTTCGGACTCTAATGTAAGTCCAATATTCTCTTTCTTTTAGCTCTGCTTTTGGCCTCTACCAGCTCCTGAGGAAAATACGCTCCACTACGTTTACCAGCTAGTCAGTAACCCCCAGATTCCACCGGGCGTGTCTGCGCTGCATCCCGGCAACGCCGCCCCAAGCATGCGCCGCCCCAAGCAAGCGCCGCCCCAAGCAAGCGCCGCCAGCAATCGCCGCCAGCAATCGCCGCCAGCAATCGCCGCCACTCGAGACAATGCTTGTGATTTTACCAGCCGAGAGGCAGCGGGTCATAGAAGCATCTCAGAAGCATCTCTCCACTCCACTCAAAATACCGCGGGGTGTTCAACAGGCTGGGAAGGGAGTTGAAGAGCTTGAATGAGGCAGGCAAAACGCTCCGCTTCTGATGCTCCTGGTATGGTATGACACATGGTGGATGGCGACAAAACCGGAATGCGGTGCATCCGTGCCTGCTGGAATTTCGGGGTAACTGTGTCTGTATAGTGTACAGTGGCTTTTGAGAGCTTCGTCTCTGCTGCTGCTGAAAACAACACTATGAGAGCAGTAAGAGTGTACCAAAACAGTCAAGTTGAGCTGAAACTCAATATAAAGCTCTGTAAAGGAAGCTGCCGATTCAGGTGATAATTCTCTGTTCATCACTATGAGCGACCCCTGGCTTCATTAGATGACATGCCCACGTACCAGAGCATGCTTACTAGTTAACTGGCAATATTGGAGCGCTAGGCGAGCTGGCTTACTCAGTCAAAGCATTATATTCACTGATAAGGGTTGGTGGTTTGACCCCTGGCTCCTCCTGCCGTGTTCTTGAGCAAGATACTGAACCCCAACTGGCCCCAACATCAGGCCAGCAACTAACTAGTCTAGTCTAACAGTAAGACTAGGGTAAAATACAGTTCACAGGCAGTGGTGGAGTTTAACGAAGTACAAATACTTTGTTACTGTACTTAAGTACATTTTTCACGTATCTGTACTTTACTTAAGTACAATCAATAGTGCATACTTTTGACTTTTACTTCGTTACATTTTGCAGCAATTATCTATACTTTCTACTCCACTACATTTCTACGACGTTCCGTTACATTTTCGTTACATTTCAGATCAGTTTTTCCCCCTGACAAAACGTCCAGCTCCCGGTGCCGCTCGCGATATTACAAATCCCACTATGGCCACGCCAAGACCCGCCCTTCAATAGCACTTATTGGCCAGGCACGTACCGCTCCCGGTACTACCGCTGCTCCTGCTGCTGCTCCTGATACTCTGAATGGTTATATGTGAAGCATCCGTTCACATAGGGTTAATATACAACCCGTATATTTATCTTAAAAACACTCCCGGTCCTCCTCAGCTGTGAAGCCACGTACTTGTTGTCCAAGCCGTGTGTTCTCGCTAGATAAATGTGTGCAGCATTCACTGTCCCGTGGGAAATAATGCAAAGTCGAGCTTCATGCAGATCACCCTGATAGATAACTAGAATTGTAAGTCAGAATGTAAACTGTGCCACAAATAGTAAGCCCAATTACATGAACCTAAAACTAACTTAATTAAAATGCCATAGGCCTACTGTTTTTTTATTATTAGAATATAGCCATTAAGAGAATAAATCATTATGAAAGTACTTTTATTTTTAATACTTAAAGTACATTTAAAATCAGGTACTTTTTACTTAAGTAGGGTTTTCATTGTTGTACTTTTACTTTTACTAAAGTAAATATATCTCTGGTTATTTGTACTTTTACTTAAGTACTGAGATTCAGAACATCAAAAAACTCAGAACATTTTATTTGTAATATTATGGAGCTGACCTTAAGTATCGCCACAATAATGTTTTTCTTTCTATACAGTATTAATGCAACATAGCCTACTTAGCCACTATTTGCATATTGTGAAATTCTCTATTGCCTTTAACTTTGCAAATAGACATGAGAAAACTGTCAAATCTCACATACATATATATTTCAGATTTTCGGATTGCGTGCAATGAAATCTCAGTTAATATAAGTTATAATACACACTCAGCATTTGGCTTCCTAAGCTGGTTGGTGTTTCAGTGTTTGCATTGGGTGGACCCACGTGTGTAGTTAACACGGTTTCATACTGCAATTGGGTATAATAACAGCACACCACATGCCACCTATGCCACCAAAATATGATGCATTTCTGCCTTTATTATGGAAAAGGAAAGCTTTGTCTGACAAAGGCAGATGTTGTTTGTCTTTCAAGAAAATAATGACTTTTAAATACCAACCACAGCTCTAGACATAAAATACATAAATGATGCATGATATGTGGTTTATTGAACTGCTCTCAATAGGTTCACTTGATGGTCAAAGCTGGACGTGCAAGATTAGTTTTGGTGACCACAAATTTCCACTAACTTCCTTTGAAACCTAATGAGGTCTTCCTGTTGCACTTGGAATTGAAAGATAGGGCTTATCCCACTGCACTGATTAGCAGCAAAAACAAACAACAAACCTCTCCCAATTTGGTTTTTAGTTCAGTGGTCTCTGACTCCGTAAGTAATATGACTCAAAGTTTTAACTTGTGGTTCTCGGCTCTCCACATCTGTCCTATCACTTCCTCTGCCTTTGCATACAACTAATTGCAGTGACAGACACCTTAACACGTGAAGACCGGAGGTGCCAAGAAGGCTCGAAACTGTTACATTTGTTCTGTTTAAATACCTTTCAAATATCCATAAATGAAGAAACAATAGCAGCTGTAGAGACGCTGATACGTAGAGTTTATTGTTAATGTTAATTCTGGACGTTTCCTCAGAGAGCCAGCTTTTCAGGAGTTTAGATAAGACGTCTTGCTGAATGAGCAGCAATGTGCAGTGTTTATAAAACATCATCATGGGTTTTATGGGTTACTGGATTTTGCACACAGGTCACACACTGAGTGAAATAACACCCCAAACCTGAGTTCATCCCTCAATTGTAATTTCATTTAATTTAATTATCTCCTCACTTCGTTTATAACACATTTTTCCCAGTTAGTATTTGGTGTGCATAGCACCTGTATTTTATTTTATATTATATATACCGTATTGAATTTAGGAGACGCTGATGAAAATCATATTCTTGTGTTTAAAGGTTACCTATGCACCTGTTTTTGCACTTCCTTATGCTGCTGTGGCTTCTCAGTTTTCCTGCACTGGATCAATAAAGTTTATCTAGTCTTGAAATTGACATTAATCTTCATAAAAAATGACATGTAAACACCTCAAACATCTACAATTTAATGAAAAAAAAATCAAAAATGATATTAATATACTACTAATTTCCAACAGCAAATACATCGTGAAGAAATCATGATTTCTCTCTGACAAGAAACTTTGTTAATTAACATATCTGGCAAGTCAAAACAATGTTGAGATGAACTGTATCAGTAAGGGCCATTTGTTTTCCTACAATATCTGATCTTGCAATACACTATCTGCTCGTAACAAGTAAGGCATCATTAAACTTTCTTACAGTCATGTTTAGGCACTGGCTGTACTTGGTTAAAGTGCCCATATTATGCTCATTTTCAGGTTCATAAGTGTATTTTCAGGTTGTACCAGAACAGGTTTACATGGTTTAATTTAAAAAAAAAAACACCATATTGTTGTTGTACTGCACATTGCTGCAGCTCCTCTTTCCCCCCTGTGTGTTGAGCTCTCTGTTTTAGCTACAGAGTGAGGCATCACACTTCTATCCCATCTTTGTTGGGAGTCGCACATGTCCAGTAGCTAGGTAAGGACAACTAGCTAGAAGCTAGCGCTGCTAGCGGTTAGCCACCTCGTTCTCAATGGCAAAACAGTGCTACAACATTATAGAACTACTTACATGTCCCTCGTCTGCAGGTATTCCATGCAAAGTTGGAGGTGCGCCCTCGTTTAGAAGAAGTCTCCCGGCTAATCCTGCCTTGTACTGACCGAAGTTAGAGAAACAGCTAGCTGATGTGGTATTAGCTAAAGTGGTTAGCACACACCAAATGTTTTGGCCGATGACGTAGACGGCCCTGCCGATTTTGACCAGCTCACTCGGAGACTGAAGGCAGGACACATTCAGAAACCGTATCTCACTCAAAACAGCATGGATGTTTTTTTCTCCAAGTTTGTATGCGTGTGGAAGCACCAGAGACACAAAATAACACCCCAAATCCCAGAAAAAAGTTTTTTTTTCATAATATGGGCACTTTACTGTTATAGGGGACAATTTCATTGTTGGTTAAACACAAAAAAAGTCAACAGTGACTCACAGCACGAGACACGTGTTTATTAACATTTAACTGAGACTACTATCTTTCCCTAATTTAAAGTTTAAAGTTATTTTGTGCTAGATGTTCAACTTGTTTTCACCAGCTAGTTGCTAGTTTTATACCATAAAATGGATTTATCAGAGCTTGCTTTCTGAAAACAATTCCCTTATGCTGCAGGAAACAGGGCTGGCTGAGCTATACATGTCATAAAACCAAAAACAATGAACTAAACGAGGCTAAAAAGCCCCATAGACCGGCAGGTAGTGATACCTTGTACCTTACAATTATTGATTAATGGAGCTTTAAAGATGCAAGTTCTACTTTCCAGGTTATGTCTTTGTTTCTGGTACAAGCTGCACAACTGTCATTCTATTTTAGGGTTGTTTTTACACCTATAGTTTGTTTGCTCTGGTCCGAATCACTTGATGAGTTTGTAAACTTGAAGCGTTTCTTCATTGGTTCGCTTTAGTTTCATAAAAATCCAGCGTACCAAAATGCGTCATTACAAACCACGCAAGAACGCTCACTCCGCTTATTGGTTGGATGAGTCTGGGGACGGGAGCAAGAAAGTGAATACAAGAAGTAAATGCAACACTGTGTTCTGGACTAGTGCATATTTATTGCATCTCCATTGTCAAACCAGCTCATTTCATTTAAAAAATCATTATTTTATTTAAGACATTGTTTTTCGTGAGCGACATTACAACGTCTGCTCTGCTCACCAAGACTTCCCTCTGCTCTTCTCACACCTGCCCAAACGAATCGCACCGAGGGGGAAAACCAACTCTAGTGCGATTCAAACAAACTAAACGAGGCAGGTGTGAAAGCCCCTTTAAAACTCAATCAAATGTCTTTCAGAGATAATTCAGAATCATTCAACTGGTGAAATTCAAGTCCCCTTATGGACCACAGTACGGAGTGTGGATTGGTAGCTGGAGAGATGCCAGTTCACCTCCTGGGCACTGCCAAGGTGCTCTTGAGCAAGGCACCGAACCCACCCCAACCGCTCAGGGCGCTGGTCCAGCACTGGCAGCCCACTCACTCTGACATCTCTCCATTTGTGCATGAATACTGTAGGTCCTGAGCATGTGTGTGTTTATTTCAGGCCTGTGTGTATTGATTTCTGACAAACAGAGTGTAAATTGTAATTTCCCCACTGGAGATCAATAAAAAGTAAAAATTACATTAAAATTAAATTAAATTTAACCCTTGTGTTGACTTCGGGTCACATTGGCCCGTTTAAAATTTTTGTTTTATATCAGAAAATATTGGACGTAGAAATCAGCGCTGAAAATGTGTAGAAGAAACATTAAAACATTTAAAACGTTGGAAAAAGCAAAAACAAATTGTGAAAAAAGGCGTCACAAATGTCAGAAAAAAAAGTGTTTTTTTCAAGGTTGAAACGAAGACAACACAAGGGTTAAGTATAATGGATCAATTGTCAGTCCAAGCACCTCAACTTTAAGTTGCAAGTTTTTTTTTTTTATTCCCACTTGACAACAGCAATATGTCAGTCACTAATTCGGACAAAGTGGTTTATTCCAAACAGGTATTTTCCAGCGCTGGTGCACAGCCTGCGTGTGTGTGATCTCCCAGTTCACACAGGTGGCTTGCAGCTGATGGAAACCTTATTCTCACTGTCTGCTCAAACTCGGCTCTCCACCTTTAGCTCGCCTACTGCGTCAAGTTAAGGGCCCGCTAAATTATGTGGAGGTGAATTCCCGGTGGTGGCAATGGGATACGGTAACAGGGGCACCAAATGGACCTTTTTGGAGGATCAGCGAGTTCATGAGGCGTAGAGTTTCATATCTTGTTGACAGCTCACAGGGAGCATTACTATGTGAGCTTGACTCCCTGTACGCCTGTGGGACTTTATTTTCTGATTTACCTCCTCGTCCTCATCCCTCCATGGTGAGGTACTGGCAGAATTATGCGAAACGAATCGGCAGCAGTTGTGGGGATCCCTTTTGGGCGTTGTTCATGTCGTGTAGCTGTGACGCCAATGGGATAAACCCGCTTGGAATGTTTTTTTGTGGTGTGACAGTGTTCATTTCCGGCTGCTGACTGTCTCTGGGGTACGTGTGGATTCTTCAGAAGAGCATTCTGCGGTGAGCAGTAATGCAACACGTTCGGTGACAATAAAGAGTGTTTAAAAAAAAGAAAACGCCCCCCCCCCCCCCCCACTTCTGCTCCCACATTCAAAAAATCTTCAAATGCTTGTGTCTGCCCTACTCACCAGATATCTTGAAAATAAGAATTTGATCGTATGTGATCTGCTAACAAAAGACATGTAAACCCATCTGAACACTCAACCACACCAGAAACTCACACAACCTCTTAACTGAGCCAGCGTGATCCACGTGGCACGCATATCCAGAGTTGTTTTGACAGAAGGTCGATGTTAGAGGGAAGATTTAAGAGTACCTGCGTGCAGCCTGCAGGTATGCAGCAGTTGAGCTCTGCAGGCCACACACATACAGCAAAAACCTTAATCACGGTTTTATCCACTCTGACAGAGAAAGAAAGAAAGAGACTAAAGTAAAACCCAAGTCAGTAATAAAAAGGGCACTGTTTCTTTAAAGTATATTGAGAAAAAAAAAATCACAGCTAACACTAAATTGAAATGGCAAACTTAAACAGAAAATAAGAAAATATGCCATTTACTTATAGTTACATGCATTTATGATTAATGCATGAATAATTAAACTGTGACCATTTTATCTCAGTATTGCATCCCTTCTTCACAGCTGATTCATGTGCAAAAAAAAAAGTAGACGTAAACAGCTGGAAATGAAGAGAGACAGAAGAAAGTTATACAACAGCTTTAACTGGACAGGTTAGCAAATGAAAGCACTCAAACAGTGAACTAACTGCAAACACCAGTTCCACTCTGTTTTACAGAGTTTTGACACAGAATGATGCGTTCAGCAGAGGCAGATTAGCAGGCCTGGAGCTCACGTTTAAAGGTCACCCCTGATTAAATCCTGGATAAGAACATGCAAGAACAATTTGTAGATGCCTTGAAATGGAGGAGCAGTGGTGTGGTCTCACTCAGAACCAACCACAGGACACAACTTTGACTCCAAAGATGTTTTCATGTTTTCATGGCAGTGAAATATTCTTTTTTAAATGAGAATTCAGACATCTAAACTGCTCACACATGCACGATCATCAGCAGAACAATGTTAAGGTTGATTTTACATCAAGCATAAATGAAACAATTCTCAGAAAATGTCATTTAAAAACTCCTTGATTACTTCCTCTAAAACACTAAAGATCACACAGGATGGCAGCTTACTTTTCCCTTCATATCCAGCAGGCAAGCAAAGACAAGGAAGACAAAACAATGTTTCTTTTGTACAATGCTGAACATATTTATTAAAAAATTCCTTTTGGATACTGCTTTCTGGGTGGCTTGTGCCGTAATCTCAAACATGAGGTGATGTGGAGCGAGTCCAACACAAACCGTGCTCCCAGACAATAGCTTGCCTCAGTAGGTAATGTCCTGACTTTCTGAATTCCACACAGTTTGCGAACACAAAGGCAGCTTTCCTCCCTGAACGTAATCACTTTACAAAGTATGTGAGAAAATACCACCAATAATCTGGCAGTAAACAACATTATAAGGGAGCTGGGGGTTGGTGTCATGAGGTCACAACCCTGTACTGCAGGTTAAATAGAGTTCGGCTTTGCAGAACACACTCTGACGACTTGCCATAAGCGGCAAAAATTCTTCGCTATTACAGGCATCCTGTTGAATGTATAGTATCCCATTATGTAAGTGAAATTACACTTAATTAATTTCAAGGGGAGGGCAGCTGGGGTTGAGGGCAGACAGCGTTCCCATGGTTCATATCAGGGTTGGAGAGTCTTTCTAATTTCACCCCCTCAGGCTGGCTGAGTGAATGAGGGGTCTGTTTCTGAGGTGGATGTGTGGGCGAGTGTGTGGGCCTGATAACTAAGGCCAGTCGGGGACGTGATGTTGGCCCGGGCGGCCTCCCCGGGAACCTGCATGTGCGTCGAGCACAGAGCGCTCAGTCTTAATGCTGCCTGACAGCTCATGGCTGTGGCTCTCTGTGTGCTCCCGTTTACGAAGGGAGGTCTCGCAGGACGGCCGGGGTGGAGCAACGAGGTTCACGGAATCCTCCAACGGTAGCAGAGACACAAAGTGACCATGCTGTGAGCTCACCAGGTCTTCCCACAGGCTACGACTCAACACGTCTCAACACCCGAGGACCCCGGCCGGTGTAACATTTCACCACGTAATTAGATTACAAATGTAGTGTGAAATGAAATTGAGGGGGTGTTTCGAAAAGCAGGCGTTCTCCGAGGTCACCCGTGTTTTTTTTCCACGGTGCCAGTAAAGTCCATGGTTTCCCTCACTGGGCGGTATTACCATAGTGTCATATGTGCAGCCTCCAAGGTCTCCTGCACTTGCCAGTAAAAACAAGTGCCTTATAAATGCTTTCTCTGAACCCCCCCACCCCCCAAGTTTATCTCAAAGGTGCTCTCACACTCAGTCCAAGGTTGTTTCAGAATAAAACAATTATACACAGAGCGCACACACAGGTTGCCGTTCCTTTGTGACCTCCCAAGCACTTACAATAGCTTCCAGCTGTCTCTTTGGGACTCTTAGGGAATATTTTTAAACCCAAGTCACCTTGGTAATAGCCTTACAGTTGATTAGGGAGGCCTCATTCCAGAGGTGAAAGATAATTGTCCCCACCTTGAGGCTCCAATACATTTCGTTATTTGCAGTGTAGAGTTGTCCAAACATTGAAAAATAAAACTTTACAGCAAAAGTAACAGTTATTTAATGCAATAAATGAGATTAGCTGCACTTTAGACAGCCATGTGTTCAATTATTTAGAGAGAGAGAGAGAGAGAGAGAGAGAGAGAGAGAGAGAGAGAGAGAGAGAGAAGAGAGAAGAGCTTTCAGACACATTGCATGGCCTTCATCCGCAGATGACGTTTCTATAGTTGTCATGGACAATATTTAATTCTTTTCACATTTATATTATATGAATATATAATTTTGGTCACATGGTAAGAACTAAACTATCTCCTTGACAACTGAGTAAAGTCTACCCTCTGATGAAGGCCGCAAGATGTGTCTGAAAGTGCTGGAAAAACTAAGTAAGACAACCTTGTAATAAGAACTTTTTTGACCAATAACACAACAAGCAATTTGAAGACGTCACTTAAGTCTTTGGGAAACTAAAAGATGTATTTATTTTTTCAATGATTTGATTTAATTGATAATCAAAAATGAAAGTAATAATTAATTAAAGCCCAAGTTGTGACTCAACAAAGTTCAAATAAATCCGACAAAGTATACAATCTAGTCTAGAGCTAAAACTATTGGTCCAATACATTTGATGACAATTTGTTTTGGCGAAAAAACACCCAGAAATTACAGGTTCCAGCATTTCAAATGTGAATATTTGTAAAATTTAGGAAATGAAGAAAAAATAGGGAGTGCTGCACGGGTCAAGAAACTTGGTGTTGTAAAAGTAAAT
This sequence comes from Zingel zingel, assembly GCA_023566125.1. Lineage (NCBI taxonomy): Eukaryota > Metazoa > Chordata > Actinopteri > Perciformes > Percidae > Zingel > Zingel zingel. Next base: position 32,015,527 of record CM042323.1, on the reverse strand, counting down.
TGCACCCCTAACCCTAAAGAAGACACTTTCAGTCACAACGCATTGGTTATCCATGTATTAATAAATAAATACAACCATAAATACAATCAGAGTGCCTTGGATGATCTTTAGGCCTGCTACACACTGGCTGCGTCGCGTGAGCGTGTCAGCTGCGTGGCGTGTCCATTTATATTTCGGCTCCCGTGTTAACAGGTTATAGCTTACACACTGCCTGCATGACACGCACGTCTCAGCCGCGCCGAAAACGCGTGCATGCTAGAAATAGAACAGACGCCTATTTTTCACGCGACACGCAAGCGTGTTGGAAGCGTTTCCAGGCAAAATAGAATACAAAAAGATGTTTATATGTAATTTTGACACAAATACATATTAATAAATGACATGTTGATGTTTGAAAGTCTCTAAAAGCCTATTTTGCCGTCAATACCGACGTTGTCTTTGCTGTTATCAAATCAGTATATAGTTATGTTTAACATGAAGTGTACTACTGCTTGAGTGCAGTTTATCAATGGGAAACATACATGTGTACAGACTAGCCTAGCAGCAGCAGCGCCGCGTCAGACACGTTTCTGGTGTGTAAAGACAGAAAAATCCACGCTCACGCCACGCAGGCAGTGTGTAGCCGGCCTTAGACTGCCTACTCGCACCATAGACTTCCATTATAAGTAAGCTGAACAGTCATAGTTTTTTATTCTACTTGAATATTTGGGGTTTTGGACTGTTAGGGACTGTTCGTTATTTAATTACGAGGCCTCCAACCTAAAAAGACTTGACCCTCCCCTCGCCAGTAACAATTTTCCTATTACCCTCCAAAATGATTTGAGAAAAAGGCACAACCATCTCCTCGCATGCAAGTTTGCACTTAACAAAGAAAGACAAATGCCATTTGACTTTTACAGCCATGACATACAGGAGTTAACCTCTGCATTCTCATCTTACACATCCCACTCCTCTGTTATGGTGTGATGGCCATTTCAGTAGATTTACTCACTAACATTGTTGTAGAAACACAATAAGCATGGAAACTAAATGCACACTTCCTGCATTACTGCATTACTTCAAATACTAAGTTACTCCTCTAGTAAACTAGTATTCATATGAAATAAAACAATAAAACATTGAGACCATTCAGCAAAGGACACTGGGAAATAACAATTCAACACTGGTTGCTATGGACTGGTCACTAGGCTTCGTCATTGTATATTTTAGCACATAGGTAAAGGTGCCGAAGCTGAACATTATATTCCAAAACACATATGTTTATTTTTAAAGCAGATATTAAATTACATGGTAACAATTCAACAATTTGCCCTTATGAAATCCAATCGCGGCACGGCTGTTTTGCAATAGACAGACGCTTAAATTCAACTAAAATGTAACAGTGACCAATGGACCTCCAGTCTGTTGAGATGCCTCTCCAAACTCACCATAAAACGTTAAGACACGTTAAGAAAAAATATCCGTATTTTGCTGTAATCCAATGACACGGAAAAAAAGTAATCCATAGCGATCAGTAGATCCACAAACAGAGTCACGGTGTATCCAGCAAGGCCGATACGAGCGTCATATTCACCAGCCAGCTCCAAACAGGTGAACGAGGCCTCTCCACTTCACCGTTTAAACAAAGTGGAATAAACGTCTATAAGTCCAAATCTACACAAAACCCGCAATCAATTAGTAAGCTGACATCACATTTATATACATGGCATTTAGGAAACCTTTATTGCAAGGTTGGCACGGTAAGATGTCCAGACTAGTGCAATGGTAACTTTCGTATTTTGCGTTCTGCTGCTCCCATCATCAGCCAGGTAATGTTTTTTTACTAAAGCAGTATATGAAATCTGATGTATTACCTACCACCATTTAGTTGTTTTGTGTTATTTAAGATATTTATAAAATATCTGGTTGTAATTATTCCACTATTTTTTTAAACAATGCAATTACCCGTTTGAGCCACCAGACTCCGTGTATGCGGTCAGACCCATCTGCTAGGGGGCCGAGACTGAGAGCTACATGAAAAAATATGCACCAAACAAGCCACTGAAATTTTGCTCTTCTCATGAATAAAAAAGTTGGGTGACCCCCCCCCCCCGCCCAGACTAAAAAATGTTGGATGACCCTCCCCTCAATAAAAAATAAAAAGACATGACCCTCCCCTATTTTCCTCCGGTGGTCCATTCCATAAATACCGAACGGTCCCTTAGTCAGACAAAACAAACGCTTGTAAATGGGGACTTGGACGCAAGGGAACTGCAATTTTGTTACTGTTTTCTTGACGATATAATCAGCAGATTACCAAAATAATAAAATCATTAGTTGAGAATCTAATCAAATTAAAGTGGGTTGTACAAATTAGTGAGTTTAAGGATCGACATACCAGGCAAGTTAACATATCGTATTCTTTCCAGTAATAAAAACCACAGCAAATAATAGAAACAAAGTTTGAGTCATTCACAAAGTCATACAAGTCGGATAGAAAGATAACGTCTTGTCTGTGTGGCCTGGACGGTAAAGCGCCAGCCGTCGGCGCACTTTCATGTAAGCCGTGTTATAAAAACTATATGAGAAGATACACAAACACAAACACAAATGAATTGAAAATGTTCTGTGCGTCATTCAGGACCCGGGGAATGACTAAACCAGAGCCTCAGCTGCAGACCACTGTAGGTGCATCATTTGCAGGGGTAGGAAGCAGAGGCAAAGGTGGTTTGAATGGCACATAATGTATTTTGCTTCAGGAAAGAGAGTTTGCCGAGGCTTGGAACCCATTTCCACATCATATGTCAGCCCCAGAGAGCTCACACAAACTACACGTCACTTTTGTAAAATCACACTCCATTCGCTTCCTGTATGCATTTCCCCATCCTTATTTTTCTTTCAGCACAGGGAAGTATTGAACAGAAGATATCTCAGGCCTTGTACACAGACAGGAAGTGTCCTAATTTCTGCCACTATTACCGAAATCTGTATTTGGCCATAATCGCTGCATTTCAGGTGCATGCGTGAACCATCACATGATACGTAGGATGCAGAAGAACATCTGGTGACAATCAGGGGTATCGGTCTTGACAGCGTAACTGTCAGCACGCATCTCCTGCAACAAACCATCTACTGCCTGCTCTGTTACATTACCCAGAGGCCATTTCTTCGTTTCCCCTCCTGTGCTGTTTGCAAGGAGCACGTTTGTACACGACTCGCTGATTGTAGGTTTCTCACCAGGGATAATAAGGCTTTTATGATATATGAGCTTTACTGTTTAAGTTTAAACATCAACCTTAGGGACTGCAGATGAAAATCAGAGGAAAGTACAAGTACCTGTAATTTAATAATTTAATAATTTTTTATTTTATCTTACTTTTAACCCTTGTATTGTCTTCCCATCAACCATGAACTTATTCTCCTTTCAGGTCAAAATTGAAAATTAACTTTTGGCGCTTTTTTGATGCTTTTGACACTTTTTTTCCGTTCATGGTCAATAAAGACATTATACCTAATTTTTTAGATAAAAAAAGCAGAAATTATGAATTATTTTGACTAATAGTTAAGGTCAGAGGATGTTGAGTGGATCACAGACTGGTTTATGTCATGACTGGTAAAGTTTAAATTGAAATTGAATTGAATTTAATAAAACACCCAGAATTTAATGGAAGTAATCCTTCAGTTTCCCTGCGAAGAATGTTGTATGGGTTCCATAGAACATACGTCCATGTATCTGTGTTATTTTTGGGCCATTTGGTTGAAAGAAAGCCATTTCTTCTAATATAAAATACTTTTGAAAACAGGTCAAGTTTGAAACAAGGACAACATGAGGGTTAAAAGGAAAATGTTTTTATTTTGCATTAAAGCTTTAGTCTAAAGGTCCAGTGTGTAACGTGTTTATCATCAAAATCTGTGTTGCCCGTTCACAAACTTGTCCGTTTTCATGAATATTTACCACCACCATCAATTCCAAGTATTCCTTTTGGCTTGAAATTTTACATTTGCATTTGCATGAACTGGGGTAGACGCTCCATATTCATGCTCCATCTTGAAATACGTTAGGGAAATACAGGACATACTGCTCCACCTTTCACGTTTTCGCTGTCACATGATAAACTCAGAGGTGCTGCTAATGCTGCTAATGGGTATCGTAGCTTCTCGGCCACGGCTAGTTTGAAGAAAAAAACATGGAGGACCACACGTATTCAAAAATCCAAATTTCAGGAACAGGAGTCTTCTTCTTCGCCCAGAAAAAGAAAAAGGAGATTGAAAAGAGCAAGAGACCCGGTTTTTGAAGTGTGAAGGCTACCGTAGCTGTAGTAAGTACTTTGAACTGCGTGGTGCGAGAGACTTGATTGCGACATATGATCTCAACGCTAGGATGTTAGAAATTCCTACACATTGGACCTTTAATGCTCTGTTAGATTATATACTTTTGGGTTGTTGAGTTAAAGGTTCCCGGTGGAGATTTTGAACACTTGTTCTCTACTTAATGGCAATCTGGCTGAAATATTATAGATGTCGGCATCATTTTAAACACATTTCTCCAAAATTTTGACTGACATATATTTTTTGAAAGTTTGGGATGTCCACTAGAAGGTTTTGTGGGTTTAAAACCGAGTTTGGCAGCACAGCATGAGTTTGTAGTGACTGACCCACAGGCTGATCATTGAGGTTTAAGGGGTTTCACAACCTTAGCAATGTTAAAGAGGAAAATGCATTTTCCTAAAAACAAAACGTATTTTAAGAATGGTCTCAGGTTTCCTTCTTCCCTCAGTGAGCATCTCTCTGAGCCAAGCCAGCCTTCTTCCTCTGTGGTACACCCGATAGCGCTGCAGTAGTCCCACATTTCCATGTTAAGGGAAGAGAAAACATCGTTTTTTTGTTGTGATCACACTGAGAGCTAACCAAAGTGATCATTTCCAATAAGCAATGGTTACATGAATGCTAATTGAAAGTTAGGATTTTTCCAGCTGGGATAAATTTATCCACGTTTTGTTTACATTTCCCAAAATGACATATATAGTTTCTTGACATATGTTGAGGAGTATTAAATACGCTGATGGCTGCTCTGTAGGTGGGAGCTTATTCAGCTTTATGTGACAGATGGTCTGCACTTATTAGAACATAGAAGCAGGACTGTACAGAACGGCTCTGTCTAGTTCTGCAACAACATTACAAATATCACTATAGTGTGGGCATGTTCTGTGCTTCAGTGTTAACTTCTGCAAAAACATTTTTCATGCTGATATTCAAGCCTAACCAAATACCACCACAACTTTAAAACTGGAAATTAAATGTAAAATGAATGGACAGGAAATATTGAGTGACGTTTTGCAAGATTCCTGAGTTAGCATAAAGCTCAAGCCCAGTTTAAGCTCATTAATTGGTTATTTTAGTAAGAAAGAAAAAAGCGTAAATTACATGTTAGAAGCGTCCAGCTGGGCTGCATAATGAAAACAAAGAAAGCACTGCACCTGATTTTTACAGCACAACCCAAACCCAGAATATAAAGTTAACCACAGGGGAACAGGCTGTCTAAGGATATGGTCAGTGCTGCATTCAGGAACAGGCAGGTTTGTGGCCCAAAGATGTGGGTTTGAGTTTCCTGACGAGCTGTCAAAATCTGGGTCATGAAATTGTATGTGAGGGTGTGTAAGTGTGGGAGGATTTGTATCACAGCCTTAAAGAGTTGAAACTATTGAGTTTATTTCTGCTATTTAATAACGTAAGTGTAACTGTTTGTGAGAGTACTGAGATCTTGCACGTAAGGTTTTTCAAAATCAAACTGAAAAATCTGTTTAGGTTTCATCAGCCACTAGCAAGATACGTAGACTAACATTCGTAGGACAGCAATCCACTCACATACTTTCAAGGCGGACACAAAAAACGCAGGACTTAGAAGTGTTGTATAGGCAGAGATGTTCACAAGTCATTTTTTGGAAGTCGAGTCTCAAGTCTTTGAGCTCGAGTCCAAGTCAAATCTCAAATCTTTTGCAACAAGTCCAAGTCAAGTCTCAAGTGTCTGGCCATCTGATCTGTCCCTAACACTGTATTGTTAAATCTTATGAATTCAAAGCATGCCCTATAGCTACCATACATACAGTACAGTATCAAAATCAGTTGTAGGATAACTTTATGGGGTCTACTTAACACATCCATCTAGATCCGCTGCGCCACACATGGGTGAAATAATGAAATAGTAAATAGGACTACAAAAACAGAAATATGTGCAGAATTAAGACAGTCAAGACAGCCCAGTGTTTGAGGGACCGGGTACACCTTGTTCACTTAAACTTCACCAATTTAGCATTAAGCTTTGTATCAATAGAAACACAGTAGTATTTTTGAATGACCGTGCTTCCCTCCCTCATGTCCCTCTGAGAGGAGAGATCTCTGTATTGTGGGTCTGGAAAAAAATCTTCCGATGACGTAAAACGACGATTTTTGTGTCATCAGAAGATTTTTGCCCAGAGGCAATGGACTACAGCCAGTACTAGGAGCTACTTCCGCATAGCCCATAGGGGGTTGGACTGTCGGCTTTTTCCGGAGATTGCAGAGGAAAAAACGAGTGTCAGCCATCTTGAATACTCGCTTAGCTTCTCAGCAGAAACTGTTAGATAGATTGATTTATTCATCCCGAAGGCAATTTTAGAACAACAATTATGAACATTCAAACTACCGCACACATGTACCACCGGGATACATTGGTACAGATCGGAGACTACGCAGGACACTTTATTACAGACGGAATACTCAACACACTACGTGAGCTTCGTCCGCCGGCTATCGAGACCAGCGGTGTTGCTCGATGCATCTGGCCGGCAAAGTTTTTATATAATGTCGTTTTTATATATTTTAAATGTGTAACACCACTTGAGCCACGGTGAAACGTTGTTTCGTGTATATGGTTGAAATGACAATAAAACACACTTGTTGAGTTGATCGTCTCACTGTCTGTCTGTAAAGGGTAGGCGTGGCTTGGGAGTAGACGCTAAAGCAGCGAAGCAAGTGTATTCTGGGATTTGGTGTCTTTCATCCACATGAGCCAAAAACACAATTTCTGGCTTTTCTCGGCCTAGAAGCCACCAATTTAAAAACAAAATCACATTTCTACTACATAAGTGACGCAATTTAAAGATATATTCATCTTTCCAATGGTGAAATATCCCTTTAATAGCCTACAAATCATCAGTGGGATCAATTACGCATCACATGAGTTTGCCCACCCGACATAGCGTTTGGTCCTGGGGAGATAGATCCGTGCGTCCCGCCTCCTGTGTGCCATGGATGTCTGAGCCTCAGCAACTACAGACTATAAAGATACAATTTCCCAGCATTAGCACAACACTTGCGATGGTTAGCTTGTTTCCTGTGACGATGTATGCTAAATGTAACGTCTCTTTCACATTAGCAAGTGACTGACCTATCTGGGTGCGTTTTGAGATACCTGATGAAGTTCGACGTTGTTGATCCGACATCATTTATGTAGCTGTTCGCTTACTGCCACTGTTTACGAAGTTATTGAAAGCAAAACTAATGACAAAACGTACATCTCCGGGAGGACTTGTGTCGCCATCCTCAATGCATTTTTTGATATGTGAGTGCGCGCACATAGGCATAGCGCAAGAGAAGGGGACATGCAGCTTGTCATTCCCCAACGTTTATGCACCAATAAAAGAAAATAGAAATACATGAATAAATTTAGATTTAAAAAGCAATAATTGCATGAAAACAGGTTGTTGACGAATCTCGAAGCTCGAGTCCGAGTCAAGTCTGAAGTCTTTTGGGTCAAGTCGCAAGTCAAGTCTGAAGTCAGCTGTTTGTGTGACTTAAGTGCGACTCGAGTCCCCATCTCTGTGTATGGGTTGGTGCTAGATAAATGGTTTATTAAGTGGTTATAAGGTGGTTTTAAATTAGTTTAAAATGGTGTACATTTTAGCTAATGTTTGGAACAAAATAAGGCTTTTTTTAGGCAATTAAGGTTTTTAAATGGGTGGTTTTGATTGTTTTAAACCAGAGACAAACTGGTTTATACGGAGCTCCTGAGGGGACATGAGCAAAAACAAATCTAAAGTTTACCTTCATGTGCTCACGTGAAACTTTCATGTGCGCACGCAAAACCTTTTCACGTGTGCACATGAAAGTTTCACGTGAGCAGTTGAAAGTTTTGTGTGAGCACAAACTTTAGATTTATTTTCAGGTGCGCCGACAACGCACGCTTTGAAACCCATTTCGCGCTGTTATGAACAGTGCCAGTGCCACAGTCAGCAGCACTGCAGCTAAGAACTCCGGTTAGAAAGGATGGCAGCTAAAGATGAGTTGGAAACGTTCCTTAAAAGTGGAGCGCTCCATCGGATTGATTAACAGGATGTTATTCAATGCTTTTAAAAGGTATAGTGTTATGTTTGGCAATGATATTCAATACAGGAAACATGACGATGCACAACATTTTTATTTATTCTTCAGGTTTTCGTTTCTCTTTTAAAGGTTAATGATCACAAGTGAACAATTTATTTCTGCCATTGACCGAGTTATTTCGGCTTGCTTTTCCAGCACCTCTGCTGTCAGGAGACAGGCTCGGGGTGGTGGTCCAGCACGGGGGGCGGAGGATACGCGCTCACGGTTGCCTGGCTCTGACTCATGAAAAAAAACACTGCATAAACTCCGCTACTGTGTGTTTATTTAAATAAAGGTACACCATGTAGGCCTAAGAGATTGCAACATAAGCCTGTATATTACCATTAGGACTATAGCATACATGTGTCAAGGATGTATAAATTAAATAAACTCCAGCTCGAGTCCGATTTACTACGGCAACTGTTGACCACATCTCTTTTCATTCCACATTATTTCTACAGCCTTTAATAACAGTTTTCAGGCTGCCAAATACTACACACATTAGTGCAAATGAACCTGAGATATCAGGGTTTCAATCTCCACCTCTGAAAAGTGCCGCTTCTTAGCCGGATTACGTCTCGCCATGTCGTAAATTGTAGGGGCGAGGCCTCAAAACTGAGAATATATTGGGGCGATTTAAATTACGATCGTTTCCAGCCGCTGCATTTATCAATGTACGACCATTCTTACGCTCTGATTGGTGTGACACGAACGTTTCATGAATCACACGTGAAGCCTGTCGTAAGATGATATCTGCGCTCATATCTGCGCTCATATCTGCGCTGGTTTCTACAATAGGTTGATAAATGAGGGCCATTAAAACTAAAGATTTTTTTTTTTGCTCATGTCCCCTTAGGGGCTCCGTAGGTTTACATATGTTTTGAATAAAGAAAAACTGGTTAAAACCTGAAATAAACTTAACTTACTTTCAGATCTGAGCTTGACAGTTCACTCTTGACACTAAACAGAAGTTTACAAAACAATTTTAACTGAAGGTCCTCATCAATATGTTGAGTTTGCTCAGTTGCCATGGCAATATAGATGTTCAAACTTTTCATGATTGTTTGTACCTCTAGGATTTCTTATGTATGTTGACTTAAAAGTTCTTTCATTCACGTACATTTGAGATACTGGTTTAAAGTAGTTTGCAAATGGATTTAAACCAGTTTTGAACCGTTTTAAACCGGAGACAAACTTGTTCAAATGTCTAGTTGTACCGAGTCACGGAGATCATTTTAGTTTAACTTGGAGAGATTTTGAGATTTACATCTTTAAGATTTCCATCGCCACCCCAGGACAAATAAGTTTATATTTAAAAGGTTTCACAGCAATGTGTTTTTCCAGATACTGTGTACCCATTACTTTTAGTTTTATTGTAACAATTTACAACCGAATAAAAAGTCCCAATGATGCCTTTAATTTTAGCATGATAGCTTTCTCTGAGGTCTTGTTGATGCAGTTTGGTGGTAGGAGTCATGAAGGGGTCACGGGGGGTCATGACAGGCCATTTTCTGAGGAAGTGGTGAGTCGTGGAATGTGGTGTGACCTGCAACAAGAAGTCACCAGAAAACAATGAGATGGGATCCATATGCATCCCATAATCCTTCACAGTTCCAAAACCACTTTCCTGTCGCAGTGATGGGTGTAGTTGTGGGTTCAAATTGCATACGTCAGACACACAGCAGAACACTCCGTGTGTTTGGCTTTCCCTCCAGACCCTTTCCTATTTCTGTGATTTTTTTTTTTTTATGACTCGCCAATAGAGAGGGGCATTAAATCTGTTTGCAATGGCTCTGCTCAAAGTGTGTTCACATGTTTCATCTCAGCTTAGATAAAACTGAAAATGGTTTGTCTGTTCTTACATTTATATGTTTTTAAAAAGGTTTAATGTCTAAATGTCCTTTACATGGGATGATGGGAGCCAAGGGTTGAGAGGCCCAATGGGCGATACTCACTACTAAGAGACGCAAAATGACCACAAAAGACGCAAAACGACTGCAAAGGGACGCAAAACAACCACAAAAAGATGCAAACGACCGCAAACAGACACATAGAAATTGCGATGAGATGCAAAATGAGCACAAAAAGAAACAAAACAAGAAGAAAGAGATGCAAAACCACCACAAAAACACACAAATGACCACAAACTACTAGTTTTGCATCTCTTTCTTTCTTGCGTCTACGTATGTTAGAGGGATGTCGGGTTCTCTGACATGTCTGTACCCAGGAGCACATTGTCTCATACATGCATCTATCAATGGGAGAAGGAGACACTTTTAATGTTAATTTTCTTGGTTTTGTGACTATTAAACAGTCGGAGTCCCCTAAAAGCACATAATAAAACCTCATAACCATAAAACTGCTGTTTATATACACTGCATTTAAGCACATCATGATAAAATAATGAAAGTAACAACTTTAAGTTCAATAATTCAAAAGTGATACTATAAAATAAAAAAAATATTATAAAATAATATAAAAATTAACATTTGCGAGATAAATAATTCTGTCAGAAAGCAAAGAAACTTCAGAAGAAATTATGACTTCATCACAAATACAGTAAAGCTTGGAGCGGTTGTATATTTTGGAAATTGAGCCATGTGTTCCACTTTAGGACTGAAATTATTCTACAATATTCCCTTGAAAGAACCCATTGCATCTCCTTCAAACTAATAGGGTCAAATTGCCTTTGGATGCTGATCCAGGGTCTGCTTCGCAATTTCCTCAGCAATATTTTAGGTGAGGGGTTACAGCAGGAATCCCGAATCCCAGTCCAGACTCCCAGAAAGTAAGGGACGGCTTCCCAGAGGTTTAATTCTCTTAACCTTTCATTTAATACAGCTGAGAATTCCAGTAATTAATCAAACTGTCCTTTCACATCCAAAGTAATGACACCAGGGAGCCAAAATATCAAAGTGCACGACAGTCCAAATATTTATTGAGCCAAGTGCAATAATAGTCTTGATTTTTGCTTTGGGCCTGCTTACACGGTTTTAAAATAGTAAAAATAACTATTTGTCATTAGATTCATCAGGAAGAAAAACACGTTTATGCCTCTCTTAGTATAAGAATTGATATCAATGTATGTCAATGTAGTAAGCTTACAGTAAGTGCAGTACTGATATTGAAAACAGGTCTTAATATTTTATTGGTGGTTGTTTCTCCAATTCAAAATAATGTGTGGATGTATTTAATAGAATATGTGTGTATATTGGGGGTGAGTGATAAGTATGAAATATTCTGTCATGGTGTGTAGAACTTTATGCCGTAATAGTGATATTATAGCAGATTTCTGGAAATTGAAGAAATTGTGGTTGCAACAAACAATTATTTTGATCAATTAAGAGAAAATAATCTGCAGATTATTTGATGTTAATTGAAGTGTTTTTTTTTCTTTCTGTAAAACATTAGAAAACAGTAAAAATTGCCAAACACAATTATCCTAGAGTACAACAAAACTCATTAAATATCTTATGTTGTCCAAGTTACAGTCCAAAACTCAAAAGTATTACATTTGATATCATGTAACTTCAAGAAAAGCAGCTTATTCTCACATTTGAGAACCTAGATGTTCTGTCTCGTCAAGTATGTTAAGTCACTCATGTCTAGTCTTGTTGTACACTTCCTGTTTTATTTTGTATTCACCTTCCCTCTCGTTTCAGACCCTGACTTCCTCCCTTTGTGTGAATTTCCCGCCATTGTGATTGTCTACCCTGCCCCTGATTGGTTTCACCTGTTTTCCCTACCTCACGTATAAATCCTTGTCTTCCTTTGTCTTCTGCCAGTTCGTCTTGTTCTGTCCATGTGATAGTGTTGTCAAGTGTTCTTGCCAGATCTTCAAATAACCAGGTTTTGCTTATTGTTTTTGTGATATTGTTTTATCCTCCAAGTGAGCGCTTGTCTTTGATTTAACTTTTTGCCAAGTAAACACTTTTGTTAAACTTTCTTCTGTTTTGTGAGTCGTGCATTTGAGTCCACCAGTGTCGTGTCTAAGGTCGTTAGCAATTGAAAAATGTATTAAATGATTCATTATAAAAAATAGTTGCAGATACGTTTTCATTTGATTGGCTCATCAATGAAAACGGTGCAGCTCTAAAACATTGCTTACAATGGCCATAGGGAGGATGAAGGAATAGCTACTACTCCTGTATTGTCTCACATTATAACGCCGTATCACGCAACCCTGCATATGTGCTTACCATATGAAGGTTTTTTTTCTACATCAGTTTGCAGCATGATCTAAAATTGTCCCAATAATCAAAAACGTTTTTCAGGATTTCAAAAATGAGAGAAACTCATTTGCAGACCACAATCTGGGAAGCATTATGTCCTAAATATTTGACTTGCAGTGAAAAGTTGAGATCCTTTCGTCTGCTTGCTGACAGCGGTGTGCACTGAGACTCACCATGGCACGTCTCTGAATTTCCAGAAATGGATTCCAGAGCCTGCAGCTTCCAAGACGATTTTTGGCCAAAATATCTGTCTCATAACCGCTTCTAATTGGCGAGTGCAACCTGGAGCGTGAGGAATTTGACTTTGTTAGTCACTGCTGACACGTTACAAGACAGTTACACAGTGCAGGACTGACAGAGCACTGCAGGTAGAGGACAAAAGGTACCTGGACCTCACAAATAGTGTAGACAAGATGATGGATTTGACATCATGCTGGGCTCCTTTTTTTTCCTCAAATGTTTTCCACAGTAACAGCAGATTTGGTATTTATTTTTTTATGATTTGAGTTGACATGACCCTTGTGGCCCAGAAATCTGCCAAAAACCTCCCAAATACACAAAACATTGTTGTAAATAAATAAATGAATAAATAAACTACCAAGATTCTTGTCACAAATTTCCCAGACATCCAGAAAGAGCCACGGGTGGGAAGAAGACGCTTCTTGTTTGAATTATATGCAAATTTGAGGAATTTGCAAAAAGCAATGTGCGTGATCAGCTTCAATAGGAACTTAAATGACAAACGATGCTCTTGGTTGCATGAAAGAAAGAAAGAAAGAAAAGCAATAACAGTCCCGTGACAGTGGCTTTGAACTCTTGGATGCGTTGTGACCACGGCCCTCGTGATGACACAGCTTAAGGAACGAGACCTGAGTAAACCAGCTGAACCGAGGCACTGCTGGCCTTTCTAACCACTCTGCATAACTGAAAAAAAAATGTTTTTCACTACATGTCATGTCACGAGGCAGATGAGTTTAATAACACCTAGAAGTAACGTTTGGAAAGATACGTAATTTGAAATTGCTGCAGTGATGGAAGGATAATAAACATAATGTCAATAATGGACTTCATCTGAGTCAAACTGCAACGGTAAATCCTTCCTATGGTTTGTTCTGGTCTGCTTGTGTGTCTGGTGGATGAGGGTCGGCCACAGAGGCCGATGTAATGACTTCTGGAAAGCTTGGCCAACCCCAGGAAAGTATTTAAAAGGGGCACTACACAATAAATCCTACCGTCAAATAAGAAACACTCACTCTCTGCAGAAAGAAAACACCATCTTGATGATATATTTGCATGACAATAGTTTATACGGGGAAGAAACGTATCCATATCTCTGCTGTCCATATGCTCCAAAAACTCATATTTTCTTGAAAATAACACCAAGGTTACCAAAAATAAATTGAATAATTAAATTCACCTTTGGGCATACATCTCAGCATAATTTTTTAAAAACTTTTATTCTCCTGCTTTTATTAAAAGTATGTTTTTCTAGATTGGGTATAAAAGATTTCATAACGCAGTGCCTCCCAGTAGCGATCACGCTCACCTCTATTTTACACCCGGCGCATCTGTGCTGCGTTCCGGATGTGCCGCGGGCCCTGTGAGCAATTGCAGCCATTCAAGTCAATGCCGTTCGAGCTGAATTGCTGCGGAGCTCTCCGGCGTCCGGCAAAAATAGAAGCTCTGCGTATATATGCTCCGGAGGGGTGCGGACCGCCGGAGCTGGGACACAGTCGGAACGCAGCCGTTCCGCACTTTAATGGAAACCTAATGACTCCGCCGACGTTCCAGAGCGGATCTGCAGCCGTTATGCATCCAGTGGAAATTGCCGGTGAAGTGCCTCTCCGCTCCGCCAAAGATACGTGCCAGGTCTATTTTCACGCAGGCCATTCGGACAGCCGGGCAGGAAGTGAAACAGCGAGACTATCCATTCAATGTACTTAAACGCAGCAAAGAGGTGCCAAGTGGAGAATCGGAGTTAGGGCTCCTGCACACTGCCTGTGAGCGTGGCGTTTCTGTTGCGTGTCAGTTGCGTGGCGACTGCGTGGCGTTTTCTATCGGTAAAGATCCATATGTCCGACACGACTGAAGCGTGGTGTCGCGACGTCATACATCCATGGTTGATGCTCCACGCCCCTGACCGGCAGCTGATTGGACGAACGCGTATCGTGGGTTTGGCTTCTCGAGAATTTCAACAGAGTGTTATTGCGGCTCGTTGAGAATACCATCTCGTATTTTACGAAAATAGTTCACTGAAACATGTTTCTGAAAACATTTTAAGCGAGAAATAGGCCATGCAATTGCTGAATCTGTCTTTATTTCAGATCGACAAAGGTCAGTTTAAAAGACTCGTTTACTTTTACTGGATAGTCGCGTCGCGTCCAACGGATTCATTTGCATAAAGATGGGCATCGACCATCTTTTGGACGCGCAGCATTTTTTTAACTGCATCACCGCCTTCCCAGAATGCTTTGCGTGCACGTTGAAGTCGCTTGACATCACCCATAGGAATAGAGTGGAGCGCAGTGTGACAGAAGCGTTGCACGGTCATATGGATCTCTACCGTATGTCTTTGCACACCAGAAATGTGTCTGACGTATGTACACATGTACGTTTCCCATTGATAGAATGAAATAATAACATGTTCTTCAACTTTATTTTGTCAATACTGATTTGATTACAGCAAAGACAACGTCGGCAGTATTGACGGAAATAGGCTGCAGAATATTTCGTTCGGTATTGACAGGTGCAATGTTTGAAAATTGATAATTATTTTGATTACATTTATATCTGCATCTATGTCAAAACCTAGAAACTTTCAAACATCAAAATGTCCTTTATTAAATGTATTTGTGTCATAAAAATATTTCTAGCATACACGCGTTTTCGGCACATGCGTGTCACGCAGGCAGTGTGCAAGCTCTAACCTGTTAACATGGGAGCCGAAATAAAAAACGGACACGCCACGCAGCTGACACGCTCACGCCACGCAGGCAGTGTGCAGGAGCCCTTCGGCCGGCTACACACTGGCTGCGTGGCGTGAGCGTGTCAGCTGCGTGGCGTGTCTCTCTCCGTTCTATCAGTGGCTGTTCCCAAACAGCCTGTATGACCATACATGAATCTATACTGTCTGATTTATGTTGTCTGGTTGGATTCTTGCCTCATTGCTGAGATTATCATATCTCTAAACCGGATTAATTCAAGTTAAATGAGGTGAGCCTACTGACAGTTTCAGGGCATTGTCATTTTCACAGATTTTAAACGCTAAAATTCAGTTTGTTTTTTTAATTTTTCGTGGTGACGTGAACTGGTGTGTACATGTTTACCACTGCCGAATCATAACTTTCACCAAAAGTTGATAAGTAAGCCCTTAATACAAGCAATGGCAAAAAAGCCTTGTCTGTTATTAACGCATGTGAGGAAACCTCTTTATCGCCCTTATACTAATGGCCACTTACCAATTTAAAACCAAAGCAGGCTCCGTTTACACTTTAATCCACCTTTTAAAGCTATAGTGCGTAGTTTCTATCTCCCCCAAGAGGAATTCCAAGTACTGACAACAACACTGTCGGCGGGTCCACATGATATAGCCTTCCGTGATCGCGCCGCTTGAAAGTTTGTTAGCAGCTTAGGTCAACATACTTGAAATGTTCAAAAGCTTTCAGATGCATCTCATGGCCTTCACCAGTGAATGGCGTTTACCATCTCCAATTTTCCATGCATCAGAACATTTTGAGTATCTGGATGACGTTATGCTTAGAATTGCTTAGAATTCTGTGTCATTCTGCTGCTTATAAGAAATGAATAATGAACCTTCATGCTCAAGTTTAACTCGTTGTTGGTTGGTCAATTTTAGTGGAAGTTCTTATCTCATAACGCAGCATCCTGCTGAAGAATTATTTCTATGGTTATCTGCAGTTTGAAATACCCTGCACAGCAATTTTAAAACGTATACACTGTCCAGATGTTATTTTAGAAATTTTTAAAGGACACCTGCCAGACATTCAATTCTCTCCTCAGTGGCAATTTCAAGGATGTTTTTACATCTAAGAAATAACAGTCAGCTGTTGAAAAGTTGTGCATTTATGGAGGATTCCTGCTGCTGGAACATCTGATCCAGACAAGAGAGAATAATACAAAAACAGATTATTTTCAAGAAGGGTCATTTGGGTTTCTTTTTGCATGAAAATGTTTGATGTTCAGCAAGTGAAAAATCTTAGCGAAAGTTTACACTTCCTGCACGTCACCATGTTACAGTAAAAATAAGCAGCAAATTGTTCTCACAACCTTTTCTATAAATGATTATTGGTTTTAATGGTTTAAAGTGGATAGAATTAAGTGGCTTAAACATGTGTTTGCATTGTGAAATGGCATTCAAAATTGAAATAAGCATTATTTGGTATTAATTTGCTAAAATAGGCAAAGGTATGATCATTCATGATCATCATCAACCGTTTAAGGTGCTTTTCTATAACAGATACCCGCCCTTTGACCTGGCTAGAACAGTGTTTATACTATTTCATTTTTCTTTCTTCAAGTTGTGTGGTTTTTATATATCACCAGTGATGACCACAGTGTCCACATGTACAGTAAAAGCTCATGAATGCTTCACTGTGAACAGGCAAAATCACAAGTAATTATATAGCATTGAGCATTTAAACTCAAATTACTCTTCAGAGGCATACAGGAACCTTCAATTTCCAACAAAAGCTGACTTGAAACACTGGGCGTGATTGGATCAAGTCCAATTTGCTGTAAATAGTTGTTTTTAAAGTCGTTGACACATAATGATCCATTGCTGCCAGGCGAGCCATGTATAGTTTGTCCCACAGGATCCTTCTCATCTGAACGACTGAATGTTCCCATTCACTGTGAAATGTAATCCTTGGATGTATGTGAAGCAAAGTGGTTTCCTCCCCTTATTAGCGTCCCCATAAATCAAGGCAATGGGGTGTCCCGTCGTGAACGAGGCCTCATCGTCTGCATAGATGATGCCAGTGAAGAATTGTGGGAAATGATGGGTTCTGAGCCCACACTGAGGCACTGTGGAGCGCAGAGGAGGCAATCTGCTTTCCATCTACCTGAGTCCACCCCAGTATTCTAGTACTATCATGGTATTTTCATGATAACTCTCATGAGAACTAAATCCCTGTTTATGTCTTTTTTAAGACAAGTTTTTTCTTTTCATCGTCATCCCTGATTATGGGTGGATTTAGTTGTGAACTGAGCTACAGTAATAGGAGGGAAAACCACACTAGGCAAAATTGGATATAATGCTAGATCAGGGCACAGAATCAGATTTATTGCCAACAAGGAATTTGCTTTGGTGTTTTGACGCATAACAATAAACATAGTAAGAAAATATAAAAGATGAAAGTGGTGCAATACATGGGCTGTTGGATTGTTCAATATGTCATTATGTACCGCATAGGTTATGTGGAAATTCGTCATTTGTGCAATATGTTGGCTATTTAGGCTGTGCATTATGTCATTTTGTGCAATACGTAGGCTATTTGGGTTGTGCAATATGTTAGTTGTGCAATATGTAGGCTATTTGGGTTGTATATTATGTCATTTTTGCAATACGTAGGCTATTGGGGTTGTGCAATATGTTAGTTGTGCAATACGTTGGCTATTTGGGTTGTGCATTATGTTAGTTGTGCAATACGGTGGCTATTTGGGTTGTGCATTATGTCAGTGCACTGTGTCATTTTGTGCAATATGTACAGGGTCGTTCAATTAGAAATGAAAGGAGGAGTTAATGTGCTTACTATATAGGTACCTGTCTAATGTATATGAAAGCATGTTTTGTGCTGCATGAGAGTATGTGTTGAGAGATGCTTATTTTCTGTATTTTGTGTGGTCCTTGTAAAGTCCAAAACAAATTTCCCTTTGGGGACAATAAAGTATATCTTATCTCATCTTATAAAAGTACTGCAAGAAACATAGATACAAATTCTGAAAAAAAATTAAAAAAAAAAGTACAATAAATGCCTTTAAAATTAAGAGCTGTACAGTGTTGTACAGGAATGTGCAAAATATTGTCAAAACAATGTGAAAAAGTATATATATATATATATATATATATATATATATATATATATATATAATATGAAATGTACAGTGAATTGCCATTAACTGTCATCATTGATAAGCAGCTGATTAATACTCAAAACAGGTCCTCCATGATGGACTAGGGCTGCAAAAAAATATTTTATTATCAAATCGTTTACAGCATATGCTGTTATTAATACAAAATATCACTCTTTGAATTGCTGATTGGCTGATAAAAATGGGCTCTAGAAAGCCTGATTGGTTCATCCCTTGTGTTCCTCAGTACAATAACCAATGATTTTTCTGCCTGGAGTGAAAGAATATAGCTGTTTATTTATATATCCTTCGGAAAATGTCCAAAGATGCCATATCTCACATGTAGCACACAACAGGAGATTGTCTATCTCAGATGCGTTCTTAATTATTGGAAATACTCCATTTGGTTTAGGCGAGGGGTGGCGCCATGGTAGAGCATGCAGCAAACAGGACATGCAGTGTATTACACCACGGTCACATAGCAGGTTCGTAACCAGGTTCTTTCTGTGATGTATTGAAAGTTGTTTTGTTTGGTGGTTGTTTTTAATGTAATTATGCACGGTAATGTATAGCTGCACAAGTTTTGGGTCGACTCCAGGGGGAATAGCTGTGGCTATGGCCCCAGCTAATGGAGATCCCAATTAATCAAATAAATCAAATCAAACCAAGTCTCTTGCTATTCCTTGAATTTGTCCGACAATGTTTGCGTCGGCCCTCACCGACAGAAGTTCCTGAATTTAGTTGTCTCTTCAGTTAGACATTTTGGTTGGCACTTGCTGTGAATTCTCCGTACAATGACCTGCTCTATATATATTTTGGGCACAATCGGACATTACACAGACTTTATACTAGGGAGCTGGCAGGGTAAAGTCCGTTTAATATCTGATCCAACTGATTTGAACATTTGCGTTTTCACGTACAACTCTGCCGGGTAATGTCTAGATAATTTCAGGTTTGCATTGCATGTGTGAAAGGGGCTTGAGATATACTGTACACAAGGAACGAAACAGTATTTTTCCAAATAACATTACAATGATGATGTGTATGGAAGAAATCATTACATACTCCTTGTGAGAGAAAACAGTCTCTGCTAATCACAACTGGGCTAGACACAGATACTTAGACTTTTGGGAAGCAGGGCGGCAATCAAAGCAGCAAATAACACACTAACTGCATATATCACAATACATGCCAACATCCCTTCAAAGCTTTTCAAAAATTTAAACCAGGGCCGAGCATCTAGCTCCCCTGATGTTTGTGAATAACCACACTGCCAGTCAAGAATCTCGACTCTGTTTGTGCCTCAAAGACAGACACTTAGCATCCTACTGTGTCCATGTGGTGTTTTTCAAATCAATTGGGACTCCCTCTGGCTGGCAGTAAACCAAAACCATTCCTTATGCCCTCATCAGTCAAGTTTCTCGTTGTGACCTAGACAGCCTATTCTTTCACCAGGGGACATAAGCTAGGGTTCACTGAGAAGGGAAATGGTGTGATGGGGTAAACTCAGCTGCAGCACTTTAACTATAACGACTTTTATAGCCGCTTCTGACACCTTCCTTGGTGATTGGGATGGATCACCCCGGCCAACGTGACTACAAATGACCATGTGAGCACAGAGGGCATCGAGGAGGCATCCATCAAATCAAATTTGTCGTGAATTTTATTGATTATCTGCTATTGCTGCAATCCTTCACACATGTTGGGCTTGTTGTACAGTGGCAGAGGATAACAGAAAGGACCCTGGCCACGAACACCAGTGGTAGAAGCTACTGTGACCTAATGCCTTTAACTCTTGGAGGACCTCTCCATTTCTTCTCTCGGTCAGCTCATACATCACCTTCCAAAGAAATGCAGAGAGGTAGGAAACAGCTGCCCTTTTAGACAGTGGCTGCCTTATCCTCTGATGTTGAAACCAAGTAAAGAGCTGGTGAAAGCTCAGCAGCTCACCATAACAGGCCGTTTATCCTATATTCGTTATGACAACATGGATATTGAGCTTCTAAATGTGTATCAGCCTTGAGCCACAGCGCTCAGTGGAAGAAACAACTAAATGTCTTGGCCTGGCATAAGGTCAAACAGATGAGCCAAGACTTGCACCAATTAATGCACAGGAAAATGTTATAGCGGCCAAGACTGATGACAACGAGGACCAGACTAAGAGTTTACAGCCTTGCTAGTGATGGTAATGCCATTAGTTTTGTTAGTTAAGTAAAGGACATTTAAAATGTCTGACCTCATGGTGGTGCTAGATGAAAAGTGATTACAATTCTAAGGGGGACATGAATGTCTACACCAAATTCCAGGGCAATCCATCCAATAGTTGTTGAGATGTTTCAATTTGGACCAAAGTGGCGGGCCGATTGATAGAAGACATTGCCATCCATAGAAAAGGACACTAAATGTTAAGTCAGCAGCAGCTTTCAATTCAATGCATTTTTTGGTGCATTTTACTGGCTGGAAATAAGTTTCAAAGTAAACTGTTTTCAACTAATTGAACCTGAAATCAAGCAGTGACCGTTCTTATTAAGCTTTATAAATATGCATGTCATCAAATGTGTCATGTCATTCTGCCATGATTTCTCTATCATTTTAGACCCATACAAGCAAATGGCATACGTATATTAAAATTAAAAGAAAAAATGTGTAAACTGAAAAAGGAATATCAGAAAAGTGTCATTTCGGCCAAACAAGATTAATATATAGACTGCAGGTGAAGACCCTGTACGGTGACGCTCACAATAAATAATGAATAAAAAAAAATCCTTTACCAAAGTCTACTCCTTTGTCCATCAAAGTTCTACACCAATTACTGAAATTATTTCTATCTGGACGATGGCAGTCTTACAAGAGAAGAAAAAGTTGGCAGATGTATCACAACACATGGCCAGTTTGGTGCAAATCAAACATTGTTCCATAAATGTGGGTTTATTTTGTGTGCCTGTCACATTTGACCTTCTTATTTTCTAATTTAAAAGGGGCTATACTCAAA
Organism: Zingel zingel; assembly: GCA_023566125.1. Taxonomy (NCBI): domain Eukaryota; kingdom Metazoa; phylum Chordata; class Actinopteri; order Perciformes; family Percidae; genus Zingel; species Zingel zingel. Next base: position 31,993,834 of record CM042323.1, on the reverse strand, counting down.
ATACTGAAATGCTGCTATATTACTGTGCTAAATATTGAGTTCAGCCCCTTCAAAACATTACAACTCATTTAGAAGAACATCAGGCATCACTAAACAGAGAGTGTCACTTGTCGTGATAAGTAGTAGTAGTTTTCAGTTCCTCCTGCATGTTCTGGAGCTTCTTAGCACACCCTTAGCCTTCTATGAGGCACTAAGGTAATCTACAATTAGTTTTTAAGAGTGACTTACTTCACAATGCTTTTGGGAAACATCTCTTAAGCTGAAGAGGGTTCATAATGGATTTTATGATCATCTTAGACTTAAAATGCTTTTGGGAACCGAGGTCCAGGATTTGCTCCAATGCAATCCCTGCATGGGGAAGTGTTAAGCAGCCAAGACTGATGACAAAGAGAGAAAAATATATACTCTTAAAATATTCAGTGCTGCATGCAATGCTTAAAATTGGTTCACTTTTCAAGCAGCACAAGCCACTCTGACCTGCGTTTCCAAGGAGAAATCCTGCTAAACAAATACATAGAGTGCTCTGTGGCACCGCTTTTAGACAGGGTGACTACTCATGCACATTTACACTCAATGAGAGAACATTAAATGCAGTTCTTGCGGCAATTTGATTGGGCACCGAGACCCAACTTCATGGTGGTTTGTCGTCACCTACATCCGCCTCCCAACAACCCGTCTGTGAGAAAAAAAGTTACAGCTTCACACCACGTCGTAAAGGTCAGATCATATCGAAGGGCATCTCGCCATTGGGTTTTGCCCTGACATCAGCTATTAGACTGTCCTTGTTTTTATAGCTTTCCGAGTAAAAACAATGGTGGCGTTTGATGGAGTACACGCTGACTTGATGTACAGGCCCTGTTGTAAAAATGACTTGATGGGAAAGCTGAAGAAGGAAACCTCAGGACCTTATGGCACCAAGAGTCCCCGCAGGCTGGCAGCTCCCATGATTTAAGATGACATTTCTTCAACTTTCCAGCCCTCCCATCTCATTTTGCCATACATTTTAATGAGCAAGGGTCATTTAATCGATTGTACTTATTTCAATTATTTAGCTCCATCCAGTAAGGTAAACAAAATATTTCACCAGACAAATGTAACCCTTTAAGTAGTCAAATCTATAGGGGAAGTAAGGTTTATTAGCGAGGGGTGCGATTATGTGGACTGCAGATAGTGTGACTAATCAAGACGAATTTGTCATAAACACACTTTAATTAAGTTTAAAATTGTCAGGCTATAGACTCCTGCATCCTGATTGTGGTTTGTACAGTGGAGGAGGATAAATTGAGTCCACATGTATGTAAAATTACTCTTTTATAGCAGCTCATCATCAAGCCAATTCTATTGCATATTCTTGTAAACAACAATCTTTCAAATTAAACCATTTAAAAAGTCATAACAATGATTGCAAGCAAATAATCAGAGTGACACATACTTGGCATACTTGGAGTGGATATATTTTAAAGTTGTAGCTGAGACAATGTTTGAGGAGGAGAAAATATTTGTATTCAGAGCTTCAATCATTTAACTCTGTGTTATTATCATCATCTGTGTTTCTATGTACATTTACTCATGTGCTGTACATTATACTGTACTTGTACTTTAGTAGTTCCATTAAAAACGACTTTAAACATCTCCCCGCCTATATTTCAGAGTTAAACATCGCACTTGTAACTCCATTACATTACTAGTAACTTTGTAGATGAATGTACACAATAAAGCCTACCGTTATGTTATTTAAGCTGCATTACTCAGTTTTTTTGGCCACTTGTATAAAAGTAGTTAAAGGTATCTCAGTGACAAGTTTTCAAAATACATCAGTAAAAGTAATCATATAATACAATAATATAATGCATGAAAGGGGCCATTCTGTCTGAGTATTGTACTTTTGAAGTAGGCTATATTTTACTGACAATACTTACTATATTACTACATTTCATAGAGTACTTATATTAAATAATTTTAAAAACACAACAAACTTTTACTTGTAATAAAATGTTTGTTCAAGGTTGTATTTCTTCTTTTTCAGTACTTAAAGGATCTGAATATGTTTTCTATGACTGCTCTTCACATACTGAAATAAAGTATTTTGAAGTATGCAAATACTGGAGGGTGTATGATCATGACATCTGTAAAAGACTTACTTGCTTTCTAACATGTCAGTATGCATGAACTGAACAAACTAAGATAAGTTTGGGCATTAAACAAATAACCATGATACTTTAACGTTGGGTGAAAGACTCTCACTTTCTTGTCTATGTTATTTCAGTATTCAGTCAGACAGTTCAGGAAACCAAGGCTGGACAGTTTTCTTGCTAACATCTCTGCAACCCGTGTCTGCAAATGACTCCCAGGCGGCTATTCCTCCCCTGCAGCCCAGAGTGGGATTTACAACGAGATTATAGGGCTCCCCTTTGACCCCAGGGGCTGTGTTCAGCAAGAGCAACTTTTTTTCTTTAAAAAAAAATAGACTCAGTTCGAGCTAGCTCCCTCCCTCCCTCCATCTATCCATCCACCGACTGCACCAAGAACAATGGCTTATTCTCCTGCGCCAGCGCTCCATTACGGGGCCTGTGGCTTGGCAGTGCAGCAGGCCTCAGATTTCAACCACATGTACTGCACTCAAATCAAAAGAGTCAGCCCTGGCAGTATGGCCGCATAGCTGAGGGAGACACACAGAGAGAAAAAGTACAAGTTGAGAAGGGGAGGGAGGTGAAGAAAACAGGGAGGAGGGCTGAGAAACAGAGGGAGAGAAAATAAAAGTGATGTAAAGAGTAAATAGTTAGGGGATGGGAGAGAGGAAATATGGAGACAGTAGGAGTTAGAAAGAAAACTTGACAAGTAAACCGAGATTATGGCTTTAGGGCCGTAAGGTCAGAACACACAGGGGTCAAGTCTCAAGGGAGTCATTTTGGAAGGCAGTGAGGGATAACCTTTCCTTATCCCTCAAGTTGGCTGTTCTCATTGAACTCTTACTGTAATTTCCAAATCACATGGACAGTAGCATTTCAGTGAAGTCTAAACACGTCAGCCACGCTCACCCCAGGCCGATTTGTATTCTTTAGGGGGGCTACAAATGTGTGCGCAGTCATCTGGGACCCCGAGGAAAAACGATTCACTGAAAGTTTACGAAGAGGTTAAAAAGCAGGGTGAAAATGAAAACACCGGGTGTTGCCAGTGTTTTCCAAATGATTGCTCAGTCGTCTGGCACTGAAGCCGGCGTCTGCTTGGGCCCGGGCCGATACATCTGTGCCTCGGAAGTTCACTGTCAAATGCAATTTGAACGTCAGAGGCGATCGTGTCATCAATGTGACAACCCAAACTTGGATGCTTTTACCTTTCTTCCTCCGGTGTGAAAAAAGAGGAAGAGAGAAACATCACAAATGTGTTTTTTCAATGATTTCTTCACTTCAAAACAGGTTGACCCGGCAGATACTTGGACCCTGTTCACTGTTTTGACGTTTCACATGATCTATCTCCTTTAATATCTGCTGGCGTGATGTAGCTTCCATTGTCTATATTTCATTGAAGAAATACTGTATACAGAGGTTATCACTGCATGACGTACAGAACAGCAGCTTTCTGTGGGAAAAGAGGCTTCATTATCTGAGTACTTTATCTAACTAAATTGAACACACAAATTGCAGCGACACAGAAGTCCCCTATGTGAGGGCAGTTCTGTGGGCAAAGAAAATTGCATTTGGGGACAGCAAGGTTGTGTTTAAGGTGAGCGTGAGCACATTAAGTCTTGGCCTGAGCTCTGCGGTTGTTTGTAAAACAGTGGACAGTGCCTGGAGGGAGCAGAGGGGCATTTGTCAACCGCCTTATGAGGTAAACTGCAGGCCTAACTGGAGCTAAAGCAACTTGACACCCCAACAGATGTTCCAAAATCTCAGGAGACCCTGTTTCCAATTTGACATAATTTACTCTCACTCCTTTGCACTGCTGCTTAATCTTAATTTATTTATTCCAACTAGCAGAAACTGGTGGATTCCCAAGCTCTCGTTTTTCAGAATGAACTTGTTTGAAATGGAGTTGAACGTGAAGGGCAACGTTGGAGGGCAAGTCCATTAATGCATAATCAAAGGGGTGGGAGAGGATAAAGGTGTGCACTCAGTCAGTCCTATTTTGACAATTTCCTGTAAATGGCGAGCATCTGTAGCTATGAAATGATCCATGTCATCCAGTCATGTTTGTTTGATGTCAAGCTGTTTGATGTCAAGCTGGATTTATTTGGATAAAATGTGTCAGCAAAACAGATTGTGTTCAAAGTTCATGTCCTCCGAGTTATAGGTTTGCTCCATAAATCTGGTCAAAGCTCAGTGCAAATAAAGCACATCTGTTTTGGTTGAATTTAAATCAAACACAATTTGCAGGCAAGATAATATAAAGAGCAGTGGTCCTTGATCACGGAGTCCAAACGTTTCACCCAAAACTTTATCTGTGAACCTCAAAGTAAACGATGAGGATGTAAAGCGTGTGCATGAGAAATAAATAGCATGGTTACAAGACAGTTTGTCAGTCAGTGGCAGCCGTCCTGTTCTCACAGTGCTTATGTTGCCAGCAAATTTGAGACATCTGGAGCTGATGATCAAGTTAAGAGTTCTTAGCCAAGTTATAACACAAGTGTTTACTAAGTGAAGATTTACACATCACTTAATTAAAACAGTTTGCACCACACAAACTAGCGCTAACGCATAATTTATTATTTTCTGTTGCTAATATTAGATATTTATACAGCTAAAAGCCAAATTTAGCATTACGAATGTTAGTTTTGTCAGGGCATTGGTGAACGTTAGCTGACATTAGCTTATCTGTGTTGCCAGATCTCGCGAGAGTTTGAGCATGAGACAGAAACAGGTCTGGAACACAGTTGATTTTCTCCTGATCTGTCCGTCTGAAAAATGACATTTTAGTGTCAGCATGTTCTGGAGATATGTGGCTTGTGAAGAATGGGTCCAATATTTACTTTGGTGACTATGTGGCGAAAGAATCGCTCATAATCTGTGTTCAGGGTTAAATTCTCCCATTGGAATCAATACACTTAGGACTAGCCACTAGTCATAGATCATCATGTGACATAGATACAGGAAATTACTCTGAGTTAGGGGGTCTCGGTTCTAAACCGTCTCTGCTACCAACTATGATGTTGAAGATGGTAACGCGCTAAGCATCAGCAGAAATAACTGCTTAGCATCCGCCTCTAAAATTTGCCTTAATCACAAACACACAGTAAGTCTTTTTTTTTTTCAATACATATCTTTATTGGGTTATCAAGACACAATACATGTTCAATCAGTATGGATTCATTACACCCATTTTCCCCCCTTTTAGAACACCAACAACCACCCCTCCAACCCCAGAACAAAAACAGGAGGGGTGAACAGTAACTAAACCAACAGAGAAAAAAAAAAGTAAAAAGGGACATTTAGAGGAGGGATTCAGAGTGCTTGGGAAAAAAGAAATTCAAAAAATTAACTATAACAATTTGTACATGTTGTGCCTGGAGTTCGACCACCATATTATCGCACCAAAGACAATTTCTGGCTCTTACCTCTTTCATAATCCTGACTGGAAACAAATAAAAATAAAGAGTTACATCAGTGTATCTTAATTAGAACCATCTATCTTAATCATCTAGGGAGGGAATGGAATTGATGAAGGACAGAATGGGATTCCAAGTTTTATAAACACACAGTAAGTCTTGTTGGAAGTTATGTTACAGCTAGTCTTGCTTTGGCAGACCGTCCTCCAAAGCGCGCTGAAGGAAGGTCTGGCGGCCCACATAGCATTCGGGGATGGGAGGAAAACCTGCTCTGGTTTAATGGCATTTCTTTAAAACAATCACAATTGTCATGGGCGGCACTAAACTCCACACAGAGCTGCTGCAAAATGGTCGTGCGAGAGAAAACTCAGATTGGACAGATAGTCTAGCTCGCTGTTTCAATTTACCATGCAGAGATCTGAGGAGCAGTCACTGATGGTCCTCATAAATCCACCGAATTTAAAATTCCAACACCAAGAAAATGGAAGGAAACGGAAAATACATGCATCCGGAGAAATTTCCTGCTGCACGGGAGCAATCCTGAAAGTGGAATGCTAAGGATATAGACTATGTTAAAACTTTTGAAGCTATGCTGACTTAGTTGATTGTTTTTGATTCAACAGCATCATAAATAAAGTTTTAATGGTGCAACTCAATTCAGTAAACCACTAGCTTGAAACTACCTTGTAGCTAGCTTCACATACTATAGTACAACCCAATCCTGACCTCCGAACTCCAAACAAAAGACTAGAATATTTTTCCTCATGTTACAACATTAAAATATTCTACACACTAGTCTAGTGACACAGCATGAAGGACCAAATATAGGCCTATTACATAAATATTTGTTGGATTTCAAATTAATCTCTGGAAACTCCTGAAGGATAAACTGAATCCCATTGATCTCTGATATTCAATGAAACACAATCCATCTAACCTCTCAGCAGCTAAAACTGAATCCTCTTTAGCATCTCATTGTCCCAACAGTTGGCCTGTTGAGTCTGTGTTGATGTGCAGATGACAGAGAAATCCCGATCTGCTGTTTATCCTCAGCAGTAATATGTTATGTCTTCAGCAAGTGGCCAGTGACAGTCACCACACTTCTGTAAAGGGATTCGACCGGCAAATCTCCCCGTTACCCCTTGACTTTTCCTTATTTTCCAAGCCGGCCATATAATTTAGGACTGTAAAATTGGCTACAGTTTAACATGCTTGGTAAATCTCCAAGTCACACTACCGAGCGTTTACTCCTGACAGGCCTTGACCACACCTGTGCTGTTCAAACAACTCTTGAGTTATTTAGTATTCTGCGGATGTTTCACCAATGCAAAAGATTAATAAAATCTATTTAAAGTGTCACTGTGTTTCATTACTGTACAGTGTAAAACAGTAGGGCTTTGTGTCAGTGTGTGAAAAAGCAAACATTAACATTAATTGGTTACCGGCTAAAGTTCATGTTGGGAGTCTATATTTTACCCTGAACAAAGAGTTAAATGTGTGTAATAGCCAGATGAGGGCACCCTGACAGATTCAATTAGGGAGCTATTTCAGAGTTGTGTAATATTTGCAGTGTTTCTGACAATCTTCCACCCCCTCCTGACTGATTTAATAATCTGAATTATGTCTTTTCGTGTTGCCAGGGCCTAATGGCGAGCTAGCACAGCTGGAGTTCCTGTTAAAGGCCTTTGCCTGAGCAAAAACTAACAAGAGAGGTATTTACATTTAGATCTCTGGTAGAGTACTTCAACATGTGGCACAAAGGCCTGACGGTGAGAGAAGTGACCTTGTCGTCAGAATGAGGCCTGTTTGAATACATGAAGCAGCTGGTAAAGCAACAATACCTCCTGTTTCTTCACCCTTCAAGTGCTCTTGAGCAAGGCACCCCCAGCATGGCTCCATTAGGCATGCTCACTGGCATGAGACTGAAGTAAAAGAGCAGCTGCTCCCATGTAAAAATAACATCTATCCCAGGTCACTGCTGAAAATCATGTATTCATTAAAATTTGTCAAAACAGAAATAATATCATAATTATGCATTTGCAACCGTGGCAGTTATTATTTTGGGAGGTCAGCGAAAAGTTAACTTAGAATAACTAGATAGTAACACGCAAATAGGTCTAATTTTGGGGTGTTGGTGCGCGGTCACGGAAGGCTTGTATCATGTGCACGCGCCAACAGTTTTGTTGTCATTACTACCCACTATAGCTTTAAAAAATGGATGAAAGTTTGAACAAAGTGTACTTTTTAATCTGTCTTAGGTATCCAGTCATGGATTCTTCACCTACACCACATCTGTGACATCTCATTGTGTATTCCTTATTCCTTACATCTTATTTCAGTTCTTGTTCTTGTTGAATTTGCAGGCTTGGCATTTTTCCTCAGTGTCTACAGCGGTCTATTCTAAAGCACAGGTAACAGGTGAACATTCAGTTGAACGGCTTCGGGTGGTTGGATGTCTGTGCTACAAAAACAGCAGCCAAACCCCTGAGCAGCCGTGAAACATTCAGCAGCAGCAGACTCAAACATGTTCTGGATTTCTGCTTTACGGTAACTGAATTCAATAATTGGAGCTGCACTCTTTTCCCTCCTGGTGTCCTTAATGAGACCTTCAGACAGAATGGTATTTGCTTGGAGGCATCTACACACAATAACATCTCTCTCTCTGTACACCAGAACACTGCAAAGCACGAATCCCCCTGCGCTCTTTCCCCCAACATTTAGGCCTTGTTTCATTAGGGGAACTTAGACAAACTCACTGCACATGGCAACGTGTCGACTGAGGAGGAATAACGTAGGCGACTCCAGTTTCAAATTCCTGACCACTTGTCCTGAACTCTGCAGCAGACGTCCCTCATGAACAAAGGGTGCGATGACAAAATAAATACAGCAGGAGGCTAATGAGTGTATTTAGGTTATAAGGCCTGAAGAAATACATCGGTATACACAAACACTGCTTTACGCTAACTACTCCCCAGATGAAGAAATAATAATAATAATAATGATGATGAACCTTGTTTGTACAGCAGGTTTTTAAAAGTAATTTAAAAAGCGTTGTGCAGAACGTGACAAGACGTCATGTAGAAATGAGTGAAATGTAGAAAGAAATGTTTGGTTTGTTACAGAAAAATCATTTTTATCTTGAAATCTTGCAGAAGCGAATTTTAATTACTTTCCCAAGTGTGGTCATGTATTAAATTTGTTTATTTGCTGGACGCTCTGCCCCGTAAATTATTATGTAACGCCCGTGGCTTGGACTGATGAATAATTGCCGTTAATTTCCATGACGTTTGATCAAAAACAGTTAATAATTAGCCACTGAATGGAGCTAAAGAAAAGTTACAGCTCAGTTATTGCAGACATCCAAATCAGGGGCCACCAACGCTCCGGCTTAAATGCACCAACAAAGCTTTTTAATGGTGTTATTTTCAAATTAAGTGTGCATAAAATAAGTACAGGTTATTAAGGCGTTGGACAGCCAGTTGCTGCTTGGCAGGCGGTGGGCAGTATATAAACAATGCACAGGGCAATTATTTTAGGTCTGCGTATAAAAAAGGCTACAGATGTGCTTCATACTAATCCCTGTGGTTATGCTACCCTCCATTTTCTCCCCATTTTCTTCTTCTCCTCCCTGTTTTTTTCAGATGAATATGGGCCGAGTGCTCCATGTACAGTAATTGCCACTACCCTCTGCAGTAAGGCCTGTCTATTATTCCACGTGTGTTTCGTTCTCGATAAAGTGAAATAAAACTACTAAAGTATGCTTAATTAAAATACTTGACAGGAAGTGCACTCTGAGGCAGTGGTGGCCTAAAGGCTAGAGACGCAAGCTTGTGATCGGGAGGCTGTCGGTTCAATCCCCAGACCGACAGGATAAAAATCTGGGTGGGGAAAGTGAAAGAGCAGCGCTTGTCCCTCCCTCATTACCACCACTGAGGTTTCCATGAGCAAGGCCCTTAACCTCAAAAGGCTCCAGTGGAGCTGATCAGTGGCCAGCAGATAAGACTGTGGTTGTACTGGGCAGCTTCCAGGTATGAATGTGGAACTGTGTGAATGTGATCAGGGTGTTCCTGCAAAAAAGAGGCTGCCTCTTAGTGAACTGCCCCTGAATAAATAACGGTTAAATAAAAATCCTAGCAAACACAACTATGGTAATTTCTGTTTTGTTGAATTTCTCTTTTACAGGATGCCCTGTATAATATAAACATCTGTGTGTGTTTCAAGTTTTTCAGTACTTTTCTGCAAAAGCAATCGGCCAGTTTTGGAACACATAGAGTTGGACCTTGAACTTTGATATACTACTTGAGCTAACAGCGGGGTTCTTTGTAATTTATAGTGGTCCAGCTTTAAAATTCAATCAACTTTGGGTTTTATTTCAGGCTTTTTGATGGTGTGTGATCTGTATTTTTACATCTTTACACTCATGCATTTAAACATATAAAAGTACTTCTTTTTCAGTGCTATGATGTTCTTTAAAATAGCGCAGCATATAAACATACTGTGAAATGATGTGTTGTTTAGGCGTGACTGTTTAAAGCAAAGCAATTTATCATGTTTGCATCACTTTTCACCTTCACTATAATACATCTTTATTTAGGTACAGTGATGTGCTTACAGGACTTTGCAGTGGAAACCCCCTAAATTCTATATTCTGTTGATTAGATCAGGTTGATTTATTTTCGGCTCAGTTGCTAGAAAAACAGTTTCATAACGACGGTCCAAAAGTCATTTATTGGCTGTGAAACCTCTGAATGTGTAGTTTTGTTTTTCTTGGAAATAAGTACTTCTCAGGTGTAAAGTTACATATTAGAACATATTTTTTAGTGCAGTTATAAACTCTATGAGCTCTGTAAAGCAGGGGTCTTCAACGTTTTTTAGGCCAAGGAACCCTCAGTTGAAAAAGAGATGGAGCAGGGATCCCTTACTACATATAATGTATAAAATATGAATATAAACTATAAATTGCATATTACACTGGGCCTACAGTAACATGTAGGGCAGCATAAAGCCTTCACACATACCTTTTTATGGGGCATACAATACTAAGGTATTAAAATAATAATTATTGACATATTCATATATTTATACATAATTTTTTAATGTTAGATTGTGGCACAGTGAATCCTTAAGCTTAACTGTATCTGTGGATGGCTACGTAAGTCTATCAATAATGTTGTGTAAATAAATAAAAAAAGATTTATCTTTACAAATAATATGTTGGATTCAAGTTTTTATTTTTATTTTTGTATTTTAAACAATTAAACAATAATTTGGTGGCCCCCCTGCAGCAACTCTGAGGACCCCCTTGGGGTCCCAGACCCCCTATTGAATACCTATGCTATAAAGCATCAGTTTGAACATAGAACCAAAAGTTTTCCCCGTTTATGTTCTAATACAGTGATTACTCGAATGCTCACTGTATGATATTGGCAACTAGAGCTGCACATGATAAAAATCTATGTACACAATGTTGCAGTCTGATGAAAATCTAGAAACTAACCATTCAAAGACAGAAAACTAAGTGTGAGAGGGAAAACCTTTTCTCCAGCTCCCAAATGCAGTAAGGAGGTGAAGGAATGAAATGACGATAAGCCAGATTCTGATTTATTCATAATCATTTTGAAACGTTTCTATGTAATGAGTTTTGATTAGCATCACAGCCAACACAAGTTCAAGGGTTAAAACATCAGAAGCTTTAGCTGGTACTGTCAGAGTTATCATGTTAGTGTGAGGGATAGGTGAAGAAAGTCTGTTTCTCCCTAACTCCTTAGTGCTAATTATTAACTGCACTAAGGTGCAGTAATTTCTTTTCAGGTCTAAGTTGTAAAAGCATAAGAAAGCATTTAAAGAGTTGAAGCACTGAGACTTTGCTGTAAAACTCTAGGCCAGTTGGATTCAGCTGATTTTACAAGTCCACATGGTGCCACTGAATTAAGTGCTGTGCTGTATACTTGAAAATATTTTATTTTAAGGTGTTTGCCTCAGTCGGGAAAAAGCATGAATCATTGTCAGATTTGTTGAACTCTTGAGGTGAAATACAAATACACAACAAAAATAGCACCTAATCTGCCTAAATTCTGCTTGAGATGTCATAAATCGCAACTGTTGTGGGTGATTCAAGTTTGATTACACAGGTAATAGTCAGGAAAAAAGTAGCACAACAAAGTTACATGTACAAGAGGAACTCTCCATCTTGATTACAAAATGGTGCCATGATTTTAAAGTGAGATAAACAGCAGGTTTCCATCTGTAAAGAGACTTCATACAAAACGGAACATAAAATGGGCTCAAATATTGCATATTTATTGCTGTTTGGGTCAAAACATTCAGGAGTTAATTGGCTATGGCCGATATGGTTGCTGGGTTTAATTTCCATGTGCATGATGTCACACTTTAGTAAAAGTTGAAAAGTGCCAGCGGTGACAAACGTGGATGACTAATCTCAACATGCTGCTGCCAAAGAGGCCAACAGAAACAGGTAGCAGAGTGCCTACCAACTTAGAACATTGTTCACATTTTCTTGGAAGAAATGTGTTTTTCCTGAGGATTCCCATTGGATGCTTTAAATCAGTTAACTTGTCAGCAAATGTGTTTATGAGGCAAAATGTTGCTGGAGGTATTCCAGATAGCAGAGTGGACGCTAAATCATCCAGACGTTACATCTCATGCCTTTCTTCTCACAGGAAAATACTTAATTTTATTCTAAAGCAAACACTTTTAAAAGCCACTGTAGTATAGCACCTTTTAAATTATTCTCACGTCACAACCGTGCACGATACAGTCACAAAACTTTACAGGTGTGTAATCGAGATCAAAATGAAAGCAGAGTTCGAAGATTCGTATGGTCCGAGCAAGAACGCCGGATGTAGGGGGGTAGAAAGCGGGAAGGGGCCTTGTCCCCCCACTAGCTCGACAGTAGTTAATTGGAGACCATTGTGATGGTCCAGCTGTAATGTCAAACAATGTCACATTCTTAATAAAGTCATAAGAGTTTTCAACCCTTGCGCTAATCAGTCAAACAAGAAGAATAAATAAGACACTATCAAGAGCCAAGAGTACTGTAGTACTCACACACCCATCTATGCATAGCTTTCTCCCGTTCTTCCCACACTTAATTTATTTCCTAGAGGTGGGATTTTCCTACTATGAGCTGTAAATTAAGATGAAAATTATGTGCATCTGAGGTTACAAAGAGCAAAAACTCTGCTTACTCCTGGAGGATTTTTTTTTCAATTTGCAAAGATTAAAAAAATATGAGCTCTTCATACCCCAATGCTCCCTTTATTTTCACTTAAATTCAGCCAAGAAGCATATACTGACATGGTAAGCGTTCACTGATGAGCAGAGTGGCGAGCTGCAGTGGAGGTGGGAACATCACATATACCTAACGGTCTGAGGAGTTTCAGTAAATACACTGTGATGATGAGAGTGATGAGATCTGGGTTTTATCCTTCTACAGTTTAGTCCATAAATGATGCTGTTAAGAACATCATACTAATTATTCTCTAAATCTTAGAAGTAATGGACTCTAAATGGATTTCTAAAACTGCCTTAAAGATTAACATTATCCTTAGTGATTGTTAACAGTGTCAAATTATCAAAAAATTGTCATTTTTAGCCTCCGGAGAAGCCAGTGTTGAACCGTCTGTCGGCCGATCCACCACTTCCAGACTAAAATATATCTCAACACCAGTGATGGAGTACTCGAGTCCTGGACTCAAGTCCGACTCGAGTCACTCTTCTCTGGGCTTGTGACTCGACTTGGACTCTCGCACTGATGACTTGGACTCAAGGATTTATGAAATCTAACTCGGATGTTGGATGAAGTTTCTTACTTCTTTTTATGTGTAATTGACTGTGATGGAGTGCTTGATAGTTGGACTCAAGTCAATTTTCTCTGGACTCTCACGACTCAGACTCTTCTTTGGTGACTCGGACTTGAACACTGGGGACTCAAGACTTGACTTGGACTCGACAGTTGGTGACTCGATTGCATCACTGCTCAACAACTGTTCAATGGATTGCCCTTATTTATATTATTTTATTTAGTGTTTTTTGTCTGTTTTTAAGAGCTGCATTGAGGCAAATTTATATCAACTGTGTTGACATGGGAATAAAGTATTGAATTAAAGCTACAGTGCGTAGTTTCTGCCGCCCCCATAAGGAATTCTAAGTAATGACAACAAACCTGTCGACGCTTCCACATGATACAAGCCTTATGTGGTAAGTTGCTAGTAGCCAAGGAGGACACGGAGGATTAAAAAAACATGATGGACTCTTCAGAAGAGGTCATTTTCTTCACTCGAGTTTCTGCGCAGGAAAGTCACCGGATGACACAATCTTCTGAACATAGCCATGCTGAGAAATACAGAGTGTTTTGTGGAGCTGATAGTCTTAATTAGTTTTGTAGGAAGTCATTTGGCAATGGCTTGAATGTCTTGAATGTAGGAAGTCATTGATATCAAAATGTTACGCACTGAAGCTTTTTAAGTTCTCCTTTAAAATGTTGGTCTCGCACAACAATGTCCTCTTATTCAGTGTGGAATAGGCTTATTGTTAAAAGGACAATTCCGGCGCAAAATTAACCTAGGGGTTAATAGCATATGTGTACTGAGTCGACCGTTCTCTGGGACATGTTTTCATGCTAATCAAATGTGTCTCTAGCTTGAAACAAGCTAGCGCATTTGTGATTAGCTTCTAATGCTAGTTTTCAGGGCAGAGGGTAAATTGTTATTTTATACCACAAGGCTCAAAATAGCACCACACTTCAACGGTAGCATAATAATAATACATGTAAACCGAAGCATTGATAATTTTGTAAGTGTACAGACAGTATATTAAATAGACAGATTATAAAGACAGTAGCGTTCATGTTTACCTCTTGGAAAACAGTCATGACCAGTTGAACAACGAACGCCGTACAACCAGTAACATAGCTCAAACACAGCGTTTGTGTTCGTTTGCATATGTATTTACGTAACATGTATGTGGTGAGCACATTACAAAGAAGTTGTGCAGTGTATGCCGACTGAGTAACTTTGCTGAATTACATGTCAAAGCCAACCAATAATGTTGATACTGATCATTTTACTGCATGTGGTTGTATTATATATGTATAGAAAAATCTTCAGTGTAGTACAAGACATTACATTTTTCATACAATTTGGAATCATTCATGTACAATACTGAATGTAACTGCTTTTCTTTATTCTTATTATCTTCTCTCAATGACACCAGTGGATGTTCTGTAGTGTGTATTGCAGGGGAAATATATGCTATATCATGTAAGTGAAAATATCCTTCATTAGGATTTGTCTTGACAGCATATCATTACTACACTATTCATTTTACAGAAATCTGATCTGTTTTACAAAGTTGTGTCCGCAGTATTAACGCTTTCGGGAATAGACGCAGGATGTTGTAAATGCTTGAGAGCATATTTTTAAACAGCTACTGGTGAGGATTTGCTTTTTATTCAAATAAAGTATTTTGTGGTTGTGTGATTTTGTTTATTGGTAGCAATCTATCAGTGTCATTTTTAATAGTTGCAAGGTCATATAAAGGTAATTATCAGTGTGATTCTGATTTGAATTTGGTATGCTTGTGGGAAGGGGAGTTCCCACCACTGCCTTTGTACTCACCCACTCTCTCCCAGCAAGCCAGGAAGTTGTAAAACCATCGCTTATAAGACATTGCATGAGAGTGTCAGTGGGTTTGCAAAGGAAAATGTTTAATCTTACAATAATGAGCTGAAATATTCCTGCTACAGTAAACATGAATATAAACAACATGTCAAATTTGTCAGCAGACATTTCACAATTCTTCACTTGTAACTGCAAAGACTGTAGCTTTACATAATCTGCAGTATTTTCCACCTCTTTCTGTTCACTAGACGGCTGCAGTAGCTGTGTTTAAGCGTTGACTGACTTTCAAACACACATAGACAGACACACACACGACCACATGATCACAACACCTTGGATTCCATTTACTCTCTGGATGAACTTTGAGGGAGATTCCTCGGCTGTGTTTGATTTGGACTGAGTTGACTTTTCTCAGGTTTTTGACATCTTTGATTGATGAACTTCTTGGGATATTCAATGTTTGGTTAATTAGAAGGTTGAGTTGAGCCACTGGAAAATAGTCTGTGTTGCCTTTGGTTTCTCTCCTCTGTTAGGATACACGCAGCATTCACACATCATTCTTTTCCCCTGTATCACCCAACAACTGCAGCTCACTCAACATCCTACTTAAAGTATGCCATATGTCAAATGAAATAAAACAAAGACAAAAAACCCACATCTACTCTTCCCGACAAAGGCAAAGAGCCGTAACTACAGAGAGAGAAAAAGTGGTTTCAGGCTAACCCAGCAAACTAAGTTACAGATTACTGATTGTTTTACCCACCAAAAAATATGATCACCTAAACAAACTAAATTTACAAGACAAAGACGAAGTCTACAGCCATGCTAGCAGTTCTGTGAGGCTATACCTAAGAATGCTAACATGCTCAAAATGACAACTTGTTGGTGTTTAGCAGGTGTATCCATCTTAATTTAGTGTGTTAGCATGCTAACATTTGCTGATTAGCACTAATTACTAAGTACAGTTGAAGCTGTTGAGAATGTTTTGCAGGTAACTATTGGAGAAATTGATATTTTGACCTGATGGCAGCACTAGATGCAACGATAAGGGGCTAGTTAGTTAGCTGGCTAGGCTGGTAGCATGTACAGCCATGTTAAGCTAAATTAATGGAAATGTTTAAGTACTGTGTCTGTGTTTATTAACAGCAGCAGGCTCTAATTGGTTGCTTTAAAATACTTTGGTGGTGGTGTTGTTGTTGTTCGAGCTAACAGGCTAAATTTGGTAGCATTTGTTGAGCTTGCTAGTTTAAGGCAGAGGGCTTGTGACTGACTCAAAGGGTTGGGGACACCACTGTCATTATGAAAAATTACATAAATAAAACTGTAATTGATGAAAATGCCATTATGAAATATTTTGAAAAAGGGCATTTTGAAATACAAATGTAAATCCCAAAAAACTGACAAATAAGTTTTATTTGAAAGATATTCAGAAAATAAAGAGTAGATTTTAATAATTTTAAATTATTTAAGAAATGATTTTTAATTTAGGCTATATATTTGACACAATTTGTTTATGTGATTAATAATTTCAAAAGGATACATTTATTTAATAAAACAGTTTGGGGCATATTACATAGCATATGATTAATATTATATGATTGATATATATTTAATTTCTTTAATTCATTTTATTTAATTTTCTACATCTGTGTTCTAGAAAATAACAAAAGGAAGTATACCTTGCATATTTCACTGTCACCTGTCACCATCTGGTCTATTAAAATCACTGACGACAGACCGCTGTAAACCACTTGGCACCACTCTCTCTCAACATATTATTGTATTCCCAAACCTACACCACAAAACTGAAGGATTTATGAAGTGAGACAGACTGAGAAGGATGAGTTTGGTTATGACCTGTGCTCACATGTAGAGTTTACCAGAGGAGAGTTACACAACACTGTCATCAAGACGATGCCAATAAAAAGGCAATTTGTCAATTTTGGTTCAGGTCTTTTTATTTTTTGTTGGAAACAAGCAGGGGTTTCAAAGACATTTCGATATGAGCAGCAACAGCAGCTAGATGTCATTAACTCAACTACTTCCTCTGTCAGCCGCAGGTACATTACACTCTATTTATTCGTGTCTCATAAACGTCTAACGTGTTAACAGCCTGGTGTATTTGGTGACACCCGGACGGACACGCTTTCCCAAAGAAAATACACTTTTGTCAATTAGAAAGTGTAAATAAAGACTTTTGCACTGAGCTCCTGCTGCTCTCTTTTTTTCTCATACTGGTGTTAAAAGAACAAATATTGCGGCCATGTGTTCCAAATCAAATGGAAATGATGGAATTAAAATGAAACGGAGCACTCAGATAACCATTTAATTAGCGCTTGTGGTAGCGATCAAGATGAAATCCAAGAATAAAACCATGTGGTATATTTTCTTCGCCATCAAGACTATTGCATGACCGTCAAACTGGTCATTCCAAACCTCTGCCGCAAAGGACTCATTTCATGCCTGTTATAACACTACAGCACCTGGTGCCTTACAGTCGATCAATGTGTGGGAGCGGGGATGTGGATTTATTATATGAACATTTTGATTAGATTTTAGTATTGTTTCCTATCCACTCAGTTTAAGACGCCAACGCCCAAATGGAGAATGTTGACGTATCAAGAGTAGATCTGCTTCCTCGGAATGCACACTTCAATGACTGACGTTCAGTTTTTACACCCGTCGGATTTAAAGAGCCATGAAGGTATTCAGGACTACTGTGGCAAGGTCTGAAGGAAAATAAAGAAATCTGTCAGCTCAGCCTAAACATGGGCGCATACATAGTAGCACAAGGACATAAACAATGTGAAGTTGGAACGGTTGCGGAGTTTAAATCAGGCCTCGTAGCCAAAACACAAACGTAAAGTCTTCCGGGAGTCGGGGCAGGGTCTCCTGAAGCCAGCTGAAGTGCTGAGAGTTACTCACATTTAGTGTGTTTGTGTGTGTGTGCAATCAGCGCCTTCCCGGGCGTGATGAAAGGACAATTAACAAGATGGCGAACATCACACTCAAAATGCAACCAACACTCATCAATTTCTCATTTACAGCTTCCTCCCCGCTGGTGTCATTGTGGATTCAGAAAACAGAGATCAACTATGTGTCTATCTGACAACAGGAAGTAGTTTCACAGAGTAGCGAGGGGCCTCCCCAATCTGAGAGCTGCCAGACCAAAATGATTGATAAAATCCACCAGGAAAATTCAACCGGGACATTTGCAGGACTGCAAAAGATTAGAAAATATCTAACTGGATTATATAATCTAAATTCAGTGTCCACACACTAAAGTATAGCTCCCTAAAGTTTTATAAGATGGAAAAAGGCAACATTTCATCAGGCAAATGGCCAATATGACAAAGAGTAGGATATTTATGGACACCAAATTGATTATTATATTATCATTTGATTATTAACAATCCATAATAGGTCTTCTGGTTATCATTTAAAAAAACTGCATTACCAATACCAGTACCCTTAAAGTGATACTGATACCAATGGAGTACTTCATTTAATACCTTTTTTTCTACTTTATCGATACCCATCAAGTGAATGGAAACATTCAGTTGCATAAAATGCCACCACCACTCCTCCCCATCCAAATGATTTGAACACAAGTACATTTTAAAAGTGTACACATTGTTATATTTATTAAATAACTATTACAAAAAAACTGTACAGTGAAGTATTATTTGGGCAGTGTCATTTTAAACATCACAACCAACATTCTCAACCCAGCCACTAGCCAGTCAGTCCTCAACAGTTCTTTTTATAAAGACATACAAATTGTCATTTTTCTCTAGATTTGGGTACAAAAAGGATTGAATGCAGGAATTGTTTGACTGGAGAAGTTTCAATATAACTGTGGTGTGCACATCCCTGAGGGCCTGAACTGGGCACTGCATATTCTCTCAGTGGTGAGCAAGGCAAGGCAGAGAACCCTATCTTGCACCCAGCGCAGCGCAAAGCCCGACGGAAGTGTCTTTGCTAGTTTAAGACTGACGCAGTTGTCAATTTCCCATCCAGCACCCACGTCGTTTAAATAGCAAATGCACCTGCACCCATCTTTGCGCCCATGGGCGTGCTGGTCTAAAAGGGAGGTGTGTTCAGGTGAATTCTTGGCGTATTGCTATCTTGAGGCAGCAGAAAGTGCCTTCACGCCGTGCGCTTAGATCGTTAAAATAGGGCCCATAGACTGTTTTACCTCAGACGCCTCAGGAAATTCCAGGTATCCCCTCAAAACTGAGGAATTTCTACTCCTGCATCATTAGGAGCGTCCTGACAGGGAACATCACTGCCTGGTACGGAAACAGCACCAAACGGGTCTGCAAGGCCCTGCAGGGAGCGGTTTGTTCAACTAAGCATACAACAGGCGGAGCCCTTCCCTGCCTAAAGGATATTTACATTAGATGTTGCAAGAATAAGCCTAGGAGAATCATTAAAGATTCCAACCACCTTAATAACGGCCTTTTCTCCCTGTTTAGGTCAGAAAGAAGGTACTGATAGTACCAGGCGAGCAGTATGGGGCCACTAGGATCCTAAATAAGAACACTGCCTAAGACTGCAAACTACAGTGTTTATAACTTGTGTGAGTCAGGGTTCTTTGGCATTTGACTCCTGCTAGAGTCATCTGTTCAGATACTGAGATAACTATGAAAGCATCACCGTATGTTGGCTGATAAAGTGTGTGAAACAGAGCATCTCCTCATTGTACTGTGCATCAAGTAACCGTTAATGTTTATCTCATAAGTTCTTGGAAGGTTGTGTTGTTCTTGGCTTTGTGATAAAGGAGAGCATTTGTCTGGCCAATTTGACTCAACAAATATTGTGCTGAAATATAACTCTACGACTTTATATGTTTAATATCTCTTCCGCTGTTGAAAAGCTGTGTGCTGCGAGGCCGGCCAGGCCTTTGTTTCCTGCTATTGACTGCTGGCCTGTTGTTTTTACCTGCTCAAACAATAACTTGGCACAAAGGCTTTGACCAAGAGACGTCAACATGTGCTAATGCAGAGGCCTGTGTGTGTTTAAGGGCCATTTATGCAGTTTTACGTTATAGAGAAACAGCAGTAGGTTAGAGTCAACTCCTGAGTGATTTCTGACAGTGGCAGCATCCGAACTGGTGGAAAAATCTGAACAAAAGAGATAAACATGTAATGCTTTCTAGCAGCAGAAAACTGTGGTTTTACTGGGCGGTACCCAGGTGTATAATGTCGCTATGAATGTGCGGCAGGGCGTTGCTGGGAAAGAGTAGCACTCAGCAAACCTTGCCTGGATAAACACAGGGATAAAGCTGGAAGATGCTCAGCAGAGAACAGACCTCCATCAACACCGAGCGCTTCTCCAAAGCAGCAGCTTCCATAAAAGTTTGTTTGTTTATTGTTTGTCGTCTGGGTTTGATTTACTGACAAAACAGCATATGAGTGCAGTTTTGTTCAGCCAACGACTTGGAAGGCCTGAATGCATCAGTACATAAATGTATCACCATAGTTAAACAAACAAACACAAACAGATAATAGTTAAAATCTGGTGCTGCTGATCACATCCGGATCGGCACCAAAAGCTAATCAAGTAATCTGTCTGCTACATTTCAGCCAACTCCATTTATTATGAGAAGACTACAAGCGACAGTTCCATAATCAGTATCTGTAATTTGTAATATTTTTTTATTTGTGCCCACATTTTACTTGTGCATTAGCTGCTTGCTTAATCAATTACACTCAACAAAAAAAAACACAACACTTTTGTTTTTGCCCCCATTTTTTATGAGCTGAACTCAAAGATCTAAGACTTTTTCTATGTACACAAAATAACAATTTCTCTTAAATATTATTCACAAATCTGTCTAAATCTGTGTTAGTGAGCACTTGTTCTTTACCGAGACATATCAAGATGCTGATTAGACAGCATGATTATTGTCCAAAGAAGTTGCTTGATATTGGCAGGATCTGGAACACGCTGTTGTAACTCACAGGTGTGGTGGATGGATTTTCTCGGCAAAGGAGAAGTGCTCATTAACACAGATTTAGACAGATTTGTGAACAATATTTGAGAGAAATTGTTCTTTTGTGTACATAGAAAAAGTCTTAGATCTTTGAGTTCAGCTCATAAAAAATGGGGACAAAAACAAGTGTTGCGTTTATAATTTTGTTGAGCGTACATTGATAAGTATATATTATTTAAGCCAGTTATTCATACTACAGTTGTTTTTCTGTGTTTTCCAGTTCATTAGGATTGTCAGAAATGTAGACGCAATAAGAAACTGGTTACTTTTGATCTATACCTTTAAAATTGATAAAAGATAAGAGAGATTTTTTTTAGGCCTTTATTATATAGGAAAGCTGATTCAATTGATTATTTACAATGATTTGTATTTATATGAAATGTTCAACTTCAGCTCATTTAATCAGGTTTGTAACAATCACAACGTCTACTGCCTTGACTACCATTTAGGCAGAATAAACAGGAAACAGAAAGTAAAGTGTAAAAGTATCTAACAATGGCATTTAGCACATCAGGTGTGACCTTAGAGTAACACTTTGTTTGGGCTCATTTTGGGCCACTTTGCAACAATCTGCAATCATGGGAAAGAATGTCCAGACAACTTGCCAAAACAGATTATAGTCATGTTAATCATTGTTGTCACTTTTCAAGGAGAGCCATCTGCAGCTTGCATCATATGTGTATCCACAGCAACACTCTGGCACAGTAAGCAGGCAGCGGAGTTACTGTGTGAGCTGTCGGCTTTAAGAATATATCACCTCTGCATTAATCAAACCACAACTGTTTATTTTGGCACATGTTAACATTCGTCTGTAGTGCTGCCATGTAATGTAGTAACACCTATGTAAAGTCGTGTGAAGAGTTCTGGGAACCATATGTGGAATCTGCACAACATCGCGGCACTATTTAATGAAAAAGGTTTGACTTTTGCAAAAATTAATTTTCAACAAATGTGATGAATGGCTTTGTCGCCAAGTATCATTTCAGATAATAAACTATCGCATCTGTGTTGATTAAGCCGCTTTTGAATGCGATCCATGCTTTTGCACGCGACCGTGTCTCCAACAGGTGCTCCGGTGATGCATGCATAAGGCTGTTTTATGTATGATGTTTTTGTTATTGCATTACCACACTATGAGGTCAGATGAGCCGGTTTCTGTGATTGGGAGGTTAAAGTTTATGGCCCAAGACCACAAAGAAAATCTAGTATGAGTTTTTTTTATTACCAGGGATGTGGTGGAACACAAAACAGAGGGGAAATGTGTTCAAAGATAGAGAAATGATGTACACAGAATTATTTTTTTTAAGTACATGTATATTCTTTTCCATAAGACCCTCTTTTTATACCTTTATACCAACAGCAATACCTACAGTAAATAAGCAAACAACTGTTTGAATGTTATACTATAGTTTACGTTTTGTTGTGCCCTTGATGCATGTGTTTTTTTTATGTTTTTGCTGTTCTTTTGCTGTACTGTGAGTATAAATGTAATGGATGTAATCCAGCTTATATAATATTCTAATTAAATAATAGAGACCCCAGAAAGAGTAGCTTCTGTTTAAGACAGACAGACGCTAATGGGGATCTTAATAAACAAACACACACCAGCACATTCAGGTAGTTGCTACGTGACCTCCCTATAGGCATGGCATGG
The DNA here is from genome assembly GCA_023566125.1 of Zingel zingel. Taxonomy (NCBI): domain Eukaryota; kingdom Metazoa; phylum Chordata; class Actinopteri; order Perciformes; family Percidae; genus Zingel; species Zingel zingel. The sequence goes on along the minus strand of CM042323.1, from coordinate 31,970,999 downwards.
GCCGGTATAAGATTCTGACGCTATGATAACCTTCAGCAAAAATATCACAGTTTCACGGTGCTGCGGTATTGCAATTACAGCTTTAAAATGTATTATTTTGAAATGTCTGGGTAAAAAAAAATTGAACTTTTTTTCCCCCATTGTGTTTTATTTTTAAACACACTGCACACTGGCAGGGAGATGGATTTCAAAAATGCACTTCCTATCCTTGACGACTTATAAAAAACAGCTCATACCACAAGAACGGTATGATGGAAAATTTGAGTGGCCTTGAAACAGGGCTGTGTCTCATTCCGCATACTTCCGTCAGTACACTGCTAATGTGCACTGACCACTTACTGCTGTAGTGCCCAATTTCGATGGTTAGTATTGTCCCAAAATGAACGCTTATGTTAAAACACTTACCGGAAATGACGAGCAGGATGAACGTGACGAACACAATACATGTGAACGTAATTTTCCAGCCCGCTTTCCTGTATGCAAATGAGGAGCGGCCGGCTCGCCGCCTCTCAAAATCTGATGAAAATCTTTTAAACTGACCTTTGTCGATCTGAAATGAAGACAGATTCAGCAAATGTATGGCCTATTTCTCTCTTAAAATGTTTTCAAAAACACGTATCGGTGAACTATTTTCGTAAAATACAAGATCGTATTCCGTCCGAGCCACCATGACAGTCGGTTTGAAATTCAAGCCAGACCCACGTGACGCGTTCGTCCAATCAGCTGCTGGTCAAGGGCTCCCTTCCGCTTTGTAGTCAAGATGGCGCCCGTTTAGTGCAAGTAGGGTCAATCGTTTGAATTTTTGGACCGTTTTTAGGGGGTCATCCGGGTACTTTCAGTGCACTGACTTTTTGCGTTATCTACACTATATACTTAAAACTAAGTGTTTGAAGTGTGCAAGTAGGCAGTTTGAGACACAGCCCGTGACTTTTTCAAACGCCGGTATACCTTGAAACCGGTAACCGGCCCATGTCTACCTCCCTGTATTTCTGCAAAAACAAAGTTATACTTTCCATGTCTGCATTGCTGCAAGAGTCCACATAACGTTAATTTAGACGACCACTCAGGTCAACACGGTCAAAGTTGTTGTTGAGAAGTTGCCTGTTGGATTTTGCATCCTGTTGCATCTGTGCAACGTGTCACATGCATGGAAATCCAAAGTGGTATACATAGAACCACATTTTTTCCCACTGTTGGTGAATGCATCGGTTTTGGACTACTGTATATCAGGGACTTAAGTGATCTGCTGTAATCACTAAAACTTCAATTGTAAAAATGATGGTCATTACACCATATGTTTACTGCCGGGTTATTGCATTGCATTTCATTTGGCATTCAAAGCACAGGACTTTATCACCAGTGACCAAGGTTTAGTTTTGGCTACTCAAACACTTGGTTATGGTTAGGGAAAGATTTTGGCTTTGGTGAAATATTCTATATTTTTTGAAAATTTTAACAGTCTTTCCCTGCCTTGAGTTGCCTAAACATAATCATAAAGTATTATTAATACATCTGCTGCCAGGAGAGCAGATATTGTCAGGAAGAAAAAATGAAATTAGTTCACAGTGAACGTTTTGTAAATCTGTTCAGTATGACTATTCTGCATTGGCAGCATTTTTACAGCTGGCAGATATAAACATGTCCTTTTTGTAGTGATAAACAAATGTGATGCTGGCGGCATTTTATTGACGTAAATTAGTTGTATATCAAACTTTTAGGGTTGTCAGTCTATAAAGTTGTGTAAAACAAACTATGGGTAAACTGGGATTAAGTAGGTTCACTTCTACTAATTCTACCAAGTATAATTGGTCCCCATAACTGCGATTACTGCAAAAAGAGATAGTGTATCAGTAATCAGTCACATCTTGTCCCTGAACTTTGCTGTTCTGCATCCAAACCAGGCTCAGGCTGAGGCCAGCTGCTGCTGGTTAAGTGATAAATATGCAGGTACTGTTGGTGGAAACAGCAGGAGGCAGGGATGTAGTAATTACCTGAACTTAACAACAATATACACTGGCACTGGTTCACACTCAGTAAAATATCCTAATATTGCCTCCATTATTTCCATCATTTCTTTTAGAAATTATGACCGTTGTCTCTCTGTCTGAAATTGTTGACCCCCCCCCCCAAGAGAGGCCTCATTATTCCCCCAGTGGCTGCCTCTCTAACTCTGCTTCCAAATATCACCCCTGTGCGACCCTGACCTTTGACCTCAGGTAGTAAATTCTCTGCTTGCTCAGGTACCTCGGCGCCACGCTCCTGTGGGACCTGAGCAGCGCCTTTAATTGCTTATCCTCATCTCTGTACAGACGTTTGTGGCATTACAATTGGTGCGTCGTATAAATTTGTGGGCCTGACGTTGGGCTTGGGAGGGGGGGGGGGAGGGGGGGGGGGGGGAGGGGGGGGGGGGGGGGGGGGGGGTACCAGTGCCAAAGAATATATGTGAGTCTCTGTTGCCTCCTTGTACGTCTTGGACAAGAATACAGTGTTGAAGAATAGGAGTAGTTGGGTTCAGGGCTCTGTGAACTAGGGCAGTCTGAATATGAATATTTTGGGCCTAACTTTGCTATGAAACAACTACTTTACACTCAGAGGAGCACAAATGGGTCTGTGACATATATTTAATGGATCACTATCTTAAATTAAAGGGCAACATATTATGCTATTAACAAAGGGCAAATACTCAAACTTCATTAAAGACATCAGAAGAGGTTTTAATATAGTTTTAAACTGATCATTAAAATAAAAATACTTTGTAGTTCGCCTTTCGCATGCCAAGTAACAGTGAGCCGACACTGCTTGTGATTAGCAGTTCGTTTCAGTCTGCAAACAAATGAATGCAGTCAGGATTTCAGCCTCCTCCGGCCAACGCTCTGAACTGCATGTCCTTGCTAGTCCTGGTCCAAGCCCCAGACCGCATGCTCTTATCCTGGGACTCCTGTTATTGGTGCGTTGTCCAATCACGGCAGCGGCTCTGGGGTCCTATTGTTGACGCCACAGAGCCAAGACCCAGCCAGGGAACTCATTCACTTCTGTTCTGCCTCTCTGTCGCCAAACCCCTGGGGCCGACCTTCACAGCCAGGCTGTCCCGTAAAACTAAAAACTACAAGTGAAAAACAAGAGCAGTGAAATGGCGACAACTCTGTGTTACTTCTTTCTCCTCTTTTTTTCCCTCAGAGACAGGGAGGCTTAGAAAAGTCATATTTTCATTACTGGATGAGTACATTTTCATTTTCAGGTTTCCACGGTTGTTCTTGCTGCAGCACAAGGCTGTCTTTTTCCACATGTAGCAGAGTTTCAGTTCCAGTTTGGAAGAGGCAATGGCGCCCCTTCTTTTTCAGGCATATTATCCTAATCGCTGCCAATATGCCACAGGCTAAGAGGGAAGCTCAATGAATTATGCCCAGCTTAAGTGATTTAAAAGTTCTTTTAAATATTTTTACTAGTCTGCTTCACCTATAGGACATAAATATATGCACTGTATGGGAGGAGACGGGTATGGGCTGAAGGCACAGCTTGCTGTTCCTACACCGGGTTATGCATCATTTATTTGTACTTTAGGTGAGCAATTATAAGCAATAGACGAAATGGGTGAGGTGGTATCGGGTTGAATGATTTAGGATAAGGAAATTGCAGATATGGGAATTGCACTTTCTGAGATTTTCAAGGTAGTTTCGAAGAGCAAGACGTTTTCTTGGCTCCTGGTTTGAAGAAATAAAAAGCAAGGGGGCTCTGGATCTGCTAAGCTGACATTGATGAAGTCTTTCAAGAAGTCATAACCACACGTGGAAAGTCCTGCCCACTCTAGCATGCTGCTACACACACACACACACACACACACACACACACACACACACACACACACACACACACACACACACACACACACACACACACACACACACACACGTTGGAGCTCATGCTGTGTTAGTTTTGGGTTATTTTTAGTTGGTGGCTGCAATTCACATTTCCACACATCTGCGTCTGTGCCCATGTTGTTCTTTAAGATGCTGTGAAATGATACATCACTCCCGGGAGGCAGTGACGTGTAGAGCTGTCGCCAGTGGCTTAACACTAGAAGAACTCGGCGATAAAGCATAAAACCCAAAAAGCTATTTGTGATTATTTTTTATCACGATGCTACTGTTGCTCTGTGCGGCTTTAGTGCTGCAGTTCCTCCGTCGATACAATATGCAGAAAGCTTTCAATCACTCCAGGCCTTGATCCCATTATGGCGTGTAAGCAAAAATAATCAGAGCACAATGTGTAACAACATAATTCAACCGTCAATATACAACTTCATTACGGTTAAGGACATAAAAATGCCAAATCTTGACACATGCTTACACAAAAATCCAATATGTGGTGTTTACTGGGGCTAACAGCCTGTGATATTTGCTGCACCATATGGACAAAGCAGGGCCCCGTAATCTTCATTGCTGTGGTCACCCACCATAGTGGAAATGTTTGCATGAATTCAAATCAAATATGTCAACTTCACTGAAGCTACAAACATCTCCAGGCTGGCTATATGTCCATGTTGTGGGAAATGAAAAACCTGGGATTTAAGGATAAGGGAATTCATACTGATTTATAATTTCCACTTTTTAACTGAATAAGCTTTATTTCTATTAATCATAAACAACACTACAGTGGAGCTTACATTACTGTGTGCTGGAGCCTTTGCCAGGGTAACATCAGGCTGACACTAGATGGCAGCAGCACACACTGCTATCACCTCCTTCAGCTGCATGAAAAGTGAGCTCTAACACTAAATATGTGTTTGCAGAAAGAAGGTGAAGCCATAAAAGTTGCACCTCATTTCTATTTGGGAGCAAAGAAAGCAGAACACTACAGCTTGGCTGCTAGGAAGTGAGAAAACAGTCTGACATTGTCACCTGTTGGCCAGACCAGAACTGTTTTTTGAGTCACATCCTGGACAAAAACAAAGGATTGAGCTCTAGGAATCCAGTCAATGGAAGGAAAGAGAGGAGGAGGAGGAGGAGGAAAATGTCAGTGGAACAGGGTTTTGTGTCTATCTTGTACACACTGGAGTGATGTTTGGAGTGGAAACACCCAGGGAGAGATAAGGTGGGATGTCACGTCTGGCTTTCATCATGGCACCGCCTTCTGCGTGTTGTTGCCTTGGCGGTGCAGAGCCGAGAGCCCAGGAGTCGCTCCAATTCTTCTAAACTCCCCATTTAAACAACACTCCCAGGAGAGGGAATCTGAGGTCCCTCTCCTGAAGCACGGCAAAAACATAGCATGCTGCACACTTTAAAGAAACCATATAAATCTAAACAGGGTCTAACTAATGTGCTGCTTGCTTACCACAACACTGAAAAGTAAAAGAAAACACATTCTATTGTGAAGTGAGAGTATTTCCACTTCTAAAGTTTTCTCAAAAGATGGAGAGTCGCACATGTTTGTTTACCTCGAGGGGAGGGCTGAGATTTATATCCCAATCTTCAAGCTGATTCCCCAGAGGCACAATTCATCCAGACCACTTTTTATGGCTTTCAATAAAACACGCTTTAAAAGATGTTCCTTCCCTTTGTCTGCAGCTCTGATCGGATCACCAGAGCGCCTCAGACCGAGGACCTTGGCCTGATTTCTCTCTCAAATATGATCCCATCCTGCTTGGTGTTCCTCCCTCCACTTCCCCTGCGATTCAATTTGTTTTCTTAAATGACCACTTAATTCAAAAGTCCCATCATTTGTTTAGCAAGGCCATATAAATAACATGCCTGAGTTGTCCCACAAATAAGATGTCTGTCAGTCTGCCAATGAAGCCCTAGCGGCAGCTAGGAGTCATCAGAAAACATATTTTACTGCTGCGTCATGATTGTGGCATCAAACATGCTCTAATTTATAGTTGCACATCCTGAAGACGCCCTCCCTCGTTGTGTTTTGTTTTTAAACTGAGAAGCAGGGGCTTTGCCACTCATAAGGTTTGGCCATATTTCTTGCTATAGTTGACCTTTGAACTCTGAGAGCGGGTCAGACCCCGTAGATTTAGCTGAATATTTGAGGCGAGTGCCACATGGGCTGTGAGAACGGACTGTTGAAGGGTTTGTCCATTAATCACAACTTCAGCTTTGACAGGGTTGACCCCTGGTGTCAAATTCCAGCCCACTGAATCAAAGTTTCTAAATGCCACCTAAAGACAAATGGTTCAGGACATTAACGTGTCTTGTTTGTTCAATGGAATATTTGTGACTTGTAACCTATGCTAAAATGTATACTCAGTAGTATCCTTCTGAAATAATTATATTTTTGTTTAGTGATATTGCAACGTTAAATATATTTACATCATACTGTGTGGGCAGCAACTCTTTTAAAGTGTCTTTGATGGTACATTTTGCTTTGCTTGAATGGTAAAAATAAATAAACCTAAACTTAATTTACTTAACTTAAAATGTAATGCCCTGCATCATCCCCACATAATCCCATATGCTCACATTTAGTCCAAACTGAGCAGCTTCGTTGGAAAAAGCAACAACTTCAACATACTACAGTATGTGTGTTTTTTGGGGGGAAAAGATCATTTAATCTATACAAACATATGATTAACAACGAATAATGTCCAATGACACAAATTGGATTATGTTTATATTATATATATTATATTATTATATACTAATGCAGCAATTTACACAGCATGTCAAATTAATTTGTTAGACTGAAATTATCATTGACACAGCATGCAAACAAAGAGAGAGAGAGATAGAACGAAAGCCTGAATGCAAAAAATATCATTCACATGTAGTTTCTTCTCATTTTGTTAAAGAGCCTTGACTTTATTGTATTTTTGAACTGCAACACCTATGAGCAAATGCTTTTTTTATTTCCACAGTTCTTGAAAGACTTGTGTGCTCTTTTGACTAGGCACTGAAAATGTACGTGAATACACTTGTGTTGTGATTAAGTTATGTACTTCAGAAGTCTGGAATTAGAGTGATGCATATTTATCATCGAAGCTTTAAGTCTGAAAAGTGTGATGACAGAAGAGCACTCCACAAAATCTTATAGTGGGTATATTTATAGCATAGTACAATGTTGTGATTTGTAGTTAGGCAGTGTTTGTCTGCAGATTTAAAGCACCTTTCAGACTTAAAATAAATCTGGCTGAATCGCTCCCTGCCAAGTCAATGTCAGCCACACCTGCTGGAGATTTTACATATCAATTACTGGATTTATATGTTACATGAACGCTAGGGTTCATGTGTTCAGTAACACACACACACACACACACACACACACACACACACACACACACACACACACTATTCTAACACTTCTTAGCTGTGCAGTTGCATAGAGTCTCGGTGTCGGCTTCAAGGCTCGTTTTAGTATCGAGCATTGTCAAAATATCAAGTGAATAATGCAGTGTGGACGGGGTGGAACGGCGAGGTCAGCTTTTCAAAGCAAACACTTGACAGGATTTTATCCTCTGCCATGTAGATTTGACACCTGTTCAATCGGACATTCACAGCTCACAGCTCCTACATAATCTCTCTGTAGTGAAGGCAGCACCCACCGAGTCCGTCTCTCCTCCACTTAGTATTTTTGAGAGGCTTGTAGAGACAAATTATAGTGTTTCTATGTTGTGCTACGTAAGCACTGCACAATGTTTTGAAACCAAAGTGACACTACGCCCGACACTCACCCCCTGTAGAGTCAAAGTCAAAGGGTGGTTGGGAAAAGATTAAAGGCTCCTTCTTCATGAAGAACTATGTCCGTGGTCGGCTTGAATTCATGTCTACAAGATGCAAAATACAAGTTCAGGGTTCCCTGCAGTATATTACATATAGTAGAGATTAGGGCTGTGCAACTAATCAAAATTTGCAATTCCGATTTTGCCTCATGATCACAAAAACAGAATAATCGAGAAAACAATTCTTTTGCACATTACGTTTTGCAAGTAAACTCTTATTTTGTCTTGTGTTCTGAATGAAAACATTTTTTAATGGGAAAAGTATTAAGGGAAATTTCCCAGCTCAAGGTGTTTCCACTGTTGATATGTTTCACTGTTTTTTATTTTGAATAATTGCAACATCTTTCCAAAAGTCAATGAGTTATCGTGTTAAGAGATTGTGATTTCAATACTGACCAAAATAATCGTGTTTACGATTTTTTCAATAATCAAGCAGCCCTAGTAGAGATACGCCGCCTCCACTAACTTAAGAAAGGATTGCACTATGAAATATAATATTTGTTAAAAGAGTAGAGTTGCTACATGACACAACAAAGGTCACATATTTCAAGTGATGTCATCTACTTACTAAAAATGACATGAGATGCGTCAGGATCACTTCAGCAGGTGGCAATGTCGGATCGATCACATTGTATGTTTGGTTCGTGATATTTAATCAGAAGCAAGTTGCAATCTCGGGAACAGAAAACCTTTCAAGATCTGGTGAGAAAAACCCAACACTCCAATGCTGGTGAAACGCCAGACTGAAGTCAGTTTGATGATCACCATGAAGTCAGTTTAATAATACCCATGGATGTATGAAGTAAAGGAGATACTGTGTTCCAACATGGAGCCCTATTCATTCCTACGGAAAGTTGCTCCCTGGGCGCAGACGCCACTTACGCTGACCTTTTGTGTTTATGGGCCGACAGAGCATGCTCTCTTCTGGCTGAGCAGGTTGACTTCCTGTTGGCTCCACGCTCACATGAATGATATAAAATAATTTAATGATATGGCCCTTTCAGAATTTCCAAATTTTCAACAAAATCCTAGTACTACAAAGAGTCACTCTGGGGTGTTTGTCACTCTAAGAAAATAATATCCGTTGTTTAACAGCCATTCTTTTTATAATGATTGTGTATGGGAAAGTCTTTTTGGGCCATTGTGCATCGAGTGATCCTGCAATACCAATGAGGCCATTATATAAAATCAGCTCACAGCCCAGAGCTGCTTCTCTGGGATTGGGTTTACAGACTAGAGCCTGCATTAAGTTGAAGTTACTTTAAAGTTTGATACTGACCAGCTGGATTCATATTGTATCTACCTTATCTTGCTATCTGACTATCCATCTTTCTGTCTATGTACTGTATCCACCCATCCATCCATCCATCGTAAGTTTAATATAAATATATGCATATTATACATTATACATAAGTCATATTTTACATGTCTTTTGCCTAGGTCTATGAAAGTTCAAGTGTACATATTTGGGTTTAGGGGTCCTCCCTCAAGAAAATGTTACGTTTTCAATAAAGGAAATGAAATTTTACAATATTTTCGACCATTATTATTACTACCATATCTTTGTATAAACGTTGGAAAAGCTAGAGCAGATAATTAAAGACAAAACTTGCTAAAGAAGTCTACAGGGGACCAACTACAACCATTAGATCGGAGTGATTTAATCACTCATCATTTATTTAGTTTTGATGCTCACATTAATTTTACATTCATTCATCTTAGGTGCTGCCCAAAGCAGCTTGGGTGCTGCACCTAAGCTTTATAAAGTTAGGGAAAACCCTGATGTTGTGACTGGAGTCTTGTGCAGTAATAAAAATGACTTTGCTGCAAAAATAGGCAGACCATATTATCTGCTTCTTCCCACCATCTGCAGCTCCATTTTTCTTTTCTTACTTTACATAAAAATGCACTGTGTCTGCCACTACTGCAGTTTAATCCACTTCTTCACTGTCTGCAACCCTGGTTTCACAAAAAAAACTAAAAAACAAATATGCTCCCTGCAGTGAAGCTTGTAAATGTCTGGAACATAATGAGCTTAAGGGGCAAAGTTAGAATAAGGTTTGTTTTCTACAGATTGATTTCTATGGTGTATATTATTACCTATAAACCATAATAAACAATGTTAACAATGGGGCAGATACAAAATCCTGCAGACTCACAGCTAACACACAGACAGAGGTCAACATGTAATTTACCTATTGTACATATCATATTCTCCTTGCTCGATGTGTATTCTAATTGTAACATTTGCCTGCCAAAAATGGAAAAACCAGATGAAGTTTCATTGATAATAAAAGTATCATCAGGGATCTGTGGCTGTGTCTGTGCATCCTGGTTGATTTGTTGGCTCACTTACAGGAGCTCCAGAATGAATTTATTCCCTTTATCCCCGCGAACGCCAAGAGTACTGGGGTTCCACAAGGCGGCCCGAGTACTGCAGCATTTATTTATGCTTTTTGGAAGCCTCTGCAGCCATGAGGCAATTCATCATGTGAGTTTTATCTGCAGACAGAAGAGTTTGAGGTAAAACTGGTTTTCGATTTAAAAAAAAGAAGAAATAAAAAAGAGTCTCATCCCTCCTGTTGGCTTTGTACATGATGCCTAAGTAGGCCCAAGTTTGGAAAGTAGACAAAATCTTGATAATGTGGTTTGGAGCATTTGATACTGAGTCTATGCAAAAACAATCAGTCATTAGTGGGAGATAGTCAAAGACATTGCCCCTCTCCTCCCCCCCTCCCCCACCAACCATACAGACCTTGAGAACCTCTTCACTAAAGTTTTTCCTAAGCCCCTTTGTGCTGAGAGACCAGACTCTGGCACATCACAGGCAGAGAGGAAGCGTTTGAAAAGATGCTGTAATGTTAATCAGATGTGGTTCACATCAGTTGTGCAAATAACATCCTTAGTGTTTTGTTTGACCCCCCGCTCGCAGTATCTGGGTGGAGGTATCAACATTCTGTAAAGACAACAAACTGAGGGGCCCGATAACTGCAGATAATCACAGGAAAATTGGTTGAAAGTCAATTTCATTTCATTCAAAAGAATGAGATCATCTTCAATTTGCATTGATTCTAGGATTACACAGTTTAATATATGATAAGCAGAGACTAAAACTGTTGATTGGGAATCCTAAATTGAGGCTCTGATTAGCTGTTTTTTCTCGATATTTGAGACGTGGGTGGCAATTCAGAGAAACTATGTTCAAATCAATAACCTTGAATTTTGTAACGTGTACATTCTTAGGCATGGACTATTTACATGTAACATATGCTCTTATTAAAGTAATCTCCCACAGATTCAACATGAGATTGAGATTAAATGTAAGGTTAAGTAGATCAAAAGTAAAGAGTGCAAGGGTAAAAGATGCAGTGATGTATTGATAGATGCAAAAAATAAAACATCTCTCTCATTACACTCTTACAAGTGTTGTAGAATAAGAACAGTTAGACAAGATATTTTATGACAAAAAATGCACAGCATATGGACTTCAGGAGCCCAAAATATCACCAATATTAATGACAACATCAACCAAGAACCAGATGTACTAACTGAAGATTATAGTTATTTCAAAAATAAGGTAATTAGCTTTCCCCTCGGGGTTATCTGATCTAATTTTGTATTAACTGTTTATTATATCATCAAAAGCAGCTGTCTTTTAATAACTATTTCATTCCTGCTTCGCTCTTTCTTCTCTCTTCCCAGAGTAATCCAGCAGGAGCCCTGATTAGAAACGGATGCTTCCGGACTGTTTTTTCTCCTTCCTCCAAGTTGAGATCAGCAGAAAACAAAAAAGGCGTAACGCGAAAGATATAAGAGTTCTTTAGCTTCCACTGACGGGCTGGATCTGATGCCTGCGTTTGGCTAATTGATCCCACCGCTGTTTTGTTGTCAATGCCAAGAGATTTGTGTTTTTGTTGCCACGCAAATCACTCCAACTTTCATAATGCCACGTGTGCTCGCTTTGACTCAAGATTCAGATTGGGCCATGGGAAAATATGGTTCCCCAGAGCTGGTTGAACCCTGCAGCTCTATGTGTCATGGTGGTTTTAGGGGAAGGAATGTGAAAATGTCTATTACATGCAAATATTCGTCTGCAATGACAGACAGTTTCTCAGCCTCAAAAGGCTTCTCTCTAATTATCCTGCTCAGGTTAAATTTCTCTTTAAATGTACTGTAATATGTTAGTCATAGTTGTTATATCTACTGCTGTGATTATACAGTAGCCATATAATCGTATGCTTACACTGTCAATGTGTAGGCCTATATTGGGTGAGGGTTTAAGTGAGTGGGATCATTGATAAGGAAAAGAATGAAGGATTAAATTGAGTGTGACGATGGATAAGTGAGTGAGTGATTAATTGACTGATTGCTGAGATGGCTGGTTTTAGTCAGCTTTTAACTCCACAGTCAACTCCTGTGTGTATCGGACCAAGTGGTAATCTGAGCAGCAAACCCTGCAGGTGACCTCCACGCACATACACACAACAAGGCCTATCAAAAGTCGGGGGTACAGGGCCTCATCCTGTAAAAACTCCTGCCAACAAGAGAGTCGATTCATGCTGGCACAATCAAAGAGAAGTTCTGCAGCAGGTGAGAGTATTAACATTCTTTGGATAGAACATGAGGATGTGTTTATTCTCCTCTGCATGTCTAATGACAGCATCTGGAAACCAAACATCCACCGGAGTAAACTCTTTTCTTCCTATTTCTGTCAGTTCTCACATAAGTGGGATAGTAACATTTGGCAACGCTTAAAAGATTGGTAGATACACACCTGTTTGTTTCATTTTGTCACAACCGGTCACAGACACTTGGGGTTTCTAGGCGGGCAGCACGTTTTTTTTATTGTTGTTACTCGTAAGCATATGGCCTTTTGCACGGAACTGCCTGAATGAGTTATGCAAAAAAATGGAAGTGCGGTCCATTTCAAGACATTTCAGGTTTAGCTGTTTGTTTATGCTTATGTTTATTATTATTATTATTATTATTATTATTATTATTATTATTATTATTATCTTTATTAGCATGTTGCTGGACTACAAAACAAAGCATGTTAGCAAGTTTGGCTATCAAAATGCTGTTAACGTATGATATATTTAGTATGTTATGCTAGCATGCAACAGAATGGTCATATGCTAAGGTTTCAGTACAGAAAAATACTTTGCACATCTACAACGTGAGACAGGTGCATCGGAGGGGACAAGCAGGTCAAAAGTTGCAAAAAAAACGCCTGCACACTGTCTAAACTGTATACAGTTTAATAGTAGGCAACGTTTGGGTACAAGACCATCTTCAGGCAAAATGGCCAACATTTTGACAGTGCGACAGTGTGCGGGAGTTTTCTTTGTAACATATGCTGAGGTTTAACATTTTGCTGAAAGGTGGTAACATATAGCAAACATTCAACAACGATTAGGCGATCAATCGATTAGTTAATCGAGAGAATAAATCTGCAACTATTTTGATTATCAATTAATTATTTAAGTTAATTTCCAAGCAACAATGCCAAACACTGAATGCTTCCAGCTTCTCAAGTGTGAGCATTTGCTGCTTTTTCCTTGTCTTATATTATACTAAGGTGAAAGTATTTGGGGTTTTGACGTGTTGGTTGAACAAAACAAGACATTTAATGACATCACTCTGGGCTCTAGGAAAATGTAATGAACAATGTGTTTTCTGATGATTTATATATTGTTTGCAGAAACTGGGATTGCAACAGAGCAGACATCAGCAGGCTGCCAATTAAAAAGCATTTGTTTTCATGAAACAGTCTACATAGATGTTTGAATCCATTCAGTTCACTTTCTACAATTCAGCTGCAACACAATCACTGTCCAAATTCTTCAGAGTGATTTATGTTCTATTACTATGCCCCACCATATTTAAGGGTATCGATCCATTTCCGTGTCATTCTCAAAATTCTGCTTGACCCTAACCCACATCTTACTCGACATTTTTAATCCCTTCATAAATTGGGGTTAACAAATTAGAAGACAAACTACATTGTGCATCGATTAAACACACATCATTAATAAAATACTGCAATGATTTAAACAGCTGGTGTGTTTGAAACAATATTAATCCCACTTTTAGCTGCAGAAGAATTGCTTTCAGTATTCCCAGTGAGAGAAGCCTGTTGAAATACCCAAGGGACAAACTGCAATGTCCCTTATGTGGCTAAGAGAGCTATTCTGTGGGGTTGACAACTTTCCAAAGTCTGCAATTAAGGCTCATCTCCTTGCCCACAAAATACATCACGGGTCAGCATCAACTGTTTTTATGTGAAAGTCATGGTGCAAAGCTGTGCTGTATGATTGAGTCAAGTACGGCATGAAGAATTCAAAATCTTTCGTTCTCACGGACAAACCCATGTATACTCCCTTGGCCTTCTTGAACATTATTATGTGTTGCCATTAACTTTGACAAACGGAAGCGAGCTGATGTACATGAAACCACATTGCATGGGAACATTTGTTATGGGAAATCAGTTTCTCTTATATAGGTTTCCCTGTTTATGGTTCCTCCTGGGGGGCTTTATGAGTCACAATTGACTCACCCATTCTTGTGCAGCTAATTGGCCTCTGAAATAAGAGAAGTGATGACAGAAGTATTCAGTTATTTTACTCGAGTAAAAGCAGCAATAGAATAAAAAATAATAAAAAAAATCTCCGTTACTCATGAAAGTTCTGCATTCATGATTTCACTTAAACCTAGTCTGGCTCAACGGATGTACATTGGACACCATTGCTGCTTCAGGGGCTTACCGCCACACAGGGCGGTTGTGATTGGTTTAAAGAAATACAAACAAGCCTCAGTGTTTTTTTACCCTACCTTAAAATAGATAAGCAGTGTAGCCAGACCATAATCCAGCGCTGTTGGGATAGGTCTGGCAACGTGAAACTACTTAAACCTGCAATAACTGATTTTAATTTTAACCACCATATGTGCATGGACGTTTTACAGTTGAAAAATAAACCTGGCTGTGCTCTACTATGTAAAGAAGACACTGGCTGCGGTCGAAATAGACAAATTTGCTAAGGAAGGTTCCTAACGGAGTGAAATGACCCGGAAGTAGTTAAGTGGCTGCCTTGATAAGAGCCGTTTGAATTGTCTAAGTGATAAGGAAAGGTGCTTCATTGCTTCCTCTGTTACCTCCTTTAGCATAGGATACACTGGACCATCCTTTATGAAAGGAAAGGAGATAATGCCATCCCACAAGTCCTTGCGGCAGCAAAATTTAAAGCGACGCATCATCATTTCACCGTTCATAATCTATAAGTGTGCAGTAGCGCCGTAATCCTGTATGCACCGTGCGTACATTTTATTTTCAGTGAGACACTGCAACACATCTAATAGGCCTAATAATGATAATGTACTTCATGGCACCGTCAGAGTGGTTTAATAAACCAGTTAACGTGAGAACGTTACGTTACATCACAGTGAGCACGTGTTTACAGAACTGTGAATAAATGGATCGCTGAATCCAAAGTTACACAGCGCACAGGACACTGGTTTATTTATAGCCCAGAGCAGCGTCTGAAACAAGTTACCTGTTCGCCCCCTGGCTTATTTCAATATATATGTTTTGTTAAAAACTCACTACAGATATGACTACATTATTATGACCATGTGTAAAAGTAGGAATATTAGGTGAGAATGCGCAGATCGGCTGTGACATCATTCAAATCAATTACTTGACATCTCCCACCTACACCAACCCAAATACGTTATTTGCACCCCCTCTACAGTCTCTGTAGGCTATTGCTTTTAAATGATGCATTGTAGTGATGTATCAGTGCTTTTTGATTCAAGATTTACTGTAATGATGAGTAAGGCTGTTTTTCAGTAACTGTAAATGTTTCCATGCGCGCAGTAATGTCACTGTAGCTGATATCATGGGATATTTAAACTGCAAAACTAAAATCTGCAGTTATTAACTTGACAGAGAAATCATAACTCGACTTTTAGCTTATGAAATAAGTGATGAAGTTACGCTGTTGACTGCTGTCGTCGTGCGTAAATGCAGACAGTATATAGCGGACAGCTCTGCTCCGTTTACAGTTTAGAGAATATTGTCCTCATTAATAATGTATTTCTGTCACCCCCCCCCCGCAACCATCTAACCCTTATAACATATAATATGTAGACTACAGTAGATTTGTACGCCTAACACGTTCTGCTTATCTTGCATACATGTAACAATTATTTTCATGCAATCATCCTAATCGGGATTCATGTGGATAAAAATGAGTGGACAGAAGGGTGAGCTGAGCAACCAATAATGAAAATAAACTTTATGTGCTGAACACCTTTCATACAAGAAACAGCCAACAGCTCAGTGCTTTATAATAACAGAATGACATGCAGTGAGTGCTTCACATGAAATGACATAATTATTGCAGAATAAGAAGGGGAAAAAATGGTGATGAAGTAATATTTTCCACCAGGTTGTAAACATCACGTTTAGAACGCACAGGGCGAAGTATTCCAGATGCGCTTGTTTCACCGGCAGAGCCACGTCAATAACATCGCCCTCGCATGATTACAGCCCAGTATAAGGGCAGTCGGATTCTCCTCGCAACGCGGTTGTCTTATCCCATTTCCTTTTGAATTCTCCTTCACACATTTCCCTGAACTCATGACATTTACCATCGGGGTTAAGGAAAAGTGGTTAGGAAAAAAACTTTTTTAATAATCTTTTTGCTGTTTGACCGCAGCCACTGTTTCTAAATTACCTCAACATATCTTTGACAATACTGAACAACAGACAAAGTTAGTGACAAGCTGGTGAAGAAGGTGGAACATATAGTAGATAAAGAACCAGATATTTCCTTCAGGAGAAAGTGGAGACCAAAACAGAGCTACAAGTAGGCGGGAAAGATACTCGACTCCAGATGATGCTGATGTTGCTCTATGTCTGCTGGATAAATAAGCAAATGTTTGCAACACATTCACCATAAGCTTGTTACACTGTCCCCAAGTGGCCAGAACAATCAAATAATTCAGCTTTAAATACAGCACTTGAGTAAATGTACTTAGTTTTTACTACCAGACAGAAATAAACAGATACAATCCTCATTCACTTCATTTGGCCAAAACATCTGTAATAGCAAGAAATGTAGGCCACAGCAACTGAGAGGCCTGCAGCCCAGAATACACAAGGTGCAGTATTATGGGGACCTTCAATCTGAAACTAGAGTTGTGACTGATCTTGTTGATAAGCTTCATTAATGTCTCACGAGGGTTTCCCATGCAAGGATCCAGCAATGTACGGTTCTGTGCAACATGTAGTGCCGGGTATTTAGACATTTGACTGTGCAAGCACAATGCACAGCAAGTTTAAACTCATCTGCTATGGAGACAACTTAAGCGACAATGCCACACATTCTCTGGGTATTTACAATCACAATGAAAATAGGTTTTGGTATCATGTCAGAGCCAGCATAAACATGACATGGGTGTGTATCCAAGGCTTTGGTCTTGGTTATTGTACTCATATGTCTGTCTGAAAAAAGAACCCGGCATGTTGTTCTCTATGAAGATAAAGATTTGGATATCCTCATGTAGTTGAACGCCTCGCCGACAAAAACCTTTACAGAAAGGCAGACATTTCATGTGAAATTTGAATATGTTTATGAAACATGGCTAAAAAAAGAAAAGCATGAACCCACATTAGAGAAAAAGATCTAAAAAATGATTCTGGTTTATTACAACTTTTCAAAGTTTTAGCCATTTTTAGTCATGCAAGTGGC
This sequence comes from Zingel zingel, assembly GCA_023566125.1. Classification (NCBI taxonomy): domain Eukaryota; kingdom Metazoa; phylum Chordata; class Actinopteri; order Perciformes; family Percidae; genus Zingel; species Zingel zingel. Next base: position 31,953,530 of record CM042323.1, on the reverse strand, counting down.
ATGACTGTAGGGCTGGCAGTGTTGGTCTGATGGTCAGTCTGTTGGTCAACCACTTTGGTCCAGACTGAAATATTTAAACAACTACTGAATGAAATATGGTGCAGAAATGAATGGCGCCCAGAGGATATTGACTTTGGTGATCCTCTGACTTTTCTTCTAGCGCCACCATGAGTTTAACATTTTAGGTTTGGTGTGAAATGTCTAAACAACGATTGAATGGATTTCCATCAAATTTGGTAAACATTCATTAATCTGTCAGTTGCTGAGATATGGGAACATGGCGGCATCTCTACAATTGAAGGTAACAAAACATGTGTGGACGAATGACAGGTTGTAAATTAACCCACAGTGTAGCCAGATTATCATAAGCACTTTATTTGGAGGTGAAACCAAAAAGTAAGCGCACCAGTATTGCTGGGAATAATCACACTGCAGAGGAAAAGTATTTGTATGCATAACTACGGCATGTACCTTAGATCAAAATTAAACCAAAAGGAATGTAAACTGTGGTGGGTGTTTACAATGGTAAGTTTGGACCAATTTTACTATTCATATTGGTTTTCTATTACAAGTAAATGTGGCTAGGCTGAAAGTTTGTTTTAAAACTGGTTGACTGGTCATGTTTCTCTCCCCATCTGACTTCTTTTTAACAATGTCACCACATTTCCAGATTTTAGCAATTACCATGGTGATGTTATTGTTGCCGTTATGAATTATGGCCCAAACTACAAAAAAGACACCTCTGTTGTTGCAGTTGAACATTTGTAAATGTCTTCACTGATGTGTCTGACCCACACTTTCCACCAAACCATTTCAATGTCAAACAACTGCCTGTTTGCACATGCGTCTCCTCCACTCAGTCCTCTTTTGGCAGGAACCACACTGACACCATAATACCAGCTTTTATTAGGTTGCGCTGTCACAATCTCAGATGTGACCGTGGTTTGAAGGCCAAAACCGGCACATATTTGATTGGGAGTTCTGCTTCTCTGTAACTGATTCCCCTTGGGAGTTTGTGTGATCTGCTTTTCAGTTCGGTAGAGCGGCACAATAATTTATATCTGAGATAGGACTACAGACGTCTGTCCCATACATGCAACCTCAGGGGTGATCACAGATTATGTTGGAGCCATCTGATGCCACCCAGATTGAAACCAAGATGATTAAAGTTGTGACGGAGTTCCACAAAGCAGTCAATTAGTGAATCTGCATAATTGCATTTACGTAGGAAGATGAAACGCATTACGGAAATGTGCAGTGATTGTAAGTGGTGTAGATGGGGAGTCAATAGGCCCAATATCCATGTTGTGCAACCATATGATCAACGGTTGGTAACAAGGAGCACATTTCTTACATCATAGCGCTATCAGTGGAGATGACTCAAGTCTTAGATGAAAAAAAATGCCAAAAGGAGGTGATCCAATCCCTGATGAATTTGCACAAAACCCTTTAATGAGTGAATTTGAATAATTTGAATAATACCACACCCAGAGTATATACACGTGGCATGAGACTTGTGGCATGAGACTTGGAGCACAGCAATTTTGAGATGAGCTGGCAAGAAGCTCCCCCACAGGTTTGAAATGAGTAATTCCGAGTCATGTGTTGCTGATCATCTGAATATTTCCACAGTACAGTAAAGAAGAATCCCACCGTGACTCAGATCTGCATGCAGCTGTGCGACTAAACACATCAAGGAGAAAAGGGGAAAAAATGGCAAGCATGTACAGAAATGTATTGACTTACGGTACACCCTGCAGAGACACCGTAGCCACAAAGTAATACAGTCAGACCCCCTTCCAATGGAAATGCTTAATGTCACGGGAATGTGGTCAGTGCCCAGATGATTAGCACTGATTTAGCGGTGACCCCCCAAGCATATAATGAGCCAGGAAAGAAGCTTGCTGTATTAGTACTGGTCAGCAGGCCATCTGAATTGAGTTTAAGTGTTTTCAAGGTATAAATACAATCAATAGTATTAACAAAGGAGCGGTTTAATCTAAAGCTCAGCATGTACTTAAAGGAATCGTTTGAAATTTTGGAGAATACGCTCATTCGCTTTCTAAAGAGAGTTCTTTTTAAAGCGAGTTATATTAGAAGAATAAAATTGTTTAAAGGTCTTTAGTGGAACTACTACCGAATACAAAAATTAAATGATTCCAATCAAAATGTGGATAGAACTTCAGAAAAAATGTACTGTTATTTTTAATGCAAAAATGTATGCCTTATTAATATCCCATTGTTTATTTAAAGAGATACTTCACCGATTTAGCATTAAGTTTTGTATCAGTAGAACCACGGTAGTATTTTTGAATGACCGTGCTTCCCTCCCTCATGTCCCCCTGAGACGAGAGATCTCTGTATTGTGGGTCTGGAAAAAAGCCTCCAATGATGCAAAAATCATCGTTTTCCGTCATCGGAGGCATTTTTGCCCTGAGGGAATGGACTACAGCCAGTAGTAGGAGCTACTTCCGCATGTTTCCAACCCGCCCATAGGGGGTTAGACTGTCGGCTTTCTCCGAGTATTCCCGAGGCAAAACGAAGCCATCTTGAAGCATCGCTAACAGGCTCCGTCTTTTCAACAGAAAACTTTTAACAATTATGTGCATTCAAACTACCGCACATGTGTACAACCGGGATACATTGGTACAGATCGGAGAATATGCAGGACACTTTATTACAGACGGAATCTGCGGTGGAGTGGGACAAAAAAATGTACCGGGAAATTTCGTAGACCACCGGCCCTTGGGGGGCGGGGTAGAGATGAATGTTCGGAAATAAAAGGTTGCTGCGGCCCGCCGTACAGTTTAGTTTGATCAGCGGGCAGCGGTGACCGGAGCAAGCAGCTGCAGCAGTGGCCGTAGCAGGCAGCAGCAGTGGCTGGAGCGGGCAGCAGCGGTGGCCGTAGCGAGCATCAGCGGAGGCCGGAGCGAGCAGCTGCAGCGGCTATAGTGGCCAATCAGACTGGCCGTAGCAGGCAGCGGCTGGAGCGGGCGATCATGGGGGGACATCCTCAGCAGTGAAACGCAAACGGGGGCTAGAGTATAACCTAGCTAGGTGGAAAGCTAACGCCAGCTGGCCACCTGTTCCATCCATCCTGCTTGCAAGTGTCCGCTCATTAGACAACAAACTGAACTACATCCAACTTCAACGAAACTCCCAACGCGAGTTCAGAGACTGCTGTGTTTTTTGTTGTTGTGGAAACATGGCTGAACAACAGTGTACCGGACTATCCAGCCTGCTTCTCTGTCGCCGGGTAAGAGTGGCGGTGTGCAGTGTTAACACGGACTTGTGCAGAAATTAGCTGCTTGTATCCAACTAACTGCTAACTGCTGGTGGAGTTTGTGACCATTAAATGCTGACCATTCTACATTCCACGCAAATTCACGACTGTGTATAATCTGTGTTTACAGTCCACCAAGCGCTAATGCTAGTATGCGTTAGCTGAACTTTACGGAGCATATGTCTGTGCATGTTTCGTATGTCGTTTTTATATATTTTAATTGTGTAACCACTTGAGCCACGGTGAAACGTTGTTTCGTGTGTATGGTTGAAATGACAATAAAACACATTTGAGTTGAGTTGAATGCTGCCTCACTGTCTGTCTGCAACGGTAGGCGTGGCTTGGGAGTGGAGTCTAAAGCAGCGAAGCAAGTGCATTCTGGGATTTGGTGTCTTTCATCCATATGAGCCAAAAACACATTCTGTCTTATCTCGGCCTAGAAGGCACCAATTTGTATAATGTTTTAAAATTTATAATACATATGTGACCCAATTTAAAGATATATTCGTCTTTCCAACGGTGAAATATCCCCTTAAATGTTACAAAACTTCAGTATGTAATATATTTTATGTAGGAGGTCACAACAAAGGATGTATGTTGGAAGATGGATGAGTGTTAGAATAATCGGTAACACTTTACTTGAAGGTATCTACATAAGAGTGACATGACACTGTCATGAACAAATGACATGAACCCTAACCCTGACCCTAACCATAACTTGTCATGACAAAAACCGAATGACACTTACTAAAAGAATTGTAATGTCATCAACGTTTATGACGTTTATAATGTTTATGACACGTTCATGACAGTGTCATGTCACTCTTATGTAGATACCTTCAAGTAAAGTGTAACCGAATATTCTTCTCCACAAAAAAGCGGGCAACAAAAAACTTCGGAGCCACTGGTATAACCACTGCTCTGTTAAGCATGGTGCCAAGTTTGGGTTAACGGACAAACAAAATCATTGGTATAACTACAGGAAGTTATTTTAAATTTTGAGGCTGAACTGCACTGTCCCTACACAGACTTCTGAATGTGGAAGGCAGGGGTTTGAAATGCCATCCACTCAGATAAAATATACAGTAACTGTGTACATTCAGGAATTACACCCTGAAATCTTTAGTCTTTTGAGACTGTACATCCCTCCCTCTTAATTTAAAATTCATTTTCAAAGTGTTTTTTATGCTCGACTCCAGCGATTGATAGCAGCTGCCCAGCAATTCGTACCATATGTGAGGAGTTTTGTGTAAATATTGTACCACGGGAAGCCTGCTTTACATTTCAATTACTACATTTATACAGTCAGCAAACATGATACGCAGGAAAAATGGCAGAAACCCGACTCTGCCTGCCATGAGCACAATTTATCAGAAATAGTTCATCAGATGTTACAGCGTTGGGAGGTCACCACACTGCTCTGGCACACTTTAAAACAACGATTAGCTATCATTCTGCTCAATGTCCTGCTTCGTGTGCGTCCCTGTGCAGTCACAGGAGGCTGGTAAATTTGATTTTGTCAATTCGCAATGCTGTGGGATGCAGGAACATTTGGAGTCATGTTTAATACTGGAGCACTTCCATTTGCACAAACTAAGATAAATATTTCAGTAAATGTACAATAATGTTTATATGTACTTCTGACATTTTGGTTTGAAACTTCGTCATGGCTAATAGAGTAAAGAAGAGTTTGATTGTTGTCAGATTGTAGAACTGAATACATTTTAAGTACTTTCTTTTTAATGTATCACAATTCATTATATGTTGCCATGTGTAACACACTGTACCTGACTACAGTCTGTGCTGAAACAAAAAACACTGACTTGTGCCTGGTGACTTACCTCTGGTGAAGTATTAAACGCCAGAGCAGTCAGAAACACTAGAGCACCTTCAGGAGGGTTTTGGCATTTCAAAGTACTAGCTTCCTGGCGGGTATTAGGGGGATTAGAAATGTTATGCAAGATGAATGTACTGTACAGTAAGTGTTTAGAGATTCTCTTAGTTTTGGATGTTCTTTCCCCATGCTTCCATTTTGAAAGATGCATGGTGTAGCCTGGCCTTTGGTATGAGGGATTGCAGAGTACCGGTAAGAACAGGGGTGGTCCACATCAATGACATCATCCTGCCTTTACAACCATAGCGGATTGGCAGCAGCAACCTGTAAGATGTATCAAGCACACATTTTGGAAAACAATTAATCAACATTTTATTGATATACTTATAAAATGGGAATGTTGATTTTATGGTTATTCCATTAGAATAAATCCCGGCAAATCAGGATAATTCACTGCAGAATGTTTGGATCCTGTAAATGCAATGTTTAGAATATATTCTTGATTTAATTAATAGAAATGGGGCACTATTGTAAGACTCTTATTCCAGTACACTGTGTAACAAACTATTCACCTGTGTTTATAAAAAGGTAACAAACTGTAAAAAAAAAAAAAAAAAAAGAAACAGAGACAGAGTGTGGTAGTACACAAGTCTACAGGCGTCAAGGCTATGGGCCGAGTCCTTTTCTTCACCCTTTAGATGGCTGTACGTTTTGTAAAGTGAATGTTGGTTCGCCCAGCTGTTTCCTAGTGCTGCAACTCTGCGCTACACTTTGCTAACATTAATATCTAGATGGTACATTTTCTGTATTAAAACAATACTTCTGCTTCAAAATAACGCCAACATTTTCCCATTTACATGTTGTGATTTGTATAGTCACAGCGTGTACAAATAAGGTCACATGAGACACAGCTATCTTCTAACCGTATAAATACTGGGAACTATATTCTCAGAAGGCGAAGCACTGCTACTTCTGCTACTTGGGCGGAGTGATATGCTTGCAGCACCTGAGCGAACTCCAGGCAAACTCTCTGCTCCTCACCACAGGGCTTCTCAGGTGCTGCGAGCAATTTGTACACGCTGTGACTATACAAATCACAACATGTAAATAGGAAAATGTTGGCGTTATTTTGTCACTTATTGGGAGCAGTAGGCTAGATGGAGCCGGTTACCTCCAGGATCTGTGCTAAGCTAGGCTAACGATGGGGGCGTCAGACAGAGTTACAACACGCACGGAGATGAGAAGGGTATGTATGGACTTATCTAACTCTGGGGGATACGGTGAATAAGCTAAAGTCCCAATAAGTTGGCGTGTTGGACTAAAAGCACTGCATGACTGATGGCAACCTGTTTGCAACATGGAAGCACATGGTTTCAGCGTTGCACAAGAGCTGAATTGTAGTTTCTTGGTTACAATAGTCAGTATACAAAGCTTAACGTACATCCTCACGATTTTGAATCAAGAGAGGAAGGCCGAAGGATTTAAATCTTTTGTGTCCAATGTTTTAATGTAGCATGGAAAATGACTGATTATTTGGTGTGATCTCACAATGCTGTGTCTGTTAAAAACCTCTGAGCAGTTTGTGTAAGAACAGTAGGCATTTCCCCCCTTAAATCTAGCCCAGAGCAGTGAAGGGAAGCTATGCGCACTGCAGCGAAAACCCCCAAACATAAACTCCACAGTTTATATCACTTATCAGCTCGTTGGTGGGAGCATGTTTCTCCACGGGGGTTACCACCTCTTTGTACAGGGCAGACAATGCTTCCCTGTTGAGCCGGCTGTGGCTGTCAAAATGAGGGAAAGCTTTTACGAACGCAATCATAATATTTCCAAGTTGCTTTGCGAAAGGGCCATTTTGGCCTCTCTCAACCTGTGTGGCATTGCTGTTTTTTTTCATGCTGGTTGGTACAGGTGAAGCCCTTCAGTTCCCAGAGGAGGAATCGTCTTCATGGGTCACAGTAAGGTTTCTCTCCCATCCTGGATACTTTCCGAGCCCATTGGTCGATTCATGAGATAAATACAAAACGTCTGTCCAGGCAAAAAGATGTCAGAACAAGGCTGACGCTTTCATAAAAGCAATAAATCGGAGCAGGAATTCCATTATTAATATGTCCACATGACTGCTTTGGTGCCCATGTTAAATCATTTGATATAATGGGATAAACATGACTGGGCGCCATTTTCACACAAGGCCTGATTTAGAAACAATCTGTTGCTGTGAACCTCTCAGCAAAGGTTAGTCCGTCTGGCCCGCAGCCTTGACCGATGCACCTGCAACTTTACGACAAGCAGACGGTCACTGTTTAAAATGTGTATCGCTACAGTTTCTTGTTACTGCCTGAAAGGATTCTAAGTATCAAAATACAACACCAACAACAAGAAACAACATGGAACTGCATTTGTTCATCTATTGTTTTGATGGTTAAGCTGTACAAACTGCTCCTTTGATTTCACATATATCATATTTTAATGTATTTCTACATAAAAAAATAAATAAACGCCTGCAACTACCTTTCCTTTACTCAAAGCATTATTTATCATATGTCATATAAAAAAGCTCCTATCTCCAATTTTGGTGTTTTTCTTTTTCCCCACTTGATTATAAAACATCCATGGTTAACTGTGTGTTAAATGTAGGGCTGGATCCGAATATTCGAATGAAATAAAGCTGCCTTCAAGCGTTTCCCCCGCTACCGCTGCCGCCGAAGCTTTAAATATTCTCTGTTGAAAAGCACCGAAGCTTCAAAGCTCTAAAAGTGGTATTCGGTGCAGCCTTAGTTGAATGTATTTCAGGACTCCTAGGCCAGGCCACCTCTGTATGATTTTAAAATATGAAAACAAACAGCTGGTTTTTCTTTATCCCTGAAGCCATAAAATGTTTTGAAGCTGCATGACTTTTTTTCCTGTCAACACCCAAGTTGTTGTTTTATCTTGTAGAACCTCTGTAGTATTAACAGCAACTCCTCCTTTATCCTCCCTGTCTGGGATGGGTTTTAGAAGAACTTAACTAGTATCCTAAAGGTCATTCACCAGATGGTGAAGTGACTGAAGGACAATAAGCACATGGATCCCTATCATACCTGAAAGTCAAGGTTAGCCTCCTCTCTTCTTCTTTCTAATAACGCTGAATGCATGTGGTGATGAAAGTCCTTTAGGAGATTTAGGGCAACACTTTTAACATAAGAAACCAAGCAAATACCAGTTTAATTGTAACGTTGCACAGACCAGATAACAGCAGTGAGAGTTATAGTTTCGCAGACAGGAGACACATTAGAGAAAAAGTTGTCAACCCTTTGCCAGTGGGGGAACACGTGTACTTCCACAGCTAGGGTTATTTTTGGATAAAAATGCTCATCATTTAGATTTAGATACGAAGGGTTAGGCTTTTTTACAAAACAAACCATTTAAATAATATATATATTTCACAATACAAAAATGTGTCTACTATCAGAGAATTTGCCATACCATTTATGCCATGGTAATAGGGATGCAATGTTTATAGACTTTGTTGGTACGATTATAGTCTGAAAAATAATCACGGTTTCACGATTATCAAGACTATTATGCATTCATTAATTTCACTGTTAATGGCACTTTAGATTTTAACGTGTTCATTTTTGCTGCTTTTTGAAACAGAAATAACACAGTAACAGTTTTAAGTGTTTTGAAAAAGATTATATGATCAACCATCAACCTTTTTATTTAAATTCCTCTGAAAAGATTAGAGACTAGAGGTGAATCAGTCACACCACAAACAAAGGCCAATTTTGCCACAACAGTGCTGTCCTTCTTAGGAAGAAGTTGGCCCTTTTGGGGTCTTGATAGCTGGTGTGTCTAAAAGCCGGAGGAGCTGCTGGACAATATGCACCTGTCACAGGGAGATTCGCAGCATGTTGCCAAGGAATGAATGCGATGGAGAGATCTCTTTGCAGCCTTATGTCCCGGATGAAGAGGAGTAGGTAAGTAACATTAAGTGGTAACATTAAGTGGTAACGTTAAGTGGTAACGTCAGTGACGTGTTTGAGCTATTGCAGAGTTTTGACTGGTACGAACGTAACACTATCTTCAGCTCACTCACTGTAGATGCAAATGTTGGCTCCTGACTTGTTAGCTGTTAACTTTAACAGTACCGTTAACATTAAACAGGGTGACATTAGCTAACTGGTGACGTTAACAAGCTAACACACACTTAACAACAACGTTAATAAACAAAGTTGCTAGCAAGCTTACCAACTTGGGTTGCAGCTGCAGCTGTTGTGAGGTCAGGGGCTGGCTCTTTTCTGTGTTTTCCTGGTGTTTGCTAACTTAAAGTAACGTTAACAAAATTGCAGCAGTAAGTTATCAGAGCACAGAGAGCCATGGTCACTGTGACAGACAATACTCACGGTGACCGGACCAGTGTCTGATGTGCCGTGTGCGTGCAAACGCAAACGTTTGTTGTCAAGGAGGTTTAGAAGGTGCTCTAAGCAATGTCACGCATTTTTTAGGCTACAACATTTTTTTGTCATATAGCGCTAACATCTCCTCACTATCTGCTAGCTGCCTGTCCACTGAACACACTGTAAAAAAACACAGTCTCTGTAGACAGCCCAGGCTCCACAAACGGCAACAAAAACAAACTGCGCCAACCTGCACCACGAAACATAACAAACAGTGTTCCAGCCAATAACCGACAAGAAGGATTTGGGGGTGGGGGTTGGGGGGTTAGAGAACGGAAGGGAGGGGACGGGATGAGGAGGGAGGGGCGAGCTAGCCTCGTTTTGTTTGACGTCAACAAGAAGCGACGTCACCCAACATCGCTTAGAGCACCTTTAATAAGCACTGCACACACTGCTACACATAACTTCCAGTCAGTTAACCATACGATTAATTAACAGTGACATTTTAAAGCGCGGTTAATAGTGAAATTGATTAAGCGCTGCGTCCCTACATGGTAGCTATGTGTTTTCGTTTCTAATATATGTAATTTGCTGGATTAAAGGTGTCAAGGATTCTAATCTAATAGCCTACACTTTTTGTCAAATACCATTTTCATAAACAAATGAAATTTGCTCATTTATCAAGCAAAATAATTCTCTGGTTCCAGAGTCTCAAATTTGAAGTTTAAGTGCTTGGTTGCATCCAAAATGTCATACCAACATGCTATTTAGTACACTAAGGGGCGGTTTCCCAGACAGAGATTAAGGCTAGTCCTAGACTGAAAAGGCCTTTTAACGCAGACTAACAGAAATCTGCTTTCTTGGTCATGTTGTAAAATAGTCCTAGACTTGGCCTAGTCCTGGATAAACCAAGCTGATTTCCTGAAGGAAGATCAGAGATATTTAAGGACTTAATTGAGGCTTAAATTAAACCATTCAGGTGGCAGGTTTAACTTCAGATTACAAGTTGTTTGTTAAAGAAGACACATGGATTACTTGGAGTATGTCAATGAAGAACAACGAATACCACCAGCTAGGAAAGTTCTTGCTGACAGAAGGGACCCATTGCAATGCTTTGATGACATTAGTTTTTGAGATCATTTTTGAATGCATAAAGTAAATGTTGTGGATCTCATTTCACTTTTGGAACCAAGGCTTTCATCTGTTGCCCAAAGAGGACAGCCTGTAGCAGTTTGTCTGCAGGTGCTCATAACTTTACGATTTTTGGCATGTGGCACCTTTCACAGAGAAACTGGGGACTTATGTGGTGTCAGTGAACCTACAGTATGTAAAGTCATTCACAGAGTATGCATGGCTATTTGTGAATTGAGAAGACATTACATAAACTTGCCTGATGCTGCGACCCAGGCAAACTACAAGGTACAATTCTATGAATATGGGAACTTCCCAGGAGTCATAGGCTGCATAGATGGAAGCCATATTCCCATAAAACATCCCTCTTCTCCTGATGCTGAGGAATACAGGAACCGCAAGAACTGGTTTTCTATAAATGTCCAAGGTGTATGCACTCCCCAGTTACAGTTTTCAAACATTGTTGCGCATTGGAAAGGTGCAACTCATGATTCCCGGATCTTCCTTAACTCATCTCTGTGTTCTCAGTTTGAAAGAGGAGATCACAAGGGAATATTGCTTGGTGACAGTGGGTATGCTCAGATGAATTTTCTGTTTACACCATACTTGCACCCAACAACTACTGAGCAAAGGCGCTACAACCAGGCTCATATGCGCACTAGGGGACTAGTAGAGCGCATGTTTGGGGTTTGGAAGAGTTGCTTTCAGTGCCTTTAGAAAACACATGCTCCTCCTTAAGGTACTTCAACTTATGTTCATGAAATTCAACGGCCAGCTTTTCGTGGATTGTCACTCTTTTGTTTTGATGACCGGTACTGGCAGACACTGCCACCCTAGTTTCTGAGGATGTGGAGGCTAAATTACCTTGCAGCGCTTCAGTTATGTCCCTTTGACTTTCTCCTTGAAAGAAAGAACAGTTCATATATAATCAAATAAATGCACATTAAATGAGAAATGTTCCACATCAAATGAAAGAGAATGAAACAAAGAAAGGAAAGTTTGAAAGGAGAGTACGGAATGCCAAAATATACCCATTGTAGTATGTGTGTGTGATCCCTCATCTGAACTGTCTAGATGGTCATCATCTGGTATGTTTTCCAAAGGTTGATGGTTCTCCATTATTCCTGTCAGTAAGTCATCCAACTGATCAGTATCTTTATTTGCAGGTCCTCCACCAGTCTTAAACCTCTCTCTTTGGGCTTCTGCAGCAGTTTTTTTTAGGTTTATTTTTATATTCTTCCACAAAACCTGTGCTGAATATAATACTGTAGTGTCAATCCATTGATATCACAGAACAGTAATAAAATACACCTATCAAGGTAATAGAAATTGACAATCCTTACCTGAAGCTGTTGTATTGTTCTTGTGGATGTTCATTTGCATTAAATTCAGTACAGATGGATTTCCATGCATTCCTTTTCTTTGATTCCACAGCAGATGTGTGCTGTTTGTCTTCAATGACCGGGTGTCTTGATACTATTGTCTTTAAAAGACTTTTCTCATGCTCACTAAAGTTTTTTGATCGCAGTGTCTTTTCTGCTGCCATTGCTTTCCTTGAATTTCCTTCTCCAGTTCCTTATGTTTTAGGTCTTTCTTGGTCCATTCCATGTTTTATGGGCAACCTCAGTCCAGCTAATTCAGACAGGCACAGGTGGTTTTAAATTAATCTTGTTTACTTTAGTACAAGACTTCATAGTCCAGGTGTTCTTAATCTATAATCAGTCTGTGTTTCAGAAAGCCATTTATTGAGCAGTGATTAACTATTCTAGATTAAGGCCTAGTCTTGGCCTAATTCAAACACTGTCTGGGAAACCGCCCGTAACAGTATTTAAGATTTGTTAGTCCCAAACTAAACCTAAACCTAAATATGAAATCAATAGTACATATTACATACTATTTCAGGTGAAATACTACAGTATGCAAACACTGTACACTACACCAGCATACATATCCCAAAATGCAATGTGGTCATAACGACAACGTTCATAACAAACGGACAGCGACCAAGGCAGCTCTGGAAGTGATGTGGTAAATACAGCTCAGTGCGCTCAAAAAGATAAAATACATACTACTATTTATTCACACAAAAGTATGTCGAACAATAGTATGCATATTGAGTATGTAGTGCATAGTATACGATTTCGGACACAACCTTTATCTTTGTCATATGCAGTATGATAGTAAACAGACTGGGTTTTGGACTGATTGTTGACGTTTATCTTAAAATAAACGGAAAATAACAAAACAATCAATTAATGAAGAAAAATATGAGTTGCAGCCAACTGATGCTTTATATCTGGGCTTTTTGTTGAATTTGTAGGAAGCTATGTACATAATGTACAAAAACTTAATGTCTCTGTTAAGCCTGTAATCAATTAAATGCATGATAAATAAAAATGAGCTCGATAACTTTTTAAATGTAAATTATCGCGGCCGGAAAAATTTCCATTTTATTTATCGTTTTTGATTGCGTTTGGTTTTTATTCCATTGCATTTTTTGCAAAACAAAAAATCGTTTTTGGTTGTTTTGTTCATTTATTGTGGATATTTCAAATGTTTTCCAGTTCCAGTGTTAAATATTCTTTAGAAATAAAAGTTTATTGAAAAGGTGTACCTGCATTATTATGCCATCATCATTATATTAGATGAAAATGGTCTCAGAACGACAATATTATCGTTTATCACAATAATTTCTGGGACAATTAATCGTCCAGCAAAATTAGTTATCGTGACATCCATTCACTGAACCTATTGTTTGGTAAATGTTACACTATCCAGTCTACGGTATGTGGTCACTCACTGTTTTCTCTTACATCTCCCAATACTTTAACCTTTACAGACAAAATTAAAAACATGCATGGACAAATATTGTTTCACACACATATTGCCAAAGGGATAGGAGCCGTTTATGGCATCTACAGGTCCAGATAAAGTTTTTGGAGTGCGTGAGTTGTCCTCATGAGAAACACTTGTAAAACACTTCCCTCCCAGCATCCTCAAGGAGCTTACTCAGCTTATAGAGACAACAGCCCTCTCTGTACCGTTTCATCGTAACCCAATCGCCCAAGGCGGAGAAATATTTTTTGCAGCCTTGCTATCACAGTTGACATTGGCCCCAATCAAAAACCAATTGCACCGTGTTACAAGGTTCAAGCAGAGGAAGTGTGGCTCTATTGAAACTTGACTTAGAAAACAGGCGTGCTGCACAGCCGCGAGTGGGCGGCTGTTTTTTTCTTAAGGTGTCGCTGGATCTTCCGAAAGCAGTTCCATCTTTCTGTTTCAGGTATACATGTGACGGATTGATCTAGCATGTGTTGCTGCTCAGTGATTACAAATACAGTTGCAAAGCCCTGATTTATACTGATGGTGGGAACTTTTAAAAATGTGTTTTTTTCCCCCCTAATCACAATTTTCTTTCCCTATTAAATCAGTTGGGAGTACTTGATGACAAGTTCCTGGGGTTTTTACACACTGAGTACATGTCTTAATACAATAGCATCATATTACAAATGTATTTATCAAAGCCATTTTCCCCAAAGAAAACAGAGCTGCAATCCAACAAAAAGAGCCAAAATCTACAAAATCACACGCTGATGCTTTACAATTCACTGTGTTTTAAATGTCAAACAATAAACTTGTTTCCATCACGTTTCTTAATTGGAGTTTTAAAGTACATGTACAGAAATTACTTTGTCTGTTTTTCTCATCCTTTATTTCCTTACATTCTGTGCTGCAGAAAACAAGACCACTGGGAGAGAGATGTAAACGCCTACACCTTGCTGATAGTCAGACCTGTATATAACAACTTACAGTCCCAGCAGTTTTTAAAATTTTGCTGATTTATCCGCCATGTGCACATCCTAGTGCCTGAGACGGCTTTGCATAATATGGTATTTGACAGCTGGATGTGATATGAGGAAAAGGAAATAGGATAAAAAAAAAAAATTCATTTCAGCTCTGGACTCTGAACTTGGAAGAGCTAATTCTTCTTTTTTCATCTCCAAATTGCCAGGTGTAAATCCGTATTGGCTCTGGGCCTGACAGGATACAGGGTGGGGGGGGGGGCAAAGTCTGCACAGCTCAAAGTGAGCTCCATTGAGTGGGAGTCCTGAAGTGACTTTTGATATGAAGAGTGTCAGTTATATCTCCCAGCTGCAGATGAATGAGGTCTGCTTTGATAGATGGGACTGCACTGAGCACCTGGAATACTTTCCCAAAAACTCAGGAGAAATAAAGCTTAGGAGTTGAGTACTACATGCATTAAAGTCAAAACTTTTACTTCTGGCTTATGTTTTAATGTCCACCTGGATTCAATGCACCCAACAGTGTAACTTTATTTTTTTATTTTTTTATATAAAGGCTGCTCTTTTTAGACGGTTTAACAAAGGAAAGGTAAGGAGGCGTCCTGTCGGCTGAGTAGATTTTTCCAAATCGTGTACCTAGGCAGAAAGTTTAAATCTTGATTCATAACCTTTCTCTGCATCTCACCAAAGTCTCTTTGCGGTACCCTTTCAAGCATAAAGCATAAATATCATGAAATACTTTGAAAGTGGTTACCACTGAGATGCCCATTGGCAGTGCTCCTCTGTCTGCTGTGGCTGAGTGGCTATCGCAACTCATTACAACAACCAATTTCTTCTTCTAGTCAGCACTGACAAACCAGGCATGTAAAATAAAAACAATCAACCCATATTCATATCCTTTCCGTAATTAAAGCTTACATTTTGTTATAGAAGAATTGTGACCAAAATATTAACTGCCAAACATTTGTGGTCAAACTATGTAGATGACACTGTTTCTATATTACATTTGCATTACATCTTTGGAATTTATGTACTACGCTTTCTTGTTATTTAGGCTGACTTATATGGCAATATGGATATATCTGTGATCAAATAAAAGTAATACAGGCCTGAGCCGCCCGACTGATATATTATCCTCACTAGGGCTGAACGTTGACCGCCACATTGATTCTTTTTTTTATATATATTTAAAATGCCATGAAAACAATGATAATGAGGACCGAGAAAATATAAATATCTCCCAAAAACTTAAATGTTAACAAAACTAATATATTTACTCTCTGGCTATGAGAGTGATTTGATACTATTAACTAGCTTTTTGCAAACTAAGGCACGTTTGTCTTTGCAAATCTCCCAAGATTCATTGCTTTTGGGAATGTGTGATGGTATCACGTCCAAGCACTTTCAGATGGTGGTTGCTGGAATTGCTTCCAAATGGGTGTGGGGTTTTCCGGCCTTATCCCCCTTTTCCAACTTCTTTTTTCCTCTTTTTTTCTGAAGGAGGGAAAACCAAACACTGATTGTAAAGCCAGTTGAGGTCATTAGATAACAGTTCCTCTCTTTAGTGAACTTTTTCATTATCCTTGGGTTTTATAGCTGCACCCCTTTGCATGAGCTCACAGAGTTCAGCTGAGAACTTGAGGCTGGGCCTGAAAGCAGAGCAGGAGTCTGGTAACAATATCAAACAGCCGTCAAGCTGCAAAGGAGCTTTTTGTTCCCAGCTCGGGTGTGACCGCGTTGGCTCGCTCTCCGATCACCGCGCTACCAGAATGGAACCTTTTCATTGATAGCCAATGCCTTGTGAGGTGCATGCAGGGGATCTGGCACACGGGTGACATCATCAAAGCTATGTGTGCATTTTTGTTTCCTCTCTGAAAATAAATTTCACCGCACAGGCTCGTTATATATTGTTATTTCACAGCTGAACAGCGGAGCTCCTGGTTGTTTTGTTATGGGTGGTTCTTGGGATCGCCTGCCAGTGGTGTCCGCATGCTCAAAGATAACAATCCAGAGGATTTGTGGCCAATTCAGGCCGCCGTAGGGTTCTCAGCTAAATAACAAGAACCAAATGTTTATGAGATACTTCAATCTTTGACAAGATTCTACTTGAACATTTCTCCATGATCAATTGATCAGCCATTTGTCATAAAGCATAGACTATGGAGCAAAATAAACACCCGCTTTTGTTGAAAGATATGCACTCATTGAAGAACATCTGTGAAACATTGCTCCCATGACAACCTCAACGTCCCCGGGTCTTGATAAATAACTGGTACAGAACTGCTTCATAAGTACTGAAATGTTCCAAACTTTTCTTTCAGTTTTTGAATAATTATTCAGCCTTGCCAGTAAATATATTGACAGAAATATCAATTGTTTATATGCTTAAATAATGCAGTTTTAGGCTACACTTATATTTAAGATAACATTTCATATGCAGAGTTTGTTCACTGATGTAAACACTAAAAAGCTTTGTTTAAACAGAAAGAGCCTGACACTCTCTTGGGCGTTTAAATCGTGTGCCATTCAGAGCAGTAAAAGAGCAGCAGCAACAAACCCTCTCTGGTGATTGGAGTTTTCCCCGTTCGATTGAAATTACCTTTCACCGCTCTTTGCCAGCTTCGGACTGAGCAGGAGCAGCTTTGCTGGTGTAAACTGGTGGAGAAACACTTGGGAAATGTGGGTCTATCCAGCTCACTGAACACCACTGCGACAGTCCAGGAAACAAATCCAAAAAGAACAGCACTTTTCATGAGACTGAAATGGATATACACAAAGCACTACCAATATGCTTCATAAAGATTCTAAAGAAAACAGTTCTGTGACCTCGTCTTTGAAACACAACTCCAAAATGTTCAAACTTTTAGTTTGAATCTGCAGCATTCATCAAATTTGATTTGGAAAAAAGTCTGAACTTTGAAATCTTTCTTTCTTTTCCGTTAAGCGTTTCAATCAATGGAATATCTGTGTCACGGCTCAGAAATGTATATACTGTATTTCAACAGCTATGCCTTCAAGACATTAGCCATACACCAAAGCAACTTTTTTATTTTTTTTTAAGCAAAAATGTATTTAAGTTATGTATGCTCTGCATCATCAATCTAGTCCACTGCTGCTCCACGTGGAGCAGCACCAAACAGCAGACAGACAAAGTTAGTGACTAGCTGGTGAACATAGAGCATTTTAGCCCCGTCTCCAAAGAATTACGTTCTCATACATTGGAACTGCATTCTCAATTACGTTTCGGTCATGAACCTATTACAAATATGTTTCTAATCAAGTCCGCATAGGGAGGAGACAAACAAACACAGGACATTCGTCCAGGAGACTGGCTGTTTGTGTCCCGTGTGAAACCAAAAGTCAACATTGACTTGTTTATGTAACGCACCTAACGTACATGACGACTTTACGTATGTTACGTATACAACTTAAATTACATAACACATTTACTTATTTTACTCCAAACCATAATCTTGTTCTAAACCTAATCAAGTACTTTTACCACCTGTTTAAAACAGCGACTGTTTCACACTATGCGTTGGTAGCTTACCAATGTGTTGCACTCAAAACATTATTGAGAACTCAGTTCTGTTGTAAGGAAACATTTAGCTGCTAAAGAGCCAGATATTTTCCTCAGGAGTTGGTAGGGACCCAAAACAGAGCAAAAATAGAGTGAATATTAGACTTACATTATCAGGTGACCAGAAACACAACTCCAAATGAACGATAATGTTGATCCATATCTGCTGGGTGTGTAAATAAGCAACTGTAAGCAAGTCAAACCTATCATCTTAAAAGGTCATGACATGTCAGTGTTGTGTTCACAACTTGTTTCTGCTGCACCCATGCCAAAAAATTAAGTTATACAGATTTATAGCAATAGTTTTTGCAATATACAACAAGTGCCAATAATTTATAATTTATGTAATATACAATAATATACAACATTGTGGATATGTGACACCACAACAGTACTTGGCATACATATTAGTAAATCAATGTATTTGGTCTCACAATATGGAAAGACTTTTCAGTGATATTAGGGCTGTTTCAAGGTATACACTTATCATGCTGTGAGTTGAGTTATGGCTATAAGGCTATTCGGTGAGGCCAGCAAATGCAGAAAGCAGAAAGACATGAAAGGAAAACAAGTCTAAATGCACATCAGACAGGATTTACCATTTTAAATTATTGTACGCAGTGGCTTTTCATGTCTCTCCTACATTGTGTCACTATCTGATTCTTTCCTGCTGCTTTATGGATATCAATAATCTCAGCCTCAGGCTACATGCTCTTTCACGTTAGACAGCTGAATGAGACAAGGTTTTGGATTTGAGAAGGATGTTGAGAAAGGGTGCACCTCAATAAATATGAATTCTGTTCAAAGTCCTTATAATGAAAGGTTTTCATTATTTCCTTCTTGTGAAAGGCGGCGGCACAGGGGTCAAGTGAATTCTAGGATGATACTAGGGTAGGGGTGGGAATCTCTTGGCACCTCACGAATCGATTCTGATTCAGAGGCCAACGATTTGATTCTAAACCAATTATCGATGCAACATTTTTTTTCATGTACATTTCCATGCGTGATTTTCAAAAATATACATATAAATCAGAGTTTGCTACTCATCACTTCCTAGACAAAGCTTAGATTTTTGACATATACAGTATTTGTCACACACAAGTTGTAATGAAATGTTTTGTCTACTGAGGCTTTTATTTTGTAGTCATTCCATGCTTAAGCCTTAAACATGCTTGTGAAAGTCACCTTCTCTCACAGTAATCTTCAGTTCAGCTCAGTCATGTTTAAAGGTGGAGAATTGGCTTCTTAGAACATGAAACATGAGGTGGTCAGATGTAATGTCATAAAGTACAGCCTGTGTGATTTGCCTACTTATTTTATGTATGTCTTATTAGATCATGTATATATATATAAAAAATTTAAAAAAAAAAAATTCCTTTTGGCCATTTTTGTGAGGTTTTTTTTCTGCACTCTTGCCTAAACTCAAAGTTGTTGTCCATTATCCCATCCTCTTTCAGTCACTGTTTTCTGATTTGTAATTGTCTGGAGACAATAACTTTTAAATAATATATACATATATATTATTATTTATTTTTTTAAATTGATTATTAACTTATCAGAATCGATAATCGAATCGTTCTAGAGAGAATCGCGATGCATCTAAGAAGAATCGATTATTTTTCCCACCCCTAGACCGTTGCCCACTTGTTTAAAAAATATTAATCTGATTTCTTCAGCAAACCATCAACACTAACTCATTGGTTCTCATTCATTTAATCCTATCAGGGCCCCGAAACCATGTCACAATCCTTGTTTAATCAACTGGTCTTTACCCTTCCCCTGTCATCAGTGACAGGATTATCATTTAGGGAGACACATCTGTGGCCAATTCAAGATGCTTGCTGTTATGTGAATGACCCCGTGAGATGATACAGGAGATAAGCCAGCTGCATTGAAGTCTCCATCGGACGTAATCCTCTCAGATCTCAAGCTCGGAACCACTAAGACGTATCACGTATCCAATAATCATTTTCTAAATTGTTTATTGAAAATACTCCTAGATAGTGAGTCTGAAGGGAGAAGGGGTTTTCTTTACATTGAGCGCTTGGGGTCATATGGGGCGAGTGCTTTAGCCATCAAATGCAGAATATTATACTTTAAAAAGGATGCAGAACGCAAAAAGGTTCTGGGCTTGTTAATGGAAACAATTATTGCATCAGCTTGTTCGGTTCACTGACACAAATGCCCTCCACAAAACCTGCCTTGTATCAAGTGTCTCTGGAAGTGCAGCAAATTTGCAATGTATTCCTGCGAGCCCACTACATTTAAGAAGTAAACAAACCATGACTGGAAATATTTGGTCATCTCAGCGGCACGTGAGCTCAAACGACAGTGTTTTGTTTCCCCCAGAAAACATTCATTCATTACGAATCTGACACAAAGAAGTTGAGAAGTTTCTTAGCTTTTGTTAAAACTCCTGCTGGTAGCAGGAGATACAAACATTTCAGAGACTGACAAGTAGTTTGAAAATGAAATTAATCTGAATAACCTTTCAGCTGGCAACTTGTGCACTTAGATTTATTTTGGGGTCAGTTCAAAGCTGCTACAAATTTCAGAGCAAGAAAAAGACTGGCCTTGCTTGGTGTATTTTTATTTTCCCAGAACTGATGTTGTATACTTTACACGGTGGAATAAAGAAACTGCCAACAAGAGCAGCTGCACAAATGTATCTGGTAGAAATGTGTCATACCATCATTGCAGTGAGGTGATTGATATCTAGGATTCAGGCAGCTTGGACCAAGCCATTATTTCCATCTTATTGAAGTTATTACAGACAGAGAGAAACAATTTATCAAAGTATAAAAATCAAAAAGGTCAAAAATCAAACAGTTATCTCTCTCTCTTGGTTTTAATTTTCTCTAGTCATGCCTTGGAGCTATTACAGTTGCATGTTGCCAAAACAGGCACGGGACTCGCTGCATTCAGTGATGTGTTCCTCACTTCACCCACATCATAGTATCTGAAATGGTGCACAGCCTCCATCCCCCCCCCCCGCCCACCCCCCACGCCAGCCCCCAGCTTCTCCCCATCATTTCATACCACATCTGGCGCTGTCGGGCCAGCTCCAAGCTCCGGTGGAGGTCTGCATTGCTGCAACACATTTCTGAGAGGACCCTCCGCAAGACAAAGACAGTCTGCGCTGGCAGGTCTGCGTCTGAGCGGCCCGCGATGTTTGTCATGCATTAACATCTGTCCACAACTCGGCAGGACGCAAAAGGGCTCCTTTTCATTTTCTAGGGGAGAATTGCTGCTGCTCTGCTTTGTGTTTCTGTGTATGGTGAGGAATGGTTGCACTCGTGCTTGAAGACGATGATGCACTGCAGCATGGAAAGAGTTTGCTCCTGCGGTCACATCTTGGTTCGAGAACACTTGTGATTCATGGTTATTTTGCACACAGTTTGGCCGGACTACTGTAAGACTGAAAATTCATATTGGTTTAATCTTGTACATCCTTTCCTTTCCTCCTGCGAGCAGTATTTAGTAAGGGAAAGATAATGCCTGAAAAATTATTTGTGAAACAACTGCCAATGAGTTATGTGGATGAATTTTCATTCTTTGGATGTGGGATAGTCAAGTTTACCAAATCGGAGGATGTGCACAATGTCATTCCTTGTAAACCACATACGATTTATGCTGATTGGTAAGACTTCTGCAAAATAAAATCTTCCTAAGTTTCCCGAGTACTCCCAAATATTTCTCTAAAGAAATTAGACTTCCCAGAAGTAGTTCTTAGTTTTTATAGGCCCAATTACACACAGCAGTTGTGACTTGACAGAAAAATGGCAGCGTCGGTGGTTTGTTACTTAAAGCTGCACTAACTAGTATTAAAATCCAAAAACCCACTGTACACTACAGTATCTAAGGTTAGCAATTAGCTGCACATAGTGGAGCATTAAGCAGCTTTAAGGCCTTTACACACTGGGTGTGTGACAAATAAATGACACAAAAGGGAAATACTCTCCATGCGATGTGAGCAGACGAGAGCGTGATTATAGCAGATTAGAGTTAAGGTTTAGTGGTCTTGATGTCAAGTGAATGTACAATAGAGTACAAGAGTTTGCAAGTAATGCTGCAGCTGCTCAAGACCAACAGATGTGTCCCATGTCTTGTTTCCCTGGCTGATGAGTGGAGTAAATGGGGTTCGCTCCTGAGACTCCAGGCCTCCCCTGAAGCAGGAAAAGATAACACTAAGCTACCATCAGCTATTTAATTTAGTTTTCCTTTTAGCAGTAATAAAGTTGGCTGATACAGGCTATGGTTTCGACAACAGCCTTCTGTTGTTGTATTATAATCCTCATAAGCTCCGGAAAATCGACCTTGTACAGTACGAACAAAAATGACGTTGCTTTATCGCTGCGTAATATTCACATTGTGTGTGAAAGTACTCATGCCAAAAACAACAATTCAAAAAATTGTTTTGACGTGCGAAATAATTGTACGAAAAGAGCATCCCTGGTGTGTAAAGAGCCAGAGATTAGCTCTATGTGGTGGAGAACACATCAGAGCAATAGGAGAGTTACCATATGGGTAACAGAAACAGTGATATGAACCATTTCTGTAATCGTCATGTGTAGCAGTTTATAGGGGCACCAAATAAAAAAATAAAAAAAACATTTAATTTTGACAAACATTCTATTTGTACTAACTGTTTGGAGATGCCATAGACCTCTCTAAGCAAAGTTAAATGATAAGTTAATTTATCAACTAACTAAGTCATTTATCTAAGCAGAAAAGCAAAGCATGACCTATAGTTCCATCGTCGGCAGCTGCAGATTGTTACACCCAGGTGTTGAATCCTCCTACAGTGAAATACAGACAAACTTTACACCGTTTAGCGTTAGCTGTCAGCATTTTAACCGTTTTTAATCCAGCTACTAGCTAGCGGTAGGCTAACGTTAGCTGCTGTCGAGTATAGTGTTAACTAGCTAGCGGTAGGCTAACGTTAGCTGCTGTCGAGTATAGTGTTAACTAGCGTCACGTGCAGCAGTGTTTGTGTTGCCTGTAACGTCTGTTTCAGAGCATCAGAGAGAAGCGCAGACATATCTGTGGCACCAGATTTCGGTACCCAACCCTTCATGAAGAAGATTTGTATAAGTAAATGTTCCAATTAATGATCCAGGCAGCACATTCTTGTCTCCGTCCTTGATTTTACAGTCCAATGGTGGCAAGAACGGCTCCGGGTCAAACGTCAATATGGAATGGATTAATCTGCGTTTTTTTTTTTAACGCGTTATTTTGACAGCCCTACAAAATAGATGTTCAGATTTGATAAAACTGTGGTTTGGATGAAAATCTACAAGTGGAGGAGAAATTTCCTAAGTAGTACACTACATTTTCTTACTTGGCTTTATGTCTCTTTCTTTGTGTTCATAAGAGCAGAAAAGGAGGTAAAGGCTGGTCTTGAGAGCCTCAAATGCCTTATTTCAGCACAATTTGTTCCCTCAACAAATTTAAATAATGGAACTTGAATGTAAATATGTCTGCTGCCTGAAAACCAGGCTTTGATGCAGATTTCACAGTGTAACATTCACAGAGGTGAGCTTCCAGGCGATGACATTTTACAAAGAAGACTGTCATAACAATGACAATTTAGAAATGGTAGAAATTATGCTTCTGACATGTTAAAACATACAAAGCAAGGGCCTCTGCTGGATGTGCAAAAGAGGGAATGAAAAGAAATATTGGTGAAGTTTGTATGACAGTTAAAGATGATTCTGATGTGCTTCTTGTGCCATCAGTCGGACAAAGTTTAAAACAGAAAAGTAATGAATGGGTAAGAACTCCAAAATCTGCTGTCAGACACTTGCTGGCTCTCTTGGATTTGAATCAACACCTCCATCCTCTCTCCATTTCTGGTGCAGTGGGCCTGTAAAATGCATTGTGGTTTGGGTTCTGGACGGCTCTAGTATGTCAAAACCAGGTGGTACACGTCTTAATGCAACATGGCACGTCGTAAGCATTCCAGCGCAGGCCATCGCTCAAAATCATCGGTCAGGCAGCGGGTCTATATAAACCAAAAGCAATTCTTTATGAAGGAGGGAACTGACATACATTAACTGGGACACATCTTTATCTTTAAAATATCCTGACTGGTTAACAGATATGAGACCATATCAGACTCTGTGTCAGCATTTCATCCGAGAATCTTGATGAATGATCCTTTAATGTGGTAAAATGGCTCCTGCAGACTTAATCCAAAAGAAGGAATTTGGACTTGCATCTCTCTCCCTGTCTGCGTCTGACAGCAGGAGCAGTGGGGTAGACTCTATCCTGCAAGTGGAAACTTCATGCAAAGATAAGAAAGAAGAGGGAGGGAAAACAGAGGAGGAAAGGTGGGGGGGATTGCGGTCTGCAGCTGGAAGACATTACGAGTACCAGTCATCCTCGCTGGAAAAGAAATAGACAAGGAAGAAAAAGAAGAAACAAGAAAGTAAGAGACAACCTTCAGATATCCTCAAATGTTGTTTATTAGAGAGAAGAAGCCCCCCTCCCTGCTCATTATTGGATGTACTTGCATGGAGACTGAACTGTGCTGGATTCAGTCCTATTTATGATGTGCTCTGATTAAAGATTTGACCAATTATTTCCTTCATTATCACCGTTTCATCACGGAAATTATGCTGTGGCTAAAGGTGATCAAACCCTGAGGATTTGGGGCATGAAGCCTCCTGAGAATCGTACATTTTGTCTAGAAACACTGTTTACACATTTCTTTTACACCACTTGTAGTTGCCTGTTTAACCTCCTCTGACCCAGGGGTTAAAAATGCCTTAAGTTGTCCTTAGCTTATTGGCCCATATTTTCATACATTTCAATTTAAGAGCACCTTTTTGCTGACAAACGGTTTAGCTTAATGCTTATGCCTTGTGTCAGCAATTGTTTTCCCCTTTGGGGCAAAGATTACGTGTTTTCACTGTCTTGTCATGCCTATAATAATCAGTACCCTTTTCATAATGGTATTCATTTTGTGACTTGCTTGATTTAATCCTATGTTTTACTACTGTAAATGTGACTGAAAGCTTCAGAAAAACCAAGAAATACAAAAATTTCAACCTCTACTATTACTTTGTTTGTTATTTTATTGACCTTAATGTATAGATGTGTATAGACGCCAGAAACACCACACATTGGCGTCCTCTGATTAAATGACTCTACCTGGTTGATGTTGATACATAAAAGGTACCCAAGGCTGTTTGACAAAATGAATCATACTTGATAAAAAGGTCTACCCACTAAAATGTTGTAAACAAATTAGTGAGTGAGTACAACACACCATTTTATCTGGATAAAATGCAAGTTAATCCAAGGTTTCAATGAAAAAGCCGAGCGTGTTGTAATTGGTGCTACTGGCTCCCATTGTAATCAGATCTTAGCTAATTGCAATGTGTATAGATTGTGTAGTTTGGGCACAAAAAGCCACCTCTTCCTGCCATCTCAAGCACGCCTGGCAAAAGCTGCAGACAAGCCATTTCCCAACAAGATGAAAAATTAAGAGCCCATACAGCAGCATCGCTTCCCTTGACCTGGGACATGCCATGTTTGTTGACAAGAACGTCAGTTCTGCCTTTGCATACTAAGATTCCGATACAATAACAAAATCAAGATAACAAAAACACTTATTAACATCAGGCATAAATGCAAAGGCCCTTAATTAGATGTCATAATCAAGAGAATGTATCCAGATACTAATTGCATGTTAATAGCAGCTAGAAGGGGGTCAAATTAACCAAAAATTGAAATGCGAAAGCAATATTATTAAACTGTATGAAACTGAGAAAGGTAAAGACCTTAGTTCCCACATTGTAAACATTGCTCATATTGGAAAATATGAACACAAGTACTATGAATCGTAACATTATCTATTCAATCAACAGCCCTGAAAGGCTCTTGAGCAAGGCATTCAGCCCCCCCATTTGTCCAATGTAGCTGGACTTTGGTCAACGATAGAAAACCGGGGTTTAACTGGATAGTTCCTATGTTTGAAAGCATGTAATTATACGGTATATAGCATGGATTTTAATATGAAATTAGCTAATTCTCATTTCAAACAAGTACATTTTGGAATACAAGGAAAAGACTACGTGATTTTACCTTACAAATATATCTGCCCTCAATATAATACAAAAAACAAACCTGAAACCCAACCAAAAAAGCTAGAACACACATAACAGAAAAATAACTAAGTAGAACTTAATAACAACAATGTCAGAATAGAAACAAATGAGTATTTTAGTTTACAGTAGATATGAATAAAGTTATGATATGGGTTTTATCCTGTCCACATGATAGTAAATGCCAAAGCCATTCTCAGTAACTCCTCGTGTAACAAATGGAGAACATTTACAGACAGTATCTATTCTTTCATTGTGGAGAGGAATGGAAATTATCTGTCTGAATGTCTTTATTTACACCCGAAAAAAGTTTTATATCCCTCTGTGAAAAGTGCGACCAAAGATTACCAGCTACGATAATAATTCATCCGAATTTGCCTGGAACTGAACGTGTCAACACCTCTCCCCTTCCCGAGTCCTCTGGAAAGCTCAACTTTTCCACACTTCTCTCTACATGTGAAGCTCGTATTATACTGGTTATCCAGATGAACCCACAAGGCACTGGGAGAGGAAGTCAAACAGCCACGCCGTGATGATGAGGAAGCGTGCGTGGGTGCCACGACGCTCTGGTGTGGCGGCTCATATACTGTATAACATTTTATAACGTTGTTCACCAG
Source organism: Zingel zingel (assembly GCA_023566125.1). Taxonomy (NCBI): domain Eukaryota; kingdom Metazoa; phylum Chordata; class Actinopteri; order Perciformes; family Percidae; genus Zingel; species Zingel zingel. The sequence goes on along the minus strand of CM042323.1, from coordinate 31,926,792 downwards.
CTTCATTTCCTCACCAGCGAGCACACACACACACAGAATTGAAATCACACTCATTAGATGTGGGAAAGAACCTCATGTGAAAAGCTCACTCAGTTTTTATGCAGCAGACATTAAAGCAAGGCTGAAACGTGAACCCGTGGTGTTGACGGCTCATGAATTCAGAGACAAAAATAAACAACCTAAATTTCATTTTTAATTCCAAAACAAGAACCAAATGTAACTAAGTACATTTAATCAAGTAATATACGTAAATACAGTTCCGAGGTTCTTCTGCTTTGCTTGAGCTTGGGCTGTACCGAATTCCATTTTTTAAGCTTCGGTACTTCTCTAAAACTAACATTCAAAGCTTTGGCGGCAGCAGCGGGGGTGCAGCACGTGAAGGTAGCGTAGAAAAAGAGATGTAGCGAGAGTTGAAGCAACTTTGTTGTTGCAGGACACAGTCACCTATTGTTACACAAACTCCTCGGCAGTTCAGTGCTTGCGTTTTGTTGCAACGATAGAGGCGGTGATGTTTCCTGTTTACAGTAACGTTACGGGACTCTCACGCTGCGATACCGACTGACGAGTCTGATCTCCCGTTACACTATTGTCCACTGTCAGGTGACGTTGGGTTGCTTTTCTCCAAAAGTTTAATTGGACTTAACTTTTTTCTGCAGGCATTCAAAATAAATGGAAAGACCTGCCTTTTTGCCAGACTGTCTGACGAGTGACGACCTATGCAGACGCAGTGTTTGTGAATGAATGCTCAGCCAGCCGCTGACTCACTAGAGCAGAGGTGCCCAAATTCTTTCATATGAAGGGCCAAAATGTATCTGGATGGAAGGCCACGGGCCAAAAATAAATGTCGATGTTGAAGAATACCGTAATTCTTGCCATTCTCCATAGATAAAACGTACGTATGTAATTTAAATGGGAAGTTTACCAGCACTGTGCACTACATTGCCGTTAAACTCAGATTACGTACTTTTTACCTGCACAAAATGTACGTTTCGTAGTCATTAATTTTAAAATAAGAGGAGAATAAGCATGAGCATGTCAAATCCATGGCGGGCCAAAACAAAGAGAGCATGGGCCAAACCTGGTGGTAGCGGCTTTGCACTACATCGTTATGACCACTCATACTATGTTTACCTTTATCAAATCGCCTGATTGTGATAAATGTCAACTAATGTGAATTGCTGTGTTAAATGTCAAATGTTATACGGCGCATAATTGAGTTATTACAACACACACAAAAAAGGTTGTTTTCCATCAAAATGTTTGTAGTAGGTGAGAGCTGGTTCAGCTAGTTAATAGCTGCCTGTTGCATCTGGAAATGGGGTGCACAGACACTGAATCAGACAGCAAATATGCAGCAGAACACAACGATGACCTAAAAGAGGCTAAAAAGCTCCATGGAGCTGAGGGGAACTGCAAAGTTGGTGATAATTGCGTAATAATTGCAGGTTTGTCACCACGAAGGGCCCGTCTCAAATTGCACAGTCATTTACTACATACGTATTAAACATACTGACAGAAACACATAAAAACACTTAAAAAAGGTAATCTTACAATGTTGAGGATCTGCCAAAGTATCTGGACTTTAATGTCATAAGATAAATGTCCTATTTATAATCCATTTAAATGTTTTAAGGATGTCTCATTTTGAATCGAAACTTCCCTATTGTTCCCCCTGCATGACTTATTGAATGATATGCGCAACCATGATTAGATGATCGCACAGAGAAAAGCCAGTTTTGTCATCACCCAATTAACTGAACCAATCACTGTGGATTCAGCGTTATTAGATCATCCTTTGGAAGGGCTCCATCCTTCCAATGTGGTGTCATAAATACGAAGCCGATGGTGGGAATGATAAATGACGGCGCAAGGGGCAGCTCCACCTCTATGCAGTATTTATGGCAGCAAGCATTGAGGACACATGTAGATAAATTCAACAACTTGCACATGATAACAGCCTCCATCAAGGCTGAGGCTTGTACAGTTCCAATTCCCGAGCAGAGTTTGTTGCGTCTGCTGCCAAATTTTCAACATTTCAAGAAGCTCTACGAAAAGTCTGGGGGATAAGACACATTTGGGAGTCTACTTTATGACAGTAATGTAACCATAGTATGAGTCAGGTTTTATGATTTCTGATGTCATGTACTTGTGTTATAATTATGGAAGCGTGTGCCATGCTGAAGTCTTTTCACAGACCCCATTCTCTCTCACTCTAACTGAAAACAAGTGCTATGGATTGCCAAATGAATGTAGCCTACATGATGAGTTGTAGTTCTACTGTAGTTGGCCATAGGCACCACTTTCCTATTGAAGAGCAAGACATTGACAATAGTGTAATTCTTAATCAATTAGATTTATTTGACATGTAGTTACTAGACACTTCACAGATTAAAATGTTTCATACAAAACAAACTCCCCAACCATTTGGCTAGTGACCCCATGAGCCCTAAAACATAATATCTGCTAGCGACCCCTCATCACAGGTTCAATATGTCCATGAGTTGTGACCACTCCAACTAAAGAGTTATTTTCTCCACTAAACCTCTCAGATTTTTTCATCTAAATAACTGTTATGAGGCTGGAAGTAAAACTATCCAGTATTTCACAAGAATAAAAAGCAAAGATCCAAGGCAAGTCAGAGAAAAACTAATTGTGAGTAACAATATTTTTTTCTTTTCTTGTCACAGCACTGAACCTATATTGCAACCCCTATGTTTTATCTTGTGACACCTTGGATAGGTCCTAACCACAATGTATTAAGTTGTATGAGCTCCACCTTGCCCAGCTATAAAATACAAAAAGGCACATTCTGCAAAATGATTGTTTACTTTGAATACTTTAACATATTTATATTGTAATAAAGGATTTTTACTTTGCCAAGTAACCATTTTACTTGAATACATGATCTGAATACTTTTGCTCCTAATGTGAATGCACCCCACAGCTATACTGTATTAACTGAATATTTTCTTGGTGTGCATTACAAAGCTCCACAGCAATGATTCTTTTTTTGGTATACTGTGAGATGTAAAAATCGACTTTTATGAACTTGTGCAAATCAAACCACATGGTGTATGATAACACGTGCTATCCGATCTCTATAACTAAAACTTTAAACATGAACAACCCTGACAAAGATCAGCTTTGTTAAGAAGAAAATGGGGACAAGCTCTCGATCTGGATGCTATATACTGCGCTGTGGGTGGGCTGGTGGCTTTGTGCAAAATTACATGCATTTTGCACAGCTGTCACTCACTGCGGAACTAAAACATGGCTTTTATAAGTTAGTCTGACACAGTTAGTTAAATCTCTGGATCAAACCACTTGCTGTTGTTTGCCTCAGGCAGACCAGGCAAATAGATTGTGATCTAATATATAAATATATAAATAAATATTGAGCTCTGCAGCTTACAAATCCAAGACAAGAAAAGTGCTATGTAGGCTAACTATTTTTTAGAGAAACATAGGGCCTACACAAAACATGACATTTGAGGGCAATGGATCAAAATAAAGTAAATATGTAAGTAGAACTACTGTAAGGCCTAAACAGATTTGTTGAAATGTATCTTTATCCATCTTTATAATTATAAAGGCACTCTACAGCTGTGTATTTTCTGTAAATGCATAATTTTTAGCCATGCTACCGACTCTATGAATGGCAGTGTTGGTCTGTTGGTCCAACACTCTGGTCCAGACTGAAATATCTCAACAACTATTGGATGGATTGCCTTTAAATTCTGTACAGATGTTCATGTTCCCAGGCAGATTAATCCCTCCGACTTTGGTGATCCCTTGACCTTTCTTCTGGTACATCCATGAGGTGACATCTTTGCTTTTTAGTTAAATTTCTCAGCAAGTATTCAATGCATTGCCATGGAATTTAGTACAGATATCCATTGTTCCTAGAGGATGAATCCGAATCTCCTGACTTTTCATTTTGTGAAACTGCCTGCAAAACTCATACCTTTCCCACCAGCCTCAATTGTACTTCGTTCTAAGTTCTAATTAACAAATATTAGCATGCTAACATGCTAAACTAAGATGGTGAACATGGTAAACATTCGCATTAGGTTTGTCGTTGTGCGCATGTTAGCATGATTAGTACAGCACAAAGTGCAGCCTCAAAGAGCTGCTAGCATGGCTGTAGACTCTAGATGTTCTCAACACAATGCACATGACTGTATCAACAATAGTGACCAATAAACACATTTCTGTATTTGTATATTAAAGGCCATTTGCAACTCAGCCTGTTGAAACTGTACTGTCTTGATCTGGTTTCTGTTGCTCTGATGATAAGTACCCCAACCATAATGAGTCACTCTCTGCAGCACACCCTGTTTAAGCATGTGTACCAAACAAAAAGCAATGACTACACCAAACAGAACAAGTACAGTACGCCTGTATTTTATTATGGAGAACCTCGATGAGGCTCACTCATCACGTCTATAAACTATTGTGTTTTTGTTTGACACACAGTGCTGGGAAACTCGACTTCCCGTCACTTGAAATGGGATTGCCCAACAGGATTATTTCATCACCAATTTATTACCATTTAATCCTGGAGATTTCTGTCTCTGGCATGCTGATTTTTTCAAACAAACTGACAGAAGAGGGCGGACATGGGGTACTGGCCCTTAATCATCTCCTCTAGTGCTGATTCATCTAAAAAATTGGGCTCTTCCTCTGTTTTCTCATCAGTGTTTAGTTCTTTTGATTCGTACGAAGGACAATTCTCTTGTAACAAGTCTGTAATTAGGGAATTGTCTTTGAGGTTTGGAATATAATAGCAAAAGGATGCAGTCATCGCATATCAAGAAGTTTCTCATGTTCAAGATGATTATTGAGAGTAAAAGGCCTGCATGCGGTAAAAAAAAGGCCACATATTGTAATCTTTAGTGTAATCCTATGAAAAGGATATAAGACATGAATTGTGTTGGTGATATAAGGGAGGCAGGGGAATTTACCTCAGACAAAGGGGGAAAAAACAGGACAACTGTTAAATTAAGCATTAAAGTTAAGGAGAATTCTAGACAATTTTTACTTTAATCTTGATTGCTATAAACATGCGTGTCCTTTCGATTTAAAAAAACCAGACCCTAATCAGTGCAGGCAACACGGAGAATCTGCAGCTACGTGTATGAGCTTCCACTGAGCTAAAATGGCAGTTGTCGGGGCAAGTTTTAGAGTGCCTTTGTGCCTCTTAACAGACATAAAATGCAATTAAAATGTCTGTGCAACATGAACGGGACCCTTACGTTCTCCAGAGGACAGGTCATGTCACGTCTTGAAGTTTATTCCCCCCTAAAAAAACAGTAGTGTGGTAGTAGCTGCTAGCTGCCCTCTGGTGAGCGTGTTCAGCCAGGATGTGATAATCATCCCGATAACATTCCACGGAGCGGCGGTGGTCTGGCTATGTCCTCCAGAGGACAGGTCATGTCATGTCTTGAAGTTTATTCGGCACTATCAGCGGACTTCGCTCATACCGCTGTTGTTATAGGGAATGAATTGAACCGCCTGCCGCTCTTAAGCTGACTGTAAAAACCCAGCATTATAAGTAATTTAGGAACAAGATTATTGAATAAATTGAGTAGGTTTTTTCAAAGTAGAAAATTCCCTCTTTGCATTACCCTGGACAGTGTTACCTTGCTTCTGGACGGTACTTCATCCTGGCAGGCGGTACAGTACATGTACATGAAATTAAAGGATGATGAAACCAGCTCTATTTGGCTAACTGAGAGTGACCAAAGCTTTATATTATCTTCGGCTTTACTTCAGGAATGCATTTTGGCACAGAACTAGGAGTGTGAATTTTGTCCCACGTCTTTTTAAATGTTGCTCGACAAATGTTATTCTTCAGGGCCAGTTTGAAAAGGAAAAATGGATAACTCTTTAAAAGTACATATGCCATTTGAGTATTGAATTAAGAAAGACTTGAATTATGAACTCACTGTTGTACTGGCTCTGGATGAGTTCTAAAAACAGAACTATTACAAGAGTGAGAAAACTTCACTAGTCCCTGCAATTGTGCAGTACTTATTGCCTAGACTAATAAGCACAGAGGGGTGATCCAACACAGTCAGGCTGATGAGCTTGTTGTGAATAATAGCCCTCAGTTCACATGTAGCATACACGCTAACAACTGCATCTGACAGAGACCAGACTGAGAGGAAAAAGTTGGAGTGGAGGGACTTCGTGAGGAGGAGCCAAGCAGTAAAAATGGTGCATATGTATGTATTGGCCAACCTTAATTTAGTCTCATAGCCATTTTATACTGCTGAAGGGCTCTCTTGGGGTCAAGTCAGCAAAGCACAGAACACTGTTTGGTCAAAAAATACAAAAATGCATAAAAACAGTTGGAAGCTGAAACAACAATTTGGGTTAATTTAGCTGAAAAGCCTTTCTAAATTAATATGTTGGATGTGACTCAAGTAACTGCCATCCAAGCATAAGATATTTTTTGGCTTTTGAAGAAGTGTTTAAAGTGTGTTTCTAGTATGTTTTTGTATTTTGTTTATCGTGTTCATGCAAATCTCCCATTAGAGACTGTATTGGACTTGAACTTTAAATGGAACTTGAAGTTAACTTTTATCGGTTTACTCATTAATGTGGCAAATAATATGAAAGCCAATAGCTGTAAACTAAAGATTCATGTTTCAATTTTTCTTTATCTTTCTCAGGCTGCTCTGAATGATGAACAGCTTTCCGAAAGAAAATACACGCAATTTACACAGTGTGACTTTCACATAAAGTGAGAGCTGGAGTGAAAGTTGAACTAAGTTGATAGTAATTATTGGCTCTTTTAGGTGAAATATTGAACTGTGAATGCAAACAGAATGGAAAAAAGAGCAAAAACAAACAAACTTGATCACAATAAAATTGAATGGCCTAGATTTCTGATCACACTATGAGCAGAGCCTATTCTTTAGTCTCTCCAATGATCACTTTTTAAATGTTTTTCCACAACATTTTCCTCCCCATTTCACGTTTTCCACCTTTATCCGTCTTTGAGGAAATAACTCCTAGGAGACGAGGAATTCCCAGACAGTAAAAGTATCTCAAGAAACACGAGACATCTCTCCACTCACATCTGCATCCCCATATAACCCAGCATCCTCCTTGATTCCATACGGTAGCTTGTATATCACACAGGTTTAATAGAGTTGAGCCCTGTGTGGGCGGGTGAGACGGTATCCAGTTAGTCCAGTGATAAACTTCACAGCCAAGGGCAGAAAGTTTGACGCTCCGATTGGTGGCCTGCAAGACATTACTTATCATTGCTCGGGTAAATAACAGACCTTGTCCTTTAATGTGGGTTGTGTGATCACGCCAAGCTGCACAAAGCAGCCGTTCAACCAAGAGCAAAGTGTGGTTTCAGAGGAATCCCTTTACCCCTTACCCATAAGCCTACCCTCAAACCCCCTCCTTCCCTCCTGGATGCTGCCTCGCCATTTTTTCGTGGTACTGCAGATGTGGAGTTAGTAGCTGGCACAAGTTACAGTATACGACTTTGTGGGCTGTGAAGCTTCACTGTGGCAATCAGGGTTGCATTGGACTGGACTGCAGACACTAAGTGGGCTGCTGCCAGTGCTTTGAACTGTGAAAATAAATACTGAATAGGGCTACGTTGTGCTAGCCAGGCCTTTAGTCCTGTAGTCATCTGTCTTGGTGTACACACCGGTGGGAGTGTTTGCCTTGGACATCAGCCACCGCATGTGGTAGCCGAGATTTTTTTGCGCTGGATCACACTTTTTGCGGGCATGTTTAATAAAACTGGCTGCTGGATATAAAGGGCAGAATTCAGACTCATTTAACACATGTGATAACTTTCCCTCATCTTTGCCCTTGACAAGGATGAGATCTGCACAAACAGCCAGAGTATAGCTCTGTGTCTGGTAGAGACGTTTGTTGGATAGCTGAAAGAGAGATCACTGGGGAGAGAGGATGTGGGCCACTCAGAGGAAGGAGGCAAACGAAGCACCTGGGACAGGTTGATTTGGATGTTTAGACGTTGAAGGGGAACTTGTTCGCTGGCCAACGCTCTGTTTCTTCACAGAAACGAGGATAACTGACAGTTCTGTGCTGTTCGCTGTACAGTAGTTTTAAACAGAGCGTTAGAACAGGAGATTGGATGTCAAAATGAACTTTTCGGGGGCGTTTGGAGGATTGTACACGTATAGGTCCCCTGTTGCCATATATTGCTTTATCTGCTGCAGTGTAAACTCAATCCAACAATCATACCAAATTGAAAAACAGCACGAGTAAAGGGATTAAAATCCGAGTCTCTAACAAGGAGTCATCCCTGTTAAACAGGAGTAGTGTTTGGGTTTAACGAGGTACAGGGAGGATTATAGGGTATGCCATGCATACTTTGCACTAAATACCCTGCTCTTAGTTTTGATTGGAATATCCCTCTGCACTCAAATGTTAGTTTATTCAGTTTGGAAACTCTCCACAGGCAGAGAAACTCTCTAGCATGTTATATTAAGTGCATACCTTGAGTTTGTGTGAAGGTTTTAATTCATGACAGTTTGCCATGCTATTACTCCTTTACTTATGGGCCTTTTTTCATTCATCCAAAAATGGATTTCCTGAGTATGCATGCACTTTTTAATTCTACTTTATTTTGCTGAAAGACATTCACTGTTGGGAGTCAGCCAGTACAACCACATTCTTCTACTGTTGGCCACTAAAAGGCTTCACCCAAGCAATTGGAGTAATCCTCAACCCAAGTCCTAACAACTGGCTTCATTTGAATTTAAAATGCAGCTGGATATGCCGGCAGCTTACATGTTAAAGTTCTATACATGGAGTTTAGTGTTGCATAGTGTAATCCCATTTTCTCTCCAACTCAGCTTTTTTTTTTTTTTTTCCTTTTTCTTAATCAGCTCTTTTTAGTCGGTTTTTGTGTTTTGTGGAAACATCATAAAACATTTTAATTGTTCAGTGTGTATGGTGTTTTTGTATAATTATGGAACAAACACTTTGGAAATTCTACAGCACTTTTAATCTAAAAAATGCCTATCCCAAATCCCATTTTGGGAAATTATGGTGGTCTAACTGAAAAGAAACATGACCTACAGAAAACAGTGGCAAAACTAACCACACTATTTTTCCCTACAGTGTTTTTTAAGGACATTATCCTGTTCCAGGGTAGCGTGAACAGCTATTGTGTTTTGCATGTTTCCATCTCAAAACAGACACCCCCAAAACTCTGATCTGTCACTGCTACTGCAAAAGCGTGCTGACATAGCTTAAATGTCACTTGAGGATCCTGCCTTTATTGGCATGCCAAGAAAAGCCATCAAGTTCAATCAAACACTGATAGAAAACAGATCACATCAAGAGCCTTGGGAGATTTTTATGCCTTGGGCTGCTTTTAGAAATTTGCCCGTTTTTGCTTTGGTGCGCAGATCGTGATCCAGAATCAGATTATCGCAGCTGGCATCCCCTTTTTCCAGACTTTGCTCTTTCCCATCTGTCTGGAACAGACTTCATCCTGTTTTAGCCATGTGACATCTCCTGTAGTGATTGGAAATTGAAACATGTTGGATAAAACTGGCAAGATAAGCATTTGATAGCCAGTCCATCTTTCTGAAAAACAGGTGCGGCAATAGTTTTACAGGCGTCTATGTACAGTATATACTGTACATTTGGAGGAGGATCGTAAGTGCTTCTTGTGTCCGCTGTTAAAAGAATTCATGGCAAACCATCACAAAGAGACAAAATGCTCATATCTCTGACATGAAGGTATTATGATGGGGATAAAAGTACCAGATGTTACTAATAAATCTAGATAGCGTTAACTGTGTTTCAGCAGAAGAATTTCATAAGACTGGTTTTGTAGTTTTCTCAGGAGGTACCTAAAGGGAACATGCTCATGTGCAAACAACATTAATATAAATGGTAATGCTAATACAACTCTAAAACATATAAATGTTTTTTTGCAATTAAGCCAACCATTTTCTGCCATTGCTTAAAGAGCAATGAGTGCATACGTAGTCTTATCGCAAGTGGCCCAAGCAGCAATCAAAGACTAAACCCTATTGTTACAGCCACAGTGTATGCTATTTAGCCTACAGGTTATTAGTGGTGAACAATTGCATTTTCAGTACAGCCCTGCTGTATTTAATATCATCTAACATCTTCCACTTTATCATGACAAAAGAATACCTTATACATTTGTTAAATAAGCCACTTTAAAAACAAAATGCTGTCAACAAGCTAATGTGAAAGTATTCATTCTTCTGGGCATGATGTCTCCCCTTAGATTGCTGTCCAAGAGTGTTATGCATAGGAAAATGTGATTTTATTTTTGTCTGGAGGATGAATAGATCAACCGTAAAATGTAAATTTTCTGATCTGAAATAACTTTCAGACAGCTAAAATTATGTTTAGCTGTCATAACAGTTTTTGATATAAGTTACTCATGGCAGGGACAGGAAAATAGGCAGCAATTATTTTTAAGTTACCCCACCTCTTTTAGGGGCATTCAAAAAAGTAAGCCGCTGTGTTGCTGTGGGCAAGCATTCTCATGAACGGGTCTGTATGATATCTACGAAATTAGACCGCCGGCTGGTCACCTGACGGTGGCTGGTGGCTACGAGCTCCATGACTCCGAGCGGCATACGCTAGTTGTTTAAGCCGCTACAGAGCTTCGCGATCCGGGCTACGGACCTCCGTCACAGCTCGGTAATATCAGCGGTAGGGCTGGGCGATATGGAGAAAATCAAATATCATGATATTTTTGACCAAATACCTCGATATCGATACCGCAATGATATTGTAGTGTTGACTATTGGTGCTTTCAAAAAATATTTACACAATGAGATTTTTGATAAATAATCATCAGTAATGTGGATATAATGACTAAGTGGGTAAAGGCAAATAATAGAAGAGTTACAACAATCTGGTACGTTCAGAAAATGACATCACTTTACTGTAATGCAGCCTTTAAAACCAGGAAAAGACACCACTTATGCCACATTACAATATCCAAAATCTAAGATGATATCTAGTCTCATATCACGATATCGATATAATATCGATATATTGCCCAGCTCTAATCAGCAACAGATAGTAGATGTGTTTAGCCAAAAATGGGTGACTTTGAGCTGGGTACAGAGCACTGCTTGTTTCCACGGATATTTATTTATATATATATATATATATATATATATATATATATATATATATATATATATATATATATATGGGCGGATATAAATTAAGTGCGGCGACGAAAGTTAAGATTAGGCACTAAAACGACTAGTTAAGATTAGGAAAAAAGATCGTTTTTGGGATTAAAACACTCCCAAGGAACATGCTTTTCCTGGGTGAAAGTCTAGGCCTACAGTTTTCCCCGGGATGCGAACGCCGCTCCCTTATTAGACGCAAAAATACTGCACATCGGTACTTTGAGAAAGTATTTTATAACTCTGGAAATGTATAATGAAAGTTAACGATCACGTAAATTGTAGAATTACAAGACAATCTACTGGAAACGCGTGCTTTTATGTATTGGCTGGCCAAGTCGAAACGTTGTGACAAGATCCTGGCTCAACTTTGTTGAGAGATGACCCTGGACTTTTTTTTACACTTTTTGACTGCCTCAACTTAGTGGGCTCATTAAAAGTTGTATCTGTTACAAGGAGCTATTAGCGATACCAAAACTGTTTTATCAACTGTTCCTGCTGCCCAAAACATAACAGCTACCACCCTTGAGTCCACACTGTTAATTATTTTGGTCTTTACCTTGCAGTTTGCTCTAGTCTTGGTCTCATTTGCCATTGACTTGGACTCGACTGAGGTGGTCTTGACTTTGTATTTGCACATTTAGGTAAAGAACGCTACTTCCCTACTTTAAAACAAGCTGCCCAAGCCCAACGTGGTTTTCATATTCACTCCGTGACTTTATACTGTGATTGGGGACACACTTAGTGTGGTTCGTTACAAACAGTGACTGCTGGAAGAGGGGAAGGATTGAGAAACCTGATTCTGGCATAACAGTAGTTTACCAAACCTTTCTTGTCTGTTTAGAATTGAATCAGCAAGCAGCTGTTCCCGTGTTGAGTGACGACTCGTCAGCAGACCGTGGTTGTTTTGCATGCCCGTTACAAAGTGCCTGGCAACGTTTGGCTGAACTCATAGTGCCGCTAACCCTCTGCCACGCACATGTCTTTGATTCCTATGTAAGGCTTGAATAGCAACATCTTCTTGGCATTGCAGATGTTGGTCATTAATAGCATATGTTTGTCATCTTTTTTTTACTCCTGTATCCTAATAGCTCTTGAACTACCATTTTTTTTTATCACTTACGTGTCCTTAGTTTCTTGGAGGAACATCTGAGAAAGTGTTAAATGATTTAGTGCCTTGTTTAAATGAAGCTCACACGAAAAGAGGGGGTATAATATTGTCCTTGTGTGAAAGCTGCGCCTCTTTTGATGACTAATGCCTGTGTTACAAATGGTCGCTTTCCAACTAACTTTTGCCTGAACAATTAATTACAGAGACAAAGGATGTGACTAGGCCTTTATGTTACTGCCTACAACACTTGACATTTTGTCCAATTGGTTCATTTCGATGTCTTTCTTATGTCTTTGCTCATTTGTAAATATTATATGACAACATGTAGGTCTTTCAGGATATTTATATAAGCTTGGCCTGTTGTTTAATATTCACACAGTTTGAGGTTCTTATTCTTGGGCTGAGTTTGTTATTGCAAAAAGAGCTGGGGCATATTTTTCCTATTATCATTATCCTACTGGTTGTGTTTACAGCTTTTGCATAATTGGCATGCGGTATGGTTACTTGAGACAACGGCAATCTAAGAAATTCATACACACTGTCTGTTTTAGTCTTTGTCAGGGAGTCGGAGCACACGACTGGATTCAGTGAAATGAAAGCAGCACAAACGTAACTATGGCGCATTCATTTACCCGGGTTGAAATTAGACATTTTCCAGAGGAAGGAAAGACCCAGAGAAATCATACAAACGATTCAAAACACATGCTTTACTGAGGGGCTCTGCAGAGAGAGGTCTGTAACTCGGACAGTTGAAGTGGTTTAGAAGAATCGTATCCATTTGCCTGAAGGATGTCAGCAACTGTAAATGACTGGAGAAATACAGACACACTTTACAGAGATTTTACAAAGAGATTATGATCAGAAGGATATTCTGTATGGATGAAGTAAGGACAATAACACAATGTATGAATCACAAGTATACAGATAAGCAGCCCCGCCGTCAGGAGGTGTTAAAGGCTACAGATAACCCTGGCCAAAGGCCCAGGGGGCCCCATACAGACTTACAAAGGTCTATTGATATATTTACATTTATTTTTCATGCATTTTTGATAGTAGATATAGATAGGCTATATAGTATTTTAGGTACTTATACAAATGCATAATAATATGTCTTGTACTTCTACTGCTTTGATACTTTACCTGTGAGATATCAATAAAGTTTTATTGTATTTTATCTTCATCGTGTTTGTTTTAGTCTGGATCAACAAGGGTTCATTTACGGGGTTGTTCCGGTGCTGCCAGATATCCCT